>JAWNMW010000235.1:11422500-11890000 GCA_035043565.1 Drosophila robusta
TATTATATTATTATTTTCCAATGGTTTTTTAGGTTGTACAATAATATTTTTGACCAGAGCATAAGGGGTTTTACCTGGGTGCATGGTCCAATGTTTTTCCAGCCATTTACAAAGGCTTAGAACTGTTCCTATAATTGGTATAAATACAAAACTGTTTCTAAATTGATTGATGAATCTCTGGAAATAATTACTTTTACCAGCTTTTATCAGCATTATTAGTTCAAGAAATTGGAAATATTTATTAAAAATGAATGTTTTATTTTCAAATGGCTTCTTAAGTTATACAAGATCTTTTAGCTGGGTGCACGGTCCAGCCAGAAAACGTGGGGCTTTTGAGCAGTCACGTGTACATCTCTAGGCCAAAGAAAGTCGCAGTGTCGCAGTGAAAATCGCTTATCAGCGACCACAGGTAGTTTTCGCACAGCCTTGACAATGACAGCGAAAGAAAATGGGCGCCCATCGGTTGGGCGGGCGGCTGAACAAAAGAGAAAAAGTGCAAAATCGGAGCGGCAGTGGCAGCAACAATGTTAGTTGATTATTTTAAGGCAGCGCCAGTGGCAGTGGCAACGGTCGTTACAACAAACAAACAAAGGAAACAAACAAAGTGGCGAATATTATGGGGCGAAGAGCTATAAACCGTTGGGGGATAGAACAAAGCGGGCATAGAGGGACCGTCGTGCTGGGTCGAGTGCTTTGGTTCATGGCACACACACACAGAGACGGAGACACGGGTTCGCTCTCTCTCTCTCACACTCTCTCTTTCTGGGCGAAAGAGCAGTCGCTGTGTGTGTGAGTTGGTGTTGGTGTAGTAAAACGGGTTTTGAGTTGGCTTTTGCCACTGCCAACTGCCGCTGCTGCTGCCGCTGCTGCTGCTGCTGCTGCTGCCGCTGCTGCTATTGTCGCATTTTCAGTCAGTTGGCCAAATCAGTTGCTCTTTTGGCTTAGTTAACTCAGAACGTGCCGCGGCGACAATGGCACTCTGACATCACATTGCAACGCATAGAACAACAAACAAACTGGCAAGAGACAACAGGAGCAACAACGTTATAACGGGTTAGTCACAATGCCACCAAGTGGCATGCAGCGCTTGCTGCATACAAACCACAGCCAGGAAAAACGTTTTTAAATTTCAACAAAAATACTTTAAAATATATATGTATATATTTTAAGGAAATAATAACGCTTATTGAAAAGCAGTTGTGTATGCGGCAGCTGTTGCGCGCTGTTATGTAAATGTCAAAACTCAAAAAGATTTTGTATCTCATAGATACCAATAAGATTTAATGCTGTATCTATGTGTGCTAACGTTCGTGTGCCGTGTGTGCGAGTGCGTGTGTGTGTGTGTAGGTGTATGTTAAATGCCAGAATTGGCTTTAGGCTCAGCGCTGCGTCATTGGCTGCTCAAATTCTGTCAGCCACTTGAAGTATTTCCAACTGTATCCAAGCCCGGTCGCAGCCTCTCCCATTTGGCCAGCAGCTTCAATTGAAATACGAAACGCACTTGGCGTTTGACTCCTACGCGCTTATCCCTCTGCCAGCAGCAGCAGCAGCAGCAGCAGCAGCAATAACAACAACAACATTTACAATCCATACACCTACTTAAAAATTTAGAAAGTTGCTTGTCTGCCGCCGCGTTCAAGTCTTTTTCTTGGCCTGGCTTTCATTTCTTTGACTTGGGCCTGTTGTCTTCTACACACATACATATCGACATGTGTGCGTGTGTGTGTGCGCAAGTATGTACTACACACACTTGCCTCCCTTTCCGTTTGCCACTCGGCATTCTTTTCCCAGCCAGAGCTGGGCCTGCTTATTAATTGCTTTTAATATCTGGCATTTTCTTGACATGAACTACACACATTTCTCTCTGTGTATATACAAAGAGATTAAATGATATAAGTGTTCCCATACATTGCTTAATGCATCTTACAACAATTAGCAACCGGTTTTTGTAATGAGCCCAATTATCTATATCTAATGTACATATATCGCCTAATCGGATGCAAGCGACGTAATGAAATTGCCATTCGAATTCACGCGCACATTATTTATAGCCCCATTGTTCTGAGATACACGCTCCATGACCTAACTTACTAAATCTTCGATTCCAAAAGGCTTTCGAGAGAATTGGCTTCATTTATTGACAGTCGAGGGGAACAATATTATTGATGGCAAAGGCGTGTGCTGAGTGTTCTTTGCAAATTATTATATTCAAAGCAGAGCTTTGTGTTTTATCTATTTCGTGATATTTTTTAAACGACTTGAATGCAATTTATATATGTTAATAAGTAAGAACGTCGCAGTCGAGTGTAACCGATTTATAATACCAACTTAAAACAGTCGAAAAAGGTCTTGGATATTATTGTTATTTCGATTTTTGTAATTTGTGGGCATTTATCGGCCCGATCTTTAGTGAGGTCATCAGAACACTTCCAAATTTTATGATTCAAGCTTTAAAATTGTGAGTGATATATGATTTAAATGGAATTACCAAGCCCCCGGTGGGCGTAATTATAAAATTTTAACACTTTACCTGACGCAAATATACTCGGGTATATATTAAAATGTTGTCCATACGGACAGCAAATCGGACATTGCACAAACCCAATATACTCCTTTCACTTTAAGAACGAGTATAACAATAAAAATACAAAATTTACGCTGTTCTGTATTTGCCAGATACTTATTTTAGTTATCTTCTTCCCAATTATTCATTTCAAATACACTATCATTAAAATACATTATCTATGCCCTTTGCCCCTAACACTTACTTGATAACGTTAAAAAACGCAATTTAAAACAATTTGTATTGCATTATAATATTATTTTAAATATAATAAATTGTAAGCTATTTGAAATTATAATATATCAATATCTTATAGACCTATCAATGAATAATGAATTGATTTATCAAACTTACACAGAAACTCACCTTAACTAAGTTCTATAATTTTTAATATTTTGCAAAAGAATGCATTTATAAATATTCCGAGCATAAGATCAGAAAAGTTGATTGCGCCCCTATTTTTATACTATAATTTCATCGCAGTTGTCGGCTGTTTTATTTCTGTTCGATGAACTATTAACGTATCCAAGCATTCCAGCAATAAAATTTTAATAGTATATTTTTTTATTTCGTGGCCAGCGATTTATTAAAGTCTATTTACGTCTGCCAATAAAAGTCAATTTAAGCTAAACAAATAATGTTTCATTTTTGGACATCGTTTCAGTTATTTTTACTATCCGTTAATGGCTAACTAGAATTACAAGCCCGCAACCCGCCGCCGACAAGTGAATCCGAAGCCAACCGCAAAATTGCACTGAAACGTCCAACAACAGCAACACACAAGAACAAGAGTAAAGCAATAGCAATAACAACTGTTAAAGCGAAAAAAACAGTACAAAACGCTTTCGTCCTTGGCATTTGCAACGGCCACCGAGCAAAAGTTAAAGCAGAAGGCAACAAGGAGCAGCTGCTGCCAGCAGTAAACGCAATTTTTATTGAGATAACGCCAACCCAGCGCACGCGGACCCCAACCCAAGCCGGAGCCGGAGCCGGAGACGGAGACGGCGAAAGCCAAGGCGCAATCGTGGCCCAAAGACATCAACACCACAGCAGCAACGGCAGCGGCGTTGGCAGCGTCGCCAGCAGCGGCGTTGGCAGCGTGCCGGTCATCATGGAGGGGCCGGAGGTAACATTTCTCTTTCAATTTGGCAGCGTGCGCGATGCAGTCTGCGTGCCGGTGAATGCACTCACGCTCAAATCGCTCAAGGACCTGGCCTGCGACTTCATCAACACCAAGGTGAGTGTGGGCGTTAGTCAGTGTAGGGGCCGGGCCGGGATCGCTTAAATGGGTCAACATCTGCCAACTTAATTATGCAAAAGGCTGGCACACAACTAGTCAATATTTTCGCTGGTCGCGCAGGCGGAACGCGGCCAAGTCAACAAGTCCAATAGACCAGGTTCGACTGGGCCTATAGCCATGCTAACGGCATTATGCGTGCGTGCGTGTGTGTGTCTGTGTTTGTGTAGGAGTGTGTACCTAATAAATTTATGTCCGCACTAAATTGCTTAATTTCATTAAGTAAGTCCGAACTGCACACAGTGTAATAGTAGTCGTAGTAGACATTTCCGTTATGCGCAGTTATCCATGACCAATTCAATTAACCAGTTGCCAGCTGCGACACTGCCTCCATTCTTGGCCCGAATCAGGAGCGTTCGTTACGCCATATCATCGACGGCGTGCGTGGCACGTACTGTGGCCTCTTCCGAAGCTTAGTTGAGCCTTGACAGCTGCTCCCGCTGACACCAGTATCATTTTTCAATGTCCATACCAAATAACGGGCTATGATGACTATGTTGCCAACTTGGCCATTTGTCGTTGCTTGTTGTAAAGGGCTAACGCTCAATGTCACAATTACTTAAAGCTTCTTCCTTCTCTAATATCTTAATGCAACCTTGTAAAATTACAGAAATTCTTATAAGTAGTGGCAATACCTAAGATTCGAATTTTCAAATATATAACTTTAAATTAAGCAATTTCTTTTAAACTGAATCAAAGTATTTAAATTAGTTGTGTTTATTGCATTATCGGGATGGACATCGAACTGTATATACAGATATACAGTATTAAAGCGCACCAGTTCTATTTTTGATTCTAATTTAAAATTATTTAAGATTTCTAAAAACCTATTTTCCCCTACAAGGGGCATACAAAAAATTTTTATTTTGTACACAAATTTTATTATGACTTCTATAGTTCCATTTAGTGGAAATTCAAGATTGGTCAAAAAAATAAAAAAAATTAATAATAAGTTTTATTATATTATATTATAACCAAAAATTAAAAATTACCTCAACCTAAATTAACTGAACAGCTCTATTTTGTAGAGAATATCAAATTGTTAATTTTAACAAATCAAGTTTTAAGTCCTAAAACATAAAAAACTGATTCAATTCGTTAAAAAAGTTGCAAAAAAATGTCTTTAATTATAATACTAAAGGTTTGGGGTAATTAACAGAGATGATTAAAGATGAGCTTGTGAGAAATTTTTATAATCTGTAATAACCAAAACACTGAAATTTAAAAAATGTAATTTGACAAGATTATTAATCGAGTGCTTCTGTAGAATAGGCCAAAGCTTATTAAAACCGCAGTAATTTCTATGATAAAATGAGTTGTAAACCTATTAGAAAGATAATATAGAAACGTAGGCAAATTGTGTAGTTCATACCTCATTAACAGGGTATTTCAAGCGTAGCTTGTTCTATCTGATTTGATTACACATAAGTACTATATTTCTGTAGCCTTATATTAATTGATATCGATATCACATTTGATGTGTGCACAGTATGTACAAATGCAAGCGTATGTTGGTGTGTGTGTGTGTGGGTTACACTCGCCTGACGCCAGAATCTTATCGCGCAATCAATTAAGATATGATATGATAACTGATATATGATAATAAAACCCATATGCAAAATGAGCGTTAAATTAAGCAAAACATCGAAACGGACATTGGCGTCACAAACAAAAGTTGACTCCCTTTTCTGTGCTTTTTTGTTTTCGTTTCCAGATACCAGATAGTGGCCTCACATATCTGTCAGAGCGCATACTGCTCTTCATACACGACTATAGCACGCCCAATGTGCTGCACATTATCAATTCCGCAGCGGAAGTTATGGACGAGACATTGGTGGAAATTGTATTAACAGCCAGTCGTAAGTAGAGCCATGAGCTACATATATTCCATTCACGCGCCGTCACCTTCAATCTTAACGAAGGGAAAACGTGGCGGGGGCGGGGGTAGGAAGTGGGAGGTTGCACACTTTAGCCATTTAACAAATGTCATCAGCAATATCCATTCATTCCGTCAACAGCCATACTGTACCCGACATCGGAAATGCCAACACTGAAGCCGCACAGCCTGAACGTCCATTCCTATAAGGCGCCCACATTCTGTGATTTTTGCGGAGAAATGCTGTTTGGTCTGGTGCGTCAAGGACTCAAATGCGATGGTATGTAGCCTGACAACTGACAAGCACACACACACGCACACACACACACACACCCAGACTCACACTTGCTCGTAAAAACTAACTCGATTGTGGCATGTATTATTCCCATGCCCATCACAGGCTGTGGTCAAAACTATCACAAACGCTGTGTGGTGAAAATACCCAACAATTGCAACCGCTCCAGTGATGCCACCTCGAGACGCTCGTTCACATTGCATCCGCCCCGCAGCCCGTCCGGCAGCTCGCAGCAGTCGCTGGTCTCCAACGAGGAGTCGACGGGTCGCCATGACTCCAGCAGCTCACTGGTAAAACGCATGTCGGAGCTTATGAATGATATAATTAAGAACTGAGCCGGGGATTGCTACAGCTTCCAGTGTAAATAAGTTAGTGGTTATTAAGCGGCTAATGGTAACGGGGCTCCCTACGAGTATTTAAAAGTTAAACAGCAATCTCATTTACTTTTTTTATTTGATTTTTGTATTATTTACATTTGAATAAACTTTATTTAATTTTGCTAAAATGCTTGATTGGCTTTTATTTGAAATTCAGTTAAATACTCGTAGTGGAATATTGTACAGAAATTGCTAGTTCGATGAGAAGTGCTGGGAACAGTGAAGTGGGAACAGCATCTTAGCTAAGAGCTAGTTGGTACAG
The DNA here is from genome assembly GCA_035043565.1 of Drosophila robusta. NCBI lineage: Eukaryota > Metazoa > Arthropoda > Insecta > Diptera > Drosophilidae > Drosophila > Drosophila robusta. The sequence continues at coordinate 11,429,171 of JAWNMW010000235.1, forward strand.
TTGAGAACCGAATAGATTTAGGTTGAGAGTGGAGCAAAACTGAGTTTGGAGTTAAGTTGAGAACAGAGTTAAGCTTAATTGCCTTTTATTTGAAATTCAGTTTAATACTCGTTTGTGTAATATTCTACATAAATTTTTAGTTCAATAAAAGGGAATGGTGCTGGATTTAGATTTAGAGTAGAGTTAAGCTTAATTGACTTTTATTTCAAATTGTACAGAATTTGTGCTGGGAACAGAGAAGTGGGAACAGCGTCTTAGTTAAGATTATAGTGGAAAGTAGAGAACAGAATAGATTTAGATTAAGAGTAGAACTAAACTGAGTACAGAGAAAAGTATGGATTTAAGTTGAGAGAAGAGTCTCAATAAGTGCAAACAAATTAGATAGGATTAGATTTATTTTAGGAAATGACTATATTCAAGTAAAATTATATTTTCATTGGAACTTCCTCCAAGCCCTTTATATATGCAATTTAGAGAGACAGCGAAAATTCCGCAATACTAAATTTTATGTTTCTCTTATGTTTGACAATTTATATACCCTGTACTCATAAAATGCTTGTGACAGAAAACACCAGGCAGCCCCGTTCGTCCGTCTGCCTGGCCATATATATTTATATATATTTTTATATATATATACATAGCCTATAGACTAACATAGCTTTATTTTTTTTTTTTGTTTTTTGTAATTTTGAGATTTCTCATCCAAATTAAATGAAATGCATCGCAGCCATAGCTGGCAAGGGAATCACATAGTCAAGCAGGGTATCTTGGAGGGATATCTTTAAAGCGGAACATATTTTATTGATTTGTATTTCGCAGAACATACCCGGCTACAACGCCCGACACCAGCGCACCCACTCCGCCAGCAGCCGGAACGGCCAGATGGTGCTCCGCATTCCACACACCTTCATGGTCCACACGTACGGCATACCGACGGTCTGTCAGCACTGCAAGAAGCTGCTGAAGGGCCTGTTCAAGCAGGGCCTCCAGTGCCGCGACTGCCAGTACAATACTCACAAGAAGTGCATGGATAAGGTGCCGCAGGACTGCACGGGCGAGACGCAGCTCAGCCAATTGCAGGCGGAGATTAGCGAGGGGACGCCGCGCAAGGAGCGCGACAATTTCTTCCGCGAGGAGTTCGACGACAGCGACTTCGAGGATGGGCCGCAGACGGAGTTTGCCAAATACAACAAAGCCATGGGCGGCACCAATCTGGTAGCTGGACGACCAAGGGAGCCGCCCAAGGCGCTGACCAATGCACAGAACTCACCGCCGGAGCTGGTCAACGGCGTCATGGATGACGGCAGCACTGGCGGCGAAACCAAATCGAGCGACGGCCAGTCGGAGCAGTCGCAATCCTCATCCTCCTCCTCGCCCAGCGCCAACATACCCCTGATGCGCATCGTGCAGTCCGTGAAGCACACCAAGAAGCGCGGCGGCCAGGCCATCAAGGAGGGCTGGATGGTGCACTACACCTCGCTGGACAGGGCGCTCAAGCGCTACTATTGGCGGCTGGACTCGAAGACCATCACGCTGTTCATTTCGGAGCAGGGCAGCAAGTACCACAAGGAGCTGCCGCTGGCCGAGCTGCTCTCCATTGAAACGCACCGCGATCCCCGGTCCGATAGCAACTACTGCTTCGAGCTGTGCACGGCGAATCTCACCTATTACGTTGGCCAGGATCCGCAGCTGGGCGAGGAGCGGGCCGTGCGAATGCCGCCGCCGGACAGCGGCATCGGCACGGACATCGCCAAGAGCTGGGAGACGAGCATTCGGCAGGCGTACATGCATGTGACCAATACCCGTGAGTATATGACCTTAATAAGCCAGGAGCTGAAGCTAATCCCTAACGTTCGCAGAGTGCTGCGAATCGGAGGAGCAGGTGCAGGACATGGGCCAGCTGTATCAGATCTTTCCCGACGAAGTGCTCGGCTCCGGCCAGTTCGGTGTCGTCTACGGCGGTGTGCACAAGAAAACCAAGCGCGAGGTGGCCATCAAGGTGATCGACAAACTGCGCTTCCCCACCAAGCAGGAGGCGCAGCTGAAGAACGAGGTGGCCATACTCCAGAACATCACCCATTGCGGCGTCGTGAATCTGGAGCGCATGTTCGAGACGCCGGAACGCATCTTTGTGGTCATGGAGAAGCTCAAGGGCGACATGCTCGAGATGATACTCTCGCATTCGCGCGGCCGCCTCAGCGAGCGTGTGACCAAGTTCCTCATCACACAAATCCTGATCGCACTCAAGTATCTGCACTCCCAGAACATCGTCCACTGCGATCTGAAGCCGGAGAACGTGCTGCTCTCCTCGGACGCCGAATTTCCGCAGGTGAAGCTCTGCGATTTTGGCTACGCTCGCATCATAGGCGAAAAGTCCTTCCGGCGCTCCGTTGTGGGCACGCCCGCCTACCTGGCGCCGGAGGTGCTGCGCAACAAGGGCTACAATCGCTCGCTGGACATGTGGAGCGTGGGTGTGATTATCTACGTGAGCCTGAGCGGCACGTTCCCGTTCAACGAGGAGGAGGACATCAACGATCAGATACAGAATGCGGCGTTTATGTACCCACCCAATCCATGGAAGGAGATCTCCTCGAATGGTAAGTTGATCACTGAGTTAATCCTTCGGCTATATATGAATGCTCTCTGTATTCCCGCCAGCCATTGACCTCATCAACAATCTGCTGCAAGTGAAGCAGCGAAAACGCTACACTTGCGACAAGAGTCTTATGCACTACTGGCTGCAGGATAAGCAGACATACAGGGACTTGCGCAATCTGGAGACGCAGGTTGGCCTCGGACGCTATCTCACCCATGAGGCGGATGATTTACGCTGGGACAGCGCTGGCGACATTTGACCTGGTGCAGCTGCTGCCCGAACAGCAAATCCCGAACTGATCCAACCGCTGTCCGGCACCCAAAGCGTGCCCAGCGATAGCTATCCATCCCCATCGAACTGTGCCGGCTGCCATCGCCTCTCCAGCTCACCGAAGGTGGAGGCCATCGGCGACAAGGCGCTCAAGTGGGTGCGCTTTCATCTCTGCAAGCACATCAAATAGCGTCCACTTGTCATAGCTTTTTATATGCATACCTAACATTATATATATACATATATATATATATTGTCAGACTGTAAATTAGCGAAAATTTTAATTAGCACCCCGTTCGAAACAAAATTAAAAATGTTCTAAACTTGTAATACCACCCACATAATATCTTATTTGTATCTGTGAATTTCGAAAATATCTTTTTCTCTTGTTCAAAATAATAATCACAAAAAACATTAACATATGATCAACTTATATTTCTCACGCTTTTCCAGATACCTCTTGTAACTGAAATCTCTGTGCTAAATTTTCTTAAGAATCAAAACTAGTACTATATAGCTTAAGCACTAACGAATTGCAGAACATACAAATACGCTACTATTTATATATAAGTGAATATGACCATATAGACCAAGCCCTAAAACAACAAACGTAGCCAAACGCTCAGCTGTACTCGTATTTTAGAACCAATTACAAACAACAACAAAACCAGCAACTGCAACATAGATAAATAAAGCAAGAACGTGGCAGTCGGGTGTAGCCGACTGCGCTATACTCGTTCACAGCATAATAACAGCTTATTGTTATTTTGGAAAAATATCGACTTTTGTATTTTGTGGGGATGGGAGTGGCAGTGGGCGTGGCCGATATTTTTGCGTTCGATGTTTTGATTCTAAAATTGTGGAGGATATGGATTTCTGCGGCTTAAAATATATATGTATATATGTGTAAACATTTTCTGTCTGCAAAAATTTGATGTAACTGCATCTAAAAGTGAAATATATTGAATAAATCGAATTGCCACGCCCACCAAATCTTCACATTATATGACCTGGGTATATTCCCCGTTTCAAGTCTCTAGCTTCATTCGGACATACGGACGGACATTGCACAAACCTAATATACTCTATTCTCTTCCTGAACGAGTATGAAAATCAACTAAGTAATGCGTGGAAATGCATCTTGTTTATCTGTGCCACAAATCGGAGACAATCCGTGCAGTGGCATGCAACGCTTGACACCCTTTTCTAAGAACGACTTCCAGCCATGTCGCACTTGGCTTTCGCAGCAGTCGCTGCATAGCCATTTAACCAACAAGATGAGACACTACGTGGTCAGGCTGTGCCTGCTGGTGACGCTCTCCCAGCTGAGCATAACCGAGTGGCTGGAGATCTCGCACTCGCAATCGCAACCGAGTGGGAGTGTCAAGCAACTGGCGGTTGAGAGAGTTGATACTGGCTTGACCACGCCCAGCGCCGTGTGGATTGAGTATCAGCGCGAGCGGTTCGGACTGAGCAACAGCAACAGCCAGAGCAATTCCTTGGTAGTCAGCGATGCCGGTGGCTTGAAGCACAGCGCACAGATTGTGGTGCCACAGAACAGTCAGGTGATTCATGCCCGGACCAAGTTGGTGGTGAAAAACAGCTCCAGCCCGCCGCCAGTGGCTGTCGATTTGGTGGTCACGCCCAAAGTGGAGACTACGTCGCGACGCCATTCGTCGCATGTGGAGAGCGCAGAGGAGGCAGAGGCCATTGTGGAAACGGCCACGGAGCCACAGGCTGCTGATGATGATGATGGAGACGTGCTGCTGCCTAGCATGAAAGGCTTTTTAAAATTTCTAAAAAACATGCAGAGTTCGTGGATTAAGAAGTCAGCGCTAAACATAGAACATAAAATTAAATTACTCACGCAGCTTCGCGACAATCTCATGAAAGTCATTGGTGCGTATTTAATTAAATAAAGAGAAGGCTCTATGTGCATTATACTTCCCACAGAGCAACAGTTCTCGGTATTGTGGCAGCCAGCGGAGCGGCACGGACGCCGTCGGCGCGGCCTGCTGGAGGAATCAAACTTGAATTTTCCACCGGAAGCCGCGTTAATGAGTATTAATTTTCTAACATTTGCAGTGTTTTTAATTAAACTGGTGCTCGTGAGTAGTTAAAATATCCATATGATTTTAATAATTAAGACAATGATTTTTTAATATTTCAGCAAGTGGTGAAAATTGTCAAGAGCAAGCATTACAACTTCTCGGGCTTCAATGTAATTGCAGATGTGGTTCGAAATCCCTAAAATACACACATTCAAATTGGCGGGCAGCCCAACTGAGACTTGGCAGCTCTGGTGAATGCAACTATCTGGCAACTCTTCGACGCAGATCAGCTGTTTCGTTGTTTTTGTAATTTGTACACGTGCAACGGCACAAACACATTTCAATTAAGATTTTAGTTTTACTTTGCTTAAATAAAATGGATGAAAAAACACTAATTGAAACTGTGCACAAGCGCAAAAAAGATGAATATCCACCCACATTGCGTAAGTGCCCATTAAAGCAAAAACATGCAGCCAAGCCTAAAACTTTGCGGGTGCAGTTAACTTTCAGAACGGCTCCCTCGGCGCCAGCTCCAATTTCTGTTTGATTGAGAGCAGAAACCATCGAAATCCCCGCAAGCGAGCGCTTGTTATGGCCGGTGTGAACACCTATGTGGGCGATCTGCGGGAGAGCGAAGAATATGATACATATATTTGCGTGCGCAATAAAGCCACCAACAAGGCGACAATTGTGCCTGTCCAGCAGTCGCTGTTGTCGAACCACATATACAACAAGATGGAGAAGCTGGAGAACCGACCCATGCTCAGCAAGGAACATGCCACGAAGAAGCTGCTCAAGGAATTTGGCGGCCGGAAGGCATCCCGCTACGTTGCCAATCACGAGCAGATGATGGTCAATGTGGATGTGATGCGTAAGGATCTGGATGAAACGGTGCAGAGCTCTGTGCGCAATGGAGGCGAGGACGAGGAAGATGACACGTTGCCCGAGGTAGACACAAACAATGTAAAATACTTGGCTACCATTGTGCCCAAGTGCGACAAGGCGGCAACAAAAGTCAGCGAAATTTATGATGTGGAGGACGTGGTGCCACAATCGCTGCTCGATCGCCTAGACGAAGAGGCCAACAGTGTGTATGCGGCGAAATTGGACACACTGCCGTACGTAACCCATGCATTGTCCCACATATTCCTTCTAATAATCAGCATTCATTTGCAGCATCGAGTCGGATTACTTGAGAGAATGCATCAAACGTATTCAGGACAAGGAAACCACCACTAAAAAGGACTTACTCAATATCAAACTGATCATCTACATGGATGCGCTGCAATCGCTCATCGCGCTGCGCAAGCGCCAAATGAAAAGTGTCGAGCTGTCCCGCATCACGGAGAAGGTCGAGAACGATATACGCCATCGTTTTGCGGATCCCAACGCGGCCAAATCCTGCACTCGCACCACCTTCAGCACAGAGAAGGCTCTCACCCATTTCATTGTGCTTGCTCTGCTTATCAGCGACAAGCACGAAGCAGACGTCAATACACTCTCACGCATTCTACGCACATCCAAGCAGCGCATCATCACCTATGCCCACATTGTAAATGCGCGTCCCAAAGCCCGCTCGGACATTTTAACATTGCGACTGCCCAGCACGGTGCCTGCGCTCACTGTATCGCGGCGTTTCCAGCGCAAAAACTAGCATTCGCCAACTTACAATAAAAGACACCCTGTATTCACTGCAGTAGTTGCATCGATTAAACAATTTCGGGCCGAGCTGAGTTCAAGGCCGTGTGCGAAGAGAGACCTAAATAAACCTCACGCCAACTTCTTGATTTAATTTTACATTTATTTTAATTAGATTTTAAGTGAAAATCATGAGTAACATTCAACACTGTGTGCAGTTTGTTTGTTATTCAGAATCAAATACCCTTCATTTTACTAAATAATTGGAATTTTGCCGTATGTGTGCTGCATTCTTAGAACTCGACAATGCGAAAACTTAATAGATTGGTTAGATTCCTTGTTATGTGGCCAGTTGGTTGAATATTTTTAGCTGAGTTAAGAGACACCGTATGGGCTGTCTTTGTGTCAGCTGCAAATATATAATTATTGTTTATTTTATTATCATTGTGCGGTCGCTGATGAATACTTACTCACACGCAAAACAATTGCAAGGCAATCTTGTTAATCCCTCCCCCTTGTTGTTTTTAATTTAGTGCTTTATGTGTATTTCTTGATGTCAGCCTAGACGGCCAGGCCAAAAACGGAGACAATGCAATACATGGTCTTGTTTTCCCAGCGCACCGTGCAGCTGCCGTCGGTGTCGTTGTTCCAGTAGCAGGAGCTGGCTGTGTGCAGGCCAGCGCCGTTCTTTTGCATAATCATAGCGGTAACAATGTATTTGTATGGCTTCTGCTCCTTGGTAAGCACAGTTAGGCAGTTTTCGACCACCTGGCCGGTCCAGTTGTTTACCTTGTCGTGCTGGTACGCATTGCCACCGATTGTTGACTCGATAGCCTCTTTGATTGTTTTGCTCACATCATCCACAATAAATTGGCTTTCCTCGCGTGAGTCATCCATTGCTGTTTAGATTTGCAACCGTGCAAAATATATAAATATATTTCAAATAAAATATGTGTTTGTTTGACGTCGATTCACGTTGAGTTGTGCGCGCGTATTTGCGTTCGTTGGCGCGTCTGATTGCCGGAAAACAATATGTCTGGTCAGTTTCGAAAAATGTAGCTTGCCTGGCTTTCTGGCGAGCAGTCCAACCTAGTGATGTAAAAGGCACTGAAATATCGATAAATGAGTTTTGCAATGATTTTTTAAGAACATAAAATACCAGTTGACAGAGTGAGACAACAGTATTGGTACAATTCGATAAGCCGTTTTCGAAACGACTCGACTCGATTATTGGTTTTTCACTTAAATTTTCACTTTTCACTTACGATTTTTGCGCGACACTTGGAGTAACAATGACAGCATCTGCATTTTCCAGCCTGGATACGGCGGCGCTGGAGCGCGAGACAATATTTCTGAGCGATGTGCCGGTGACATTTGAACAAATCTGGAACGATACGCACAAAAAAGTTAGCAGCGGCTGGATACGACAGAATAAATATAAACGGGTGCGTAGATGATGGCTCCAAAGTCTTTTCTAGCTTTCTTTTAACACTTTTCTCAGATCTGCCTGCAATTCCCAGACGATTATTTGCGACACAGCAATGCCATCTACACTTACCTGCAGACAGAACTGGAAGCAGAAGAGGCTAAACTATTTATTTTGGCAGACTCCACGTACGGCAGCTGTTGCGTAGATCAGATCTCTGCGTTTCGCGTGGACGCGGATAGCATTATTCACTTTGGAAACGCGTGTCGCAGCAAACAGTGCGACCTGCCGGTGCTCCACTTATATCCGATGCTGCCGCTGGAGCTGCCCACAATGCTGACACAGCTGGCCAAGCTGCAGCCCGAATGTGTCGAGCGTGAGGTCTGTGTCTACCTGGACATTGGCTATCAACACATTTACGAGCAACAGCCGCCCAGCGCAGCGCTTGCCGAGGGCGAGGATACGCTCGTCAGCCAGCTGCGCGAGGTGCTGCGTCCCAGCAAGCTGTTCATCGAGGTATATCCGCCGCCAGGCGAAGATAGTGTAGATGGCAAACAACCTGCAGAAACTGAGAATAGCTCGTCGGCGGAGCGCATTTGCATTTTTGTGGGTGCCGACAATCATCGCTTTGCCAATCTGTCGCTGACCTCGACGGCGTTCCAGTGGTATATCCTAGACGGCGCCACCGCCACACTGAGTCCCAAGAATCCGCTGTTAGCTCAATATATTCGGCGACGATATTACTCCATTGAGAAGTGCAAAGATGCCCAGTTTCTGGGCCTTCTTGTGACCAGTTTGTTCGGTGTCGGTTACACGGACGTTATAGAGCGCTTGGAAAAAATGGCCAAAGCCCGCGGCATCAGAACGCAGCTTATTCACGTAGGTCGCATAAATCCCTCCAAACTTGCCAACATTATGGAGATCGATTGTTATGTGCTAATTGGCTGCCCCTATAACAACATGTACAATGCCAAGGAGTACTACCAGCCTTTTGTGTCCGTGTTTGAGGCCGAAATGGCGCTGAATCCGGCATGGCACATGAAATATCCGGAGGCGTATATCACAGATTTTAAACAATTGTTGCCCGAGGGCCGTAGCTTTTTGCCCTTTGATGAGCAGGCCGTGCAGCCGCTGGATGTGAGCCTGGTCAGTGGACGCATGAGAGGTGGCGCTGGAGCACATGAAACAGCTGATAAGGGCAGCACTACGGTGGCCACGCAACCCAAAATGGCACTGATGACAACCGACACGGGCTTAACGTTTGAGGATCGCACATGGCAAGGATTAGACCCGGCACTGGGCCAAACCGAACCCGCCAAACTGCAAAAGGGTCTCAGTGGCATTCCCATAAAATATTCGCATGATTAGGATATTACGCATATATCAACAATATCAATAAACTATACCGATCAAATTACAAAAATCAATTGCAGCGTATGACTTTAGTTGGTTGTATTTTATTTTGGATTATTACTGATTTTCTTGCATCAAATTTTTCAATTAATCTACACGGCTAGCAACAATTTGTCTTAGACCCACGGGACGAGTCCACTTAGACCCTCAACCAGTACATGGAGGAGCGAATTCTGTTGTAGTCGGGCAAATTCTCGACGGGTCCCACGGCGGACACAGCGGGGCATCTGTCATAGATGTACTTCATGCCCACATCGCGCACATTCTGCACGCTGACGGCATCGATGCGCTGCTCCAACTCGTGCAATGGGATGCGGCGATTGTAGCACAGAATCTGGCGACCAATGTCTTCGCAAATGGGCGTGGTACCATCCAGCTGCAGCAGCATGTTTGTCTTCAGCAAGTTCTTGGCACGCTCAACCTCCGCCTCGGTGACCATGGTGCACAGACGCATCCATTCAGTTTGCACATTGAAGATCATGTCCTGCAACATATCTGATGTAAAAAAGTTGACTAAAATTAAGTGGTGTTTACCTCGCACTGCAGTGGATCGCACACAAAGTAGATGCCCCACAGGCCAGTATCCTTGTAGCAGGTGTTGAACGACTGGAAGCTGTGGCACAAGTCTGCGTAAGGAAAACATAAATTATAAATGAGTCCTTATACACTGTCCTGGCTATTGCTACTCACTGTCCTCGGCACTGGCGCGTGCCAGATTGGACGCATTGTTGGCGCCGCCACCCTGAGAGCGATCCCAGGCACCAACCAAGGTGTTGGCCACCATCAATGGGATGTTATCCTGATCGGTCCAGCCGCAGCCCTCGACAGCGACAGCCACATGCGCCAATGGCAGCGAATCGTCACGTACGCGCACCTCAGAGCCAGTGAAGCGGCAGGGTGTCACTTCCGGTGGCAGTACACTAGCCTCCAAGCCGCCAAGAGCCTGATCCGCCAACTTAACTAGTTCGTTATGCTTAACGCCACCGGCGCCAGCCAAAACAATGCGCGATGCCTTGTAGTGGGTCTGAATGTAGTCGGTTAAATCGGATTTGCCAATTGACCTGCAAACCAGGAGAATTCAACTAAATCTAAAAGATCTTAATGTGGGGCCAAACAATTGTCACTCACTGTATGTTCTTGGTGGGACCAAGGATGGTCTGGCCCAAGGGAGTACCCTGGTAGGCGGTGGCGTGCAAGTGATCAAAGACCACCTCCTGCAGATTGCTCTCCACCTCCTGCATTTCGCGCAGAATGACCGAGCGCTCGCGTGCGATCTCAGACTCGCCCAGCTTCGAGTTCTGAATGATATCGGCCAAGATCTCAACAGCCTTGGGCACATCCTTGGACAGACATTTGGCGTAGAAGACAGTCTGCTCGCGAGATGTGTACGCATTCAAATGGGCGCCCATGTTCTCAACCTCCAGCTCCAGATCAGTTTGTGAACGCTTGGCAGTGCCCTAATAAGGCAGAAGACGATGATGCTATATATAATATTCACAATTATATGGTTAGCTCACCTTGAAGGCCATGTGCTCCAGAAAGTGGGCAACGCCATTGTTCTTATCGTTCTCGGAACGCGAACCAGCATCGATCCAGAGTCCAACGGTGGCAGTGGAGGCGCCGGAATCCTCGCTAGCAACGCGCAGGCCGTTGTCCAGCTTAGTCACCTGCGTGGCGGGTATGTTCAACAGTGTCTTCTTAACGGTCAAAGCCGATTTGTAGCGCTATTGAAGAAAAGAAGTATAACAATATTTAAAGTTGTGCATAGGTTGGGCAATTGGCCATACATAACCTCAAATTTGCTAAATGCAATTTTGTAATTATTTTGTGAAATTTTCAAGCCAAATTTTTGATGGGGCATGTGTACGTTGTGACACTAAACCTGAGAAACTTACCACTCATGAAACATGCGAATTCCAAGTGTAGCACTTACAACATACACAATTACGTAATTTAAAATCCTGGAGTCTAAATCAAAATATAAATTTCTTTTTCTTACCTTGATGACTTCAACGCCACGCATATATGTGCGCATATTTTGCGTTACTCCAAGTACACGCAACGCCATCGTTTCTTATATTCGTTTTATATTTTACGCACTTAAAATAACAAAAACTTCTGCGTTCCCGTTGTCGCGGCGCCTGCTGAAAATTTCACACACTCGCCTATGCACATATGCTACGACGTTAAGTCGGCGGCACGTATCAGCTGTTCGATGTATGACTGAACTGGTCACACTGTTTAAGGTTGGTAAAGCGATTTTTGCGGCCTTTTGCGCTGTGTTCCAATTTTTCGTAGATTTTGGTAGTTAATTTTTTTTTTTTGAGAAAGACTTACAATTTAATTTGAACCCGAAAAAACAAAGCCAACTGACCATAACCGAACTAAGTCTACAATGGCGGGCAACTTTTGGCAGAGCTCCCACTCACAGCAATGGATACTAGACAAGCAGGATTTGCTGCGAGAACGCCAAAACGATTTGCTCGCTCTCAGCGAGGATGAGTATCAAAAGATATTTATATTTTTCGCAAATGTCATACAAGTGCTGGGCGAGCAACTGAAGCTGCGACAACAGGTTATTGCCACGGCAACGGTTTACTTTAAGCGTTTCTATGCGCGCAACTCACTGAAGAATATTGATCCGCTGCTGCTGGCGCCCACCTGTATATTGCTCGCCTCCAAAGTGGAGGAGTTTGGCGTCATTTCCAATTCGCGTCTCATCTCCATTTGCCAGTCGGCCATCAAGACGAAGTTCAGCTATGCGTACACACAGGAGTTTCCCTATCGCACCAATCACATACTCGAGTGCGAGTTTTATCTACTGGAGAATCTCGACTGTTGCCTGATTGTATTCCAGCCGTATCGGCCATTGTTGCAGCTCGTACAGGACATGGGTCAGGAGGATCAGCTCTTGACGCTCAGCTGGCGCATAGTTAACGACTCGCTGCGCACGGATGTATGCCTGCTCTACCCGCCATATCAGGTGAGTGCACTTCATAGTGAGATAAAAGACGGAAAACTACAGTATCTCGATCTTGCAGATCGCCATTGCATGTCTGCAAATTGCTTGCGTTATATTGCAAAAGGATGCAACCAAGCAATGGTTTGCCGAACTGAACGTGGACTTGGACAAGGTGCAGGAAATAGTGCGTGCTATTGTCAATCTGTATGAGCTGTGGAAGGACTGGAAAGAAAAGGACGAGATACAATTGTTGCTGGCCAAAATACCCAAACCCAAGCCGCCCCCACAGCGATAAACGGCGCATTAATCTTTACATGTAATTCATTTTATACTTTCTTAAGAATACATTTTGTAATTTATATAATGCTCATAGATACTTGGCTTGTCCGGTGGAAAATTTTGTGTTCAGTATTTTAGCCTTGTCCACTATTTGCTTGGTTTGATTCTTGTCAATCTTGTTGAGCTTGAGGTCCACGTCGCGGCTGAAGGGTCGTCGTTCGGGCTTGGAGCCGGAGGCAGCCAGTTCTTTTTCCTGCAAGTACCAAAGTACTTAAAACTGGGTACTTTGAAGATTATTATGGTTTATATTTCTCACCCGTTCGCGCTGCTCCTTGCGCAGTTTCTTCTGATGCAATTCGACTAGCGACTCATCCCGTTTGTGCTTCTTCTTGTGCTTTTTAGCAATGCTCTCCTGCTCCTCATCACGTTGCCGCTCATAGTTGGCCTGCGCCGTTTGCTCCAAATCCTTAGAGCTACAGGGCTTCGGCCCTGCTGCTGCACTCTGGGGTGTCTTGGTCCAGGAACTACGATCGCTAAAGTCAGGCCGCTCCTTGCCCTGGTAGAATGTGCGCTTCATATTGTTTAGCGCTGCCAGGCCACTCTTTAGACCCACTTCGGGCAGCTCCAACATCCATTCCTCGCGCACATCTTGATCTGTTGCGGCGCCGCCCAAGCCGCCGCCTTCCAAGGCAGCTAGTTTTAAGGCCAGCGCGCGTTCCTCCAGCTCCACTTGTGTGGCATTTGGCAAGGGTCCAAACATGCCCGCCAGGTCGTCATCATCATCTGCGTCACTTTTGTCGGGCGCGCTTGGAACTATTGTTTTTTCCGCGAGATGGCTGGGCATCACCGGACCTATGACCATCGGTGGCTGTGGCTCTGTCGGAGACTTTGCTTCCCTCAGCAAATGTGGCGGCAGAGCGGGCCCAAAGGCATCAGCACTGTCAGCCATCTCTGGCAGCTGTCTTGGTGGCGCCACTGGCAGTTCTTTCTGCTCCGGCGATTCGTGCCGCCTGCTGCGCTTCTTTTCCTTATGGCGCTTGGCATGTTTGTGCTTTTCGACTTTTTCTGTTTCTTATCGACCTCTCGACCCTCCTTTTTATGCTTGCGCTTGCGCATGTGCTCCTCGGCGCTGGAGCTACTCGAATCGCTGGACATGGCTTCTGAAATTGGCAAAATTGCTGGCAATGACAACTCTCAATGGCTTTACTTTTAATTTTAACTACATGTTCTCTATTGACGTCAACAACTTGGAGCCTTAAAATTAATTAACGAAACCGCACGCGCTGTGCAACTTAGACAATAACAGGCAGGGAAGATTAGCGGGATTATGGCAGATGGCAGGATATTATTTAAATGGCAAACGTCTTTTGCGCCTTGCGGTAGCTGTAGACAAGGGACTTGATGACGCCCGCAGTGGCAATATTCTTGAGCGACTGTGTGATGCTACTGCGCCAGACAATGTCGTTAACCGAGACCTGGACAATTTTGGACAGCATCGGGGCCACCGCTAGATACTCTACAACATCCGTGTAGTCACCGCGGCAGGCGGCATTACGCTGCAGGCGATCGCACAGCCCACTGGGCAGGTGACGTAGGTGATATCGTGTGGCCTCGACAGATTTATCCTGCTCGAAGACAATGGCCGGCTTTACTGAGCCCGGCTCCAGTCCGTGAATATTGACGGCCATGTACCTAGATAGTCGCTGCATCACTGGCTGGTAGAGTTCAAGGAAATCAGATAACTGAGGCTGGACGATGTTGTGCACCTTTTGCTTGTTCTCGCCAAATATCATGCGAAAGTCGCCCTTGTAGCTGAGTCCGGCAATGGCATGGAACAGATTGTAGGCGGTGAACTTCTCGGGCAGCAATAGCAGAGCAACTTGACAGGCCGACAGCAGATTACTTTCTATGGCAGACTTGAGGAGTGAATTCTCGTTGAGAGCAATAAGATCAGTAACAGGCTTTTGTAGCCGTCCAGCTAGATAAAGGTACCGCCAATGAAGCAGATCGTCAATCAAATGATCCTCATGCACCACACCGTATTTGACAGTTATACCAAGATCCTCCAGCGGCACTAGCGTATTGAAATATACGCGTGCCGCCAAACGCTCCTGGTACTGAGTGACAAAGTTTGCACCCAGATGATGCAGTGCCGAATAATGAGAGGAATGACGATAGATATTTTCCGCATGGAAGCCCAGCGTATCACGTACGCAAAATATTAAATCGAGTACACTTTTCTTATCCGGTTTTATGCCAACCTTCTCGTATCCCACTTGCTGTTTGACGCCGGAACCATAGGCGAACATGTAACTGACATTGCCCAGCGGAAAGCGCGCTACTGTGCGCCTATAGAAGTCCAGCATGACGATGTGGTGGATGTGAGGGTGTTATCTTGAGTTAAGGTTGACGTAGTATTATATAGAAAGCTTTATAATTACTGTTTGTTTAGTTGGCTTGCGTTGCGAATCTGATTATCGGTTTGGCATCGATGTTGCCGCAGCTGATGAGTGCATCCTCCAAAGCAGCGGTGGCAAGACTTCGATTCTTTACCGATAAGCAATTTGCTAACGATAACGATAGCCTGGGTAGTCAGTTGCCAGATTAAAAACATGATGCGGTCGAATATGTTGTCGAAATCAATTCAATCTCTCATTATATTTTTTTATAATTTATTTCGCTGTAAATTTGAACGGCCAGCTCGAATTGGATCGTTTTAAATAGTTTATCATTTCAATGTGTTACTAAAATTTTGCCGCTGGTAGTAGTATTGACAACCCTAAATTATCGGTGTTTTTAATTCTTTTTGGAAGAAGAAGAAAAACGCACATTTTTTTGTAGCCAACCAACTATTGACCGGACCAGCTAAAGGGGACCAGGAACAACGAGTGTCCATTTATAACGTAAAAATTAAAATTAAAAAATTACACATTTACACAATGCCGCAGCCAGCAAACACAACCAATGAGGCTGAACCAGAGTCAGAAGAAGACGCCAATGCCCAACAACCGTCTACGTCCCAGACAAGCTCAGAACCCGCTGACTTGGCCAGCTTCACAACGGTAAGTGCGTGTGCACAACTACATATAAACTTGGCTAACTTTACGTGAAAATCATTAGGCGGCGTATCGCAATGTTGTGGCTGCTACACGATGCTGTAATGCATTTCCCCAGGGTGCGGCGCGTTCGCTTTATCTCAGCTACCCGGGCTATGCACGCATGTTGGAGGAGCAGTCGCAGCGAGTGCTGGGCTTGATTAACAAGGTTTTGAGGACGGAGAAAATACCGGGCGACATTAAACGGTGGGCAGCCATTCAACTAGTAGATAACATTTAACATATGTATGTAATTTCGCAACCTTTCCATAAACACGCAGGCGTCAAGGCGATGAACAACTGGAAATGGTACAGGAATGCAATGATATTCTATTTGAGCGAATCACTACCAACCTGGATATTAGAAGCGGCCAACGACGCGGAAATAATCACGTGGTAGTCGAGACACAGGTTGATGTTCAATCCACTTTGAATGCGGGATCGACGGTTGCCAAAGAGCCGCCACGTGCTGGTAGCTGGAATAGGTATAACGCAACTTCGAGCACGCCATCGCGCAGTATGGTTTCGGCAAGGTTGTTTACGGCGCAGAATATAATGAGGCCTCAAATGCAGTTTAAAGTGCCTGTCGATAATAGCTCACAAAATCCGTTTAAGCCACGTCTTACGGAGAAGCCCAATTCGCTGAAACCGTTGGCACTGCTGCCCGAATATGATGATGCAGGCAACATCGTATCTTTCCTTCATCCATATGAGTTTGAGCTGCTGAAATTTGAGCCAGCCAAGGAACAGCTTCAGAAGCAAACGCCACAATTGCCGGCACCAATAGCAGATACCGAACTGCTGCTGGTGGATAGCGTGGAAAAGCTGCAGCAGGCGCTGGAGGAGTTGCGACAGGCGCCTCAGATAGCAATCGATGTGGAGCACCACTCGTATCGTACATTCATGGGAATCACTTGTCTGGTGCAGATGTCGACGCGCACAAAGGATTATATATTTGATACCCTGACATTACGTGAGGATATGCACGTACTGAATCTCGTTCTCACAGATCCCAAAGTGCTCAAGATATTGCACGGTGGCGATCTGGACATCGAGTGGCTGCAACGGGATCTCTCCCTGTACATAGTCAACATGTTTGACACACATCGCGCTGCCATGGCCCTGAACATGGCGCGTCGGTCACTGGCATTTTTACTGAAACATTATTTGGATCTGGATGTGGACAAGAGCCTGCAGCTGGCCGACTGGCGCATGCGCCCTTTGCCACAGAAGCTGATCGACTATGCGCGCCAGGACACCCACCATCTTATCTACGTGTACGAGTGCCTGACGAACGATCTGTTGCAAGCGGAGCATGGACAGCCACAGGCACTGCGAATGGTTTATCAGATTAGCACGGAGATTTGTAAGAAGCGCTACACCAAGCCGCACATTGGGCCGGACTCGCATCTGGATCTGGTGCGCAAGACGAAGCGCTCCTTTGACAATCGCCAGCTATACGCACTGCGCGGCATCTTTGCTTGGCGCGATACAACCGCTCGACAGGAGGACGAAAGTTATGGCTATGTGCTGCCCAATCATATGATGCTCCAGATTGCCGAGAGTTTGCCCCGTGAGATGCAGGGTATATTGGCCTGCTGCAATCCCATACCGCCGCTTGTCCGCCAGCAGCTGCATACTCTGCATCAAATCGTGTTGCGCGCCCGTGAACAACCCCTGGTCAAAGTGAGTTTCCAAGTCGCAACCGTGTTGAAGATGACGTCTCTGCGGGACAATGTAGCGGCGTGGCCGGAAGCGGTCCCCGCTTTATGCTGATTGTCTGTCAAAATTGAGATCGCATCTAACTGTACTTAATTTTTAAATAAGAACTTAGTATTAATCACATCCCATCTTTTTGCATTCTTTGGCTATTTGCAGCCCATACTAGAAGCACGCAACAGCATCCATGCACCTGTACATTTATCACCGACCACCAAGGATTTCAACAGCAAACTGAACTGCCCACACGACTTCTCGCATCAGGAGGAGATTCGCGATGATCTGCCCACGCTACTTGGACGCACCACCACGGGCAAATTGCTGCGTCCAGGCAAGCCTAAACTGGAAGGATCTGTGGTGCCGTTGGTTGCTCCGGCGCTTTCACTCTTCCAGAGGCCGGCGGCACCAACACAGGCAGAGCAGCTACGTTGGATGCACGCCCGCATAGAGAGTCAGACGTTGCGAATGCCCTACAAGCGCTATGTGGCTATATTGCCGCTTATGCAACAGCAGAAAATGGAACAGAGCGCACGCGAGCAGGATGAGCTGCTCAAGCGACGCCTGTGCCCCGCGGAGCCAGCGCCGGTGAACATCAAAATGGAAATCGAACCAAAGGAGGAGCAAGATCCCCTATATAATCTTCCGCTGAAAGAGCAGCTGAAACGAAAGTATCAGTCCACACCGACAACGGAGCAGCAGCCCATTCAGTCGAAACGGCCCAAAAATGATGAGTACACCAAGCCGGGCACTTCCAAAACCAGCATTAAGCCGTTAGCAATTAAAAATGAACCAACGCCTGCCAAAGATCTGGTACAAAACGACGACGAAAGCGATGACGATGCTGTCACCGAAGTGCCCATCGAGAAGAGTGCCACGGCAAATCCGACGCCTGTGCTAAGCAAGCGCCAGCAAAAACGACAGGAGAAGAACAAACGCTTTAAAGCCAAGGCACGAGTGCAGGCGGCACAAAGCTCTAATAAACCGGTTCAGTTGCCCACAAATGCCGGTACGACACAAAACTTTGACTACAAAAATGTTGACTTCCGCCAATTTCAAGGCGGCGCAAAACGTGCTCAGGGTACCGAGATGAAATCACAAATACGCGGCAAAGTAAGTTTTTACATTAATGACAACTAATTATAGTCATCTAAACGATTTTCTTTCATCTATTGCAGAGTCGACCCAACAATCGCAATAATAAACAGTTTAATAAGCTGTTTACATTCAGCAAAGTTAACAAGGAAAGAAAGAAGTAAATGAGAGAGAGAGAAGTTAGCATTTCGATCCGATCAACAGACCTATTTGTGTAGTTAAGGAAACTACTTTTTAAACATTCAGTTGGTTTGTCTTTGAGTTTATATTCTGTTTATACTAGGCAACAATCTTAAACATAAATAAAACTAAGAGTTACAACGAATTGTGACATTAAATTAAACAATTGTGCGTAAAACAATTATTTCAACTGTTCTGCAGGAGGAGATATTTTTGGAAATTGCTAATTGTTTTAATCTATGAAGACCCGCATTTAGATACTTGCATCTTGGCACTTGATTTTCGCAAGCCCCTTACTAAAACTAATAACAACCTAGGCCTTAGCTAATTAGAACTGGAACTAGAGCGTTTTAAACATCTTATCACCCTCCTTGTCCATGCAGTATTCCACCACCGCGAATACAACAAGTAATCTCCGCTCAACGCCCCGTTTGTGTTTGTCCGTGATGAGCGGATAGAGAGCATCCTGCTTGGATAGACGATCCACTATTTCAGTCAGCACGCCGCCGGAAAATACCTGTAGGCGATCCCATGTGGATTTCCGTATGCTTAGAAAAATTAAAGAGAAAAACCCAACTTAGATAATAATATCAAGGATTACCAAGTTCATACTCACAGACAACACTGATAGAGCGGTGCCAGAATGTCCAGATGGTCCTTGTTGGGATTACCAAAGGCCTTCCCATTGTCGATGAGCACCACACGCTCCTCTCGCGTCTCATAGTGATGGCGATCACCATTCTGTATGAGATAGTCAAAGATGGCTACATCTATAAGATCCAGCAGCCGTATAGTTTCCATTTTGTTCTTAAGCGACCTAAGCAGTAAACACTAATTTAGCTAGAAACCATTAACTAGATGTATTTGTTCCTACTTGCAGTAGGTCATGTCATCCTCCCAGACTGCTCGCTTGTCCTCCTTGTAGGTGCGCTGCCAGGGCGAACGGCGTTTGGCCAGCGTGCCAGGCACAATGTAGATGATGACACCCTCAATGTTGTGCTGTTCATCGCCGCAAACAGTCTCCTCCTCGTTGCAATAGTGACACTTGCCATACAGGCAATATGTCTCCTTGCCATCCTCGTCGACCTCGATTTTGATTGTGCCCTGTAGTTCCTGATCGCCATGGGCATAAATCTCATCCTTGAGATTAACCACACGACCCACTACAATGGGTGTCCAGCGTAGATCTAGAACGGCGCCCAGATAGAAGGCGTACACTTCAGCCACATGTCGATCCTTGCCGCTGTAAACGACGCCCTCGATAACAATGTCGCGCGGATACCATTGCGGCTTGAAGATCACCTTCTGTTGCTGGCTCAGACGCAGCAGTAGCTTCAACTGCGTGCCGCGTGCTAGATTGTTAGCCCTGGAAATGGGCTCCTCCCGCAGCGTTTTCAATAGCTGGCCCATGGATGAGTCATACAATGGATATATCTCGTTTTCCTGCGGCCACTGCAAGCAAATCGGAGTAAAATACGGCTATATATCGATATATTGATGGTGACTCACCCAATTGGCTATTTCCCAGAGAACACTGGCGTTCTCGTATGCTGCCTGTTTGTAGTTCTTAAGCAGTTTGTTGCGAAACATAAAGAAGCGTGGATTGCGATTCAGATAGGCCGGCTTCAGGTGACGAATCTTGTGCCGGATCATGTTCTCCAGCGCACGGACACTGGCCAGCTGGCCCTCCTCGGCATTGAGGTAGTACATGAAGTAGAAGTTGGCGCCGAGCGCAGCGCACAGCAGCGTGGCAATGATGCACAGAATGACGATGCCGCGTTTGTTCATCTTCTAAACGGTTCCTAGTCGATTGGCTGCACTCTGGGCGGGGCCACAAGGCGAAGTGCTCTTGGCTTTCCCTCGGCCGGGCGCTCGTACTTTATTTTTAATATTGCCTATACGTAACGCAGAACTAGCAAATTGCTCAATTGTAGCAAATATTCTGTTGCCGTTCTTGCTGGGCCGTTGATGTTGCTGTTGCATGCTGTGGCTTCGTTCTATTCTATCTTTCTTGTTTTGTTTCGTTTTGTTTTTTTTTTTTGGCAGACATTGGCAACAACTGTTCGCATCAGTCCATTGTTGTTGCTCTAATTAATTAACGACGTGCGGAAAATTGTTGGTTTTTATCTTAATTAAAACGTCATCACTTCGGGTGCGTCCTAAGCGGCAAAATAACAATTCTATTCCCAGCCGGAAGCTCTAGAATTCAGGATTATCTCTATGGCCGCATGGCAAAGGTTCAAGCGCTGTGCAGGTGCGCTGCTCACATTAAGAAGAAGCACGTGACGTCACATTTGCTGCTTGGCAGCGATCCTAAGCGCGCCCGCTGATCTACAAATAGAATTGAGTACATTCGCCTTATGTTGTCCGCAGTCGACCAGAATATTCATTTTACTGCCCGCCTGACGTGTTCGCACAAATGTAAATCAACGCCAAAACGTTTATGCTGATGTTCCTATAAATGATTTGTTTGGCCCCGGCGAATGCGATTGCCGCTTTCAACGCGGCCCAATTTGTTTACATTGTACGCACATATATGTGTATATTTACAACCGCATCTGTTTATGAATATGGTCACACAATGATTGGGCGTTTAACAGCACATGTGCAGACATTAACATTTCTACAGCTGTTATTAACAGTTGGCAAAACTTAATAATTCGTTGTTGACAGAGAAATCATTTTTTAAACATTAAAACGTATTTAAATTAAAAATTATTATTTTAAATATGTAGTGCAGTGTGCATCTGTGAATGAATTGAATGTTTAAAGTAACGGTCCGTCAGTATCAACATACACAGGGCTGTCCTCTTCTGTAAATATGAATCTGGCAACGTTGTTAAATTTGAATTTTGAAAGTTGCTCAAAAATATGTTTTTAAAAGAATGAAAATATTTATAACATTCGGTTTTTTATAACGGAGAAACTTGAAAATTTTTCGTAACTGTTGGTGGCAGTTAGGAAAAATGGAAAGCCTCAATGCTATATGCAGTGCCCTTAAAAAAGTGACCGTGCGGGTTATCTATACCGGCGGCACCATTGGCATGATCCGCAATGAAAAAGGCGGTATGTATTTGTATTATTGCAACTAGAGCAATGTTAATTGACTTATATATTAGAGTTGGTCCCCATCAAAAACGAGCTCCAAAACCGATTGCGCGAATATCCTAACTGCCACGACCCCAACTACACGCCGCAGTGCAATTGCGGCGAAGAGCCGCCCTTGGTGCTGCCCCCAGTCGAAGGGACAGAATTTCGTGTTGTGTATGACATAACGGAATACGCGCCGCTGTTGGACTCCAGCTGCATGAACCTGGATGACTGGCAACGCATAGCCACCGATGTGGCCGTATGTTGAACACCAATTCCCACCACAGACTCATTTAGAACTCGGCTTTCTTTTGTAGGAGAGCTACGAACGTTACGATGGCTTCGTTATACTGCACGGCACCGACACGATGGCCTACACCGCCTCGGCTCTGGCCTTTATGCTAGAGAACCTGGGCAAACCGGTTGTGATTACCGGCGCCCAGATACCCATCTTCGAGATGCGGACAGATGGTCGCGACAACTTTATTGGCTCCCTGGTGCTGGCGGGCAACTACAATATACCCGAGGTGGTGGTCTTCTTTGGCAACAAGATACTGCGTGGTTGTCGCACCACCAAGATTAGCTCCGAGTCCTTTCACGCCTTTGACTCGCCCAACCAACCGCCGCTCGGCACAGTTGGTGTAAATATTGAGGTCAACAGCCGCCAGATATTCAGAACCTGTTCCCTGCTTCCGTTCAAGCTGCACTCGGAAATGGAACCGAACGTGGCTCTGTTACGCATCTATCCGGGCATCAGTCCCGCAGTGGTGCGGGCCATTCTCAGCGAGCCAATGAAGGGCGCCGTCATACAGAGCTTCGGCACCGGCAACATACCGTCCACCAATGCGGAGCTGTTGTGCACCATCTCCCAGGCGGTCGAGCGTGGTATGCTGATTGTCAATATCACGCAATGTTCAAATGGTTCGGTCGTGCCCGGCTACGAAACGGGCGCGTGGATGGACAAAGGTGTGGTGGCTGGCTGCGATTTGACACAGGAGGCGGCGCTCACAAAGTTGGCCTATGTACTTGGCAAAAAGGAATGGGACTTGGAAAACAAAAAGAAGATGATGCAATTGAGCCTGCGCGGTGAGCTGACAAACGACAAGGTGGCAAGGATCAACGAGGTCGACTTGATCGAGGGCGTTGCACGCACACTTCATATATCCAGCTGCAAGGAGAAGGATCAAATGTGCTCCACTTTCTTTCCGGCATTAGTCGAGGCGGCTGTCAGGGACGACGATGTGCAAAAGCTCGAAAATCTCCGAAAATACGGCGCCAACATAAGCGACGTGAACTCCGATGGACGCACTGCCCTGCATCTGGCCTGTTTTTTGGACAAACAAAAATGCATCAAGTGGCTGCTGGCCTCGGGCTGTCCAATCGACCTGACCGATCGATTCAATCGCACGCCGCTGCACGAGGCCATCGATACGGATAACCATGAGGTAATCCAACTCCTGCTACAGAAGGGCGCCGTGCTGCCTGACGAGCCGGCGGTTGTGGCGGAACACCTACGCGCCCTGTCCGAGCACGGCAAAGTCGAACGGCTGGAGTCGTATCGCCAGGCGGGCGCGAACCTGGACGTGGTTGATGGCACCGGTCGCACAGCGCTGCATTATGCCTGCCAGTTGGGCAAAGAGGAAGTCGTTAGGTATTTGTTGCCCTTCTACTGCAATCCCAGCATGAAGGATGCGCTGGGCTTGGGCCCCATACAATATGCCAAGGCGGCCAATCATATTAACATTGTGGGCTTGTTGTGTTCCAATAAAAACATTTAAATTATACGTGAATGCATTGGCTTAATAAAGGGCAATTTTGTAAAATATGAAAAGCGCTTTTGGAGATTTTTTTTTTTGTTTTTTTTTTTTGTGAAATAATTTCAAATATAATTTTAGCTTATACCTGGTATATGTATAATTAGTTTGTTGTCTGTGAGTCCAAGTCAATGGCGACGACGACGACGACGAAGACGACGATGATGACGACGGCGACGACGACGACGATGCGTAGGTAACACATTAAAATTCATTTCTACATAATATAGGTGTGGTATGGTGTGGGTATGGGTGTGTCTGTGTGTGTGTCTGAGTGTGTGTTTTACAATTCGAAATTGTCGTTGCTTCTGCTTACATCGAAATACAAATACATATATGTATATAGTAGTATGCACAACGCTATCATTTCATGTTAGTTATAGTACGCTTATATACTTGAAATATGTATGTGGTTGTGGGTTGTGTGTGTGTTTTTGTGTGTATTGTATTGTATTTTTTTGTTTTCGCCTATATTTAGATAAGTAAAGTATGTATGTATAGCATATGTATATTATGTATATGGTTGGTTTTTTCTTTTTGTTAAATTTAAATTGTTCTTCATTAAAGTTATTTGTGAAGGCAAAAAAAAATATGTTTGAAAAACAAGCGAATCGCAAAATGTAACATAAATAAACATATTGGCAACATATAAAAATATATAGAAAAAACACAACTAATTAGTTCTTAAAAAGAAAATTCAAACGCAAAAATTCTTAAATTGAAACTCGTCTACGTTGCGTATATATATAAAAACTAGTTGCTGTGTATCTCTCTACATACATACACGACATACATATTTATATATATATGCTACTTAGTATTACGGATTATAGTTAAAATAATGAGTTTGCATAATTCGAATACTCTGTGTGGGGCATGGCAACCGCCCCTTACTCCCGCAAACGTAAACAGTACATTTCTTGTTTAAGCTTAAGTGGCTAAAATGACACATATTCGTTATGCTTTTCGCTATAAATTTGACATTTAGACATGAAATATTGCTCATTATTTGATGCTGGTAAACGCTTTTGATTCTGTGAACTGTATTTATGTATAGTTGTATATATATATATTTATATGCTTGTTAGTTTTGTTGCTAAAGCAAAAAGCGGTTGCTGTTGTTTATCTAATTTGTTATTAATACTTAAAATTGCTTTTCGAATTGTTGTGAGTTGTTGTCGTTTGTCTACGGCTTAAAATACATTTCATTTCATTGAATTTCACTTTAGTTTTAGTTTAACTTTTGAAATTATTGGAATTTAAAAACAACTCTACTTAGCTAAATTACAAAATTGTTCTTTTCACTGGGTTTTTAGTTAACATCTTCTCGTTTATATCACCCTTATTATTTTCCTTATTTCTTCATTCTTCTATCTCGTTTCGTGTACAAAAAGAAATGCATTATTCAGAAATTGGTTTTTTTGTTTTCGTTGTGACAGTTGTGGGAATTGGACAGGCGAAGCTTTTTTATAAATATTCGCATTTTGAATTGTTTCCATAAATTGGTTTAAACTAAATTGCACATTGAGTTAAATTTTGAACGCAGGTTAATTATTATTTATATACAATCGATTGTATTATTGTGTGTGGGTGTGGGCGTGTGTCTTTGTGAATATGTACAACAACACTTGTGCGGGAGAAGGTTTGTGGGCGTGATAACGAGCGCCTTAAAGTCTAAACAGTTGAGAGCATGTGGGCTTAATTGAAAACATAAAATACCATTAGAGAGTTTTTGCTGATGCTGATGCTGCCGCCGCTGTTGCCGCTGCTGCTGCTGCTGTCCTAGTTAACCATCAGAGTGTGCGATTCCATGGGCGCTGCTGAGTCATAGAGCGTGTCCGTGTCCTGCGTGGGCTCACCCTGCAGCTGACACTGATTGGACAGGGTGCCGGCACCGCAGTCACAAAAGAAACTGCAAAATTGATGTTAGATAATTCGATGAAAGGCATATATATATATAGCATGACTCACCGATCGTGTCGTATGAACTCAACATCATGACCTGCATGGCAATTCTTAATGCAATTCACGCATATGGCATTTCGATCCGTTGTATTGCAGGTCTGGCAGCGATAGAAATCGTGCATGGGAAAGGATGTATAGCTGCTTATCTTATACAGGCACTGACCGCTAGAGACGGCCTTCTCCACCTCGTCCTCGTTGTTGAATATGTTGTTGCCGCGCGTAATGGGCTGCACGCCGCTGGCCAGGCACAGGCCACCGAATTTATTCTTGAATATCTGATTGTGCTCCAACGTAGCCGTTGCATTGTTGGTAATCTCCACGCCAGCCGCTTGTCCATCGTAGATGCGATTTCGTCGTAGTATCGGATGCGATTGCGTTGAGATCAGCACGCCCGCCTGCGTGTTCCGAAATATATCGTTCTCCTCGAGTATGCCCTTGCCGCCATTGAATATGCAAATGCCGCCATCGCGTCCATCGTAGATCTTGTTGCGCTTCAGTGTGGGATTCGAGTCGGTTTTGATCCACACGCCGGCCATGGCATTATCGAAAATCTCATTCTGTTCGAGCAGACCCAGTCCACCATTGTAGACCAGCACGCCGCCGTTCTGGCCGCCCCAAATCTTGTTGCCGCGTATCACCGGATTGCTGCCAGTGCGGATCTGCACACCCGAATACAGATGATTAAAGATATCGTTATCCTCCAGCTTGCCGTGCCCATTATCATAGAAATAGACGCCCACTTGCTTGCCGGAGTGGATGCGATTACGTCGCAGCACGGGCGTGCTGCCCGTCGTTATCCAGACGCCGGCCAATGTATTCGAGTACACCTCGTTCTCCTCAATCAGACCCTGACCCTTCTCGTGTACATAGATGCCGCCGTGCTGGCCGTGATGGATCTTGTTGTGCCGCACTATCGGATCGCTGTTCGTGCGTATCTGAATGCCGGCCAATGCGTTTCCATAGATGTTGTTGTGCTCTATAAGGCCGCGACCCTCGCCGAAGATGTAGACGCCGCCCTGGTGGCCATTATAGATCTCGTTCTTGCGTATGGTGGGATTACTGTTCGATGTTATCCACACACCTATAAGGAATAAAAGGTTAAAAGTAAAAAAATATATGTAATAAAATATTTTTATATTGATGTGATGTGATATAAAGTGTTTAATTGCATCGTCTTTATCTTATTATTACTTTGGTTTTGTATATCGATCGTGTTTTGCTTTGATCCATACTGACCTGCAAAGTTATTCGAGTGTATTCGATTTTCGATAAACTGTCCCAGCCCATTCTCGTGCACATAGATGCCGCCCGTCTGGCCGTGGTGTATCTCGCACTTGACCACCGTTGGATTAGCGCCAGCCTTGACCTCAAAGCCCGCGATGCGATTGTTATGTATGTCGTTCTTCTCAAAATAACCCTGAAATAATAGTAATCAATGTAGTTATGACCATGACCAAACTCATAGCTGTAATGCCAATGACATTTGCTTAAAGTGGGTGGTTAGACTAGATTAATCATGGCCTAAGCTGAGGTCTAAACCATACACCTTGACACGTGACAACGCGAGCGAGCTGACTGTTTTTTATATGTCAAAAGAATTTAAAATATAACTGATTGTAAATAATTTCACGGTTTTAATATGAGTGGTTGCTCAGGTAATGAAATTAGGTTATTTTATTTTTAAATTTTTTCTTAAAGTTAATTTATACTCATATTTTTTATTTTTATACTTCATTTAATATTGTCAACCGAATTATGCTCTGTAAAATTGGTACTAGGTCAATATTCAAAATTAATAATTTTGTTTATGATTGTATTATAAATTTGTATTCTTTTTTATAAAGAATAATGAGAACTTAGAATTCTTTGCGAATTAGAATATCATTTGAAACCATTGTACTTTTATGTGAAACCAGATTTGTTGTTGATGTTTTGTCTGTGAAAAAAAACAAGCTTTTGAAGCACATGAAATCTCCAAATGTGCATAAGCTCATTAAACGCTCGCTTTCCGCAGAAAGCTTGACTGGTTTTAGATTGTGGTGCTCTCATTTAAACGAGTTATTTTAAATCCTATTGTATATATTATATTTCATCTTTATAGCTAACATGTGTATATTGTATATATTAACACTTACCATGCCATTCTCGAAGGTGAATATGCCCACATCGCGACCATGATGTATGTGATTCTCGCGCATTATGGGACTGGCAAAGTTCTTTACCCAGATGCCGGCCAGGGCGTTGCGGCTGATCTCGTTGTGCTCGTAGGTGCCCTGGGCATAGTCCGTCACATAGAGGCCGACGTTCTCGCAGTCGCTGATGTCGCAGTTGCGTATAACGGGATTGGCGCTGACGCCACCGACACAAACCGCGGCGCCCACCACCGACGTGGAGCGTATGATGCAGTTGTCCACCGTCGGCGAGCAGTTCTCGCCAATGTCGAGGCAATAGTGCTTGTGATGCGACACCGTGGAAGTGACCTCTGGCGAGAACTTGAGCGTCAGGTAGCCCACATAGGCGTACTTGGCGCCCTCCACAAACATCACCGTGGAGCCGGCCTCTCGTTCCAGCACCACGGACTCGGCCACATTGCCGGGCGCTGCGCCCACGAGCGCCACATCGGAGTCAATGAACAGATACTCCCCTTTGTAGTGGCCGGCGTGGAGGAATATCAATGGTCCCGGATGCTCCGCCGGCGGCACGTTCTCCTCGTAGATGTTGGCCAAGGCATTAACGCTGGCGCCGCCGGCGCCGTTGCCGGCACTGCTCGTATTGGAGAGACCAGCATTGACATTGCCATTGCCAGCGCCAGCGCCGGCATTGGAGCCCGAGGCAAAAGCTGCGGCGGCACGCTCCTCGGGATAGTCGAGAGCGGCTTGTATGGTGTTGAAGAAGACGATGCTGCGACCGGGATGTCGCCTGTCCTGGTAGCCGGGGCGCACATGGACGCCGCGATAGAGCTGGCGGAAGCTCTCCTTCCACGGATTGGCAAACTCTGACTCCTCCGGCTTCTCGAAGACGAACTTGCACAGCTCCGGATTGAACAGCGGCAAGTCGTACTCGAACACAGACTGATAGAGACGCTTCCACAGCTCCGTGTCGTTGGCAATGGTATTGAAGCGTTTGCACACCAGCGCCAGCCGGCACAGATCCTGTTCTAGCAGGTAGGAGAAGATGGCCAACAGCACCTCATCGGCCAGCTCATACTGCAAATACTGGGCGGCTGTGGGTCCACCTCCGCTCGTCGCACTGCCGCCGCTGCCCGCCTCCATGCTGGGCATCGCGGCCGTGTCCGTCTCCCCACTCTGCGTGTAGAGGCGGCGCGACCGCTTGCGAGCCGGCAGCATATAATTGTTCTCCTCGATGACAGCCGCCGCACCGCCCACCGGCAGGGCACCACAATGCTGCTGCTGCGGCACGGAGCTGTGCACGTTCGGTGGCTGGGCAAGCGTGGCGCCCGTTGTGGGCGCATTGTTGACGGGAAACGTGGCGCTGGTCGACGGCGCCTGCACAATGGCCGAGGGCGATGACGATGACGACGACGACGATGATGATGATGACGAGGATGAAGTTGAGGACGCTGTGGAGCTGGCAGGCGATGTGCTGGGATTTAAAAGCGGCGGCGAACTGCTGGCCGGACCCACCATTATGGGCACCGAGGAGCCGGCGCTGGTGCCCGAGGAGCACCACTGATCGTGATTGCTCACAGCGGATATCTTGCGACGCAGATCGTATGGCGACTGATGGCAGCAGGAGGCGCTGCTGCTGCTCTGACTGCCAGCCGATGTGCTGGGAAAATTTGAATTGCAGGTGATGCTGTTGCTATTGCTGGTGCTCGCCAGTGCCGAGCTGCCGTCCGAGGTGTCCATTATCTGCACAGCATTGTATATGTTACCCATGCTCTGATTTGGATTCTGGTTCTGGCCAGCTCCTGTCGCGCTGGCGGAACTGCTGCTGCTGCCAGCGGCGGCGGCGCCGCTACTCGTGGACTGCCCACTGTCAAAGTATTCCGCAGAGTTACCGTTGCCGGGAGCAGCGTTGTTGTTGTTGGAGCTGTTGCTATTTGCTGCTGCGGCTGCGGAGGTGGAGGCGGAGGCTGTGCTGGTGGATGCACCATTGTTAGGCTGGGCGTGCACGGACTGCTGCAGCATGGGATCCATAATGTTGCCAGAGGGACGATTTGGCATGGCAATGCGATTGGCTCCTTTTCGTCTGGAGCGGCGCACATAGGTGCGCGACGATGTGAAAGATGCGCTGGGCATGTTTTTTTTTTAAAGGTATATTTATATTTATATATTTATATTCTAGCTGCGGGATGTGGAGCACGGGGAGGGGCAGCGCAGAAAAGTCTTGTGGCGTTTATCACTTTACACAATTTACCAACCCCAATCCCAATTCCAATTCCAATTCTACACTGCACGCACGCACACACACACGCACTCACTCACGCACAGAGATACACAGACAGACACTGAAACAGTTTTATGAGCCGATGGAGACGGATTTTCTCCTTTCACTTGCAGTTCGCATACATTGCTGCAAACTAAGCACTTAGCTTACAGTTATTTTTTCACACTCATATATCAAGATGCAAGTTTACAGTTGTACATTTTTATAATCTTATTGTCGTACATCGGCCAATTTTTGCCTGCTTCATCATCTGCTCTTCTTCCTATTGTATGTATTTGTGTGCATGTGTGTGCGGAGTTTTCGGGGTTTCTATCCTTTGTTTCTCATTTGTTTTGTTTTATTTGGAAAGAAGAGTTACACTAGCTATCACACTTATGGCTGCTGTTTCGCTCGCTCATTGTTTCTTTTGTTTGCTCTTTGTGCCTTGCTTCGTATTGGCAGCTGAAAATTATATGTAGCTTTCTTCCTTATTCTCACATACTTTTCTCAGCAGTTGCACTCTAGATTGAATTTTGGCAACTTTGTAGCCATATGTGACTACAAATCTGCACAATAAGAAAACTATTTTAATTCGCAAACGACGTAGATAAGACGGAAACGAGCACGACGGGGCTGCAGTTCAGCCTGCGATGACTTTTCGATACCACTGCAGTCAACGGGCTATCGATAACAATTATTGTGCAGAGTTGTATTTTTGCTTTTGGATTTAACAGCACTGTGCTCTATCGATTAAAGCTTTGCATACTTCTGTTCCCGCCAGTTCGTGCATCACTCACATTGCAATTGCGCGTTTGTGAAATTCGCAAATATTGAAATTGTTTCGTATAAACTAATTTTTATTGAAGAATATAATGGCGTCGATTGCAAGTCTCACCACCGGCGTCATTGCGGTAAATATTTGTGAATACTTGGTTGTTTTATGTGTAATAATGGACTTGGCTTCCCTTGCAGCGTATCATGCACGGCGAGGATGTGTCGCAGCCGGTGCTGCAAATATTGGGTATCAAGCGCATTAACACCAATTCGGATCAGGAGCGCTATCGCCTGCTTATGTCTGATGGCAAGTACTACAACAGCTATGCCATGCTGGCCAGCCAATTGAATGAAATGCAGCAGAACGGACTCCTCAGTGAGAACACCATTGTGCGCTTGGATAAGTACATGACTTCCATGGTGGGCAAAGAGGGATCCGGCAAGTAAGTTTATATTCAAATTTAGATAATAATGTTGGCGCCTAACCTGTGTGCTCTTAGACGCGTCCTCATTGTAACCGAGTTGTCGGTTCTGAATTCGGGCGAAGAGGTTAAAACAAAAATAGGCGAACCCGTGACCTACGAGAATGCAGCCAAACAGGACACCGTGCCAAAGGCTGCTCCCGTTGCGGCAAGTGTGCCCGTGAAAAAGGAGTCATTCAACTACAACAATAACAATAACAACAATACAACGAATAGCAGCATGAACGCCACACTCAACGCAGGACTCACTCATCCCATATCCAGTCTGAGTCCGTATCAAAATAAGTGGGTTATCAAGGCACGCGTCACTTCAAAGTCAGGCATACGCACCTGGAGCAATGCACGCGGCGAAGGCAAGCTATTCAGCATGGATTTAATGGACGAATCGGGCGAGATTCGTGCCACCGCCTTCAAAGAGCAATGCGATAAATTCTATGATCTAATCGAGGTGGACAACGTTTACTTCTTCTCGAAGTGCCAACTGAAGCCGGCCAACAAGCAGTATTCGCAACTGAAAAATGATTACGAGATGACGTTCACCGGTGAGACGATGGTGCAGCCGTGCGATGACGCAGACGATGGCGGCATTCCCGAAATCAAATTCGATCTGGTGCCCATTTCCCAGGTAGCCAACTTGGAGAACAAGGCAGCCGTTGATACAATTGGCATTTGCAAGGATGTGGGTGAGCTGCAGACCTTCACGTCGCGCACGACCAACAAGGAGTTCAAGAAACGCGAACTCACACTGGTGGACATGAGTAACTCTGCTGTCACTCTAACTCTGTGGGGCGATGATGCCGTCAACTTCGATGGTCATGTGCAGCCAGTTATATTGGTGAAGGGTTCGCGCATCAATGAATTCAATGGCGGCAAAAGTCTCAGCATGGGCGGCGGTTCAATTCTGAAAATTAATCCAGATATACCCGAGGCCCACAAGCTGCGCGGCTGGTTCGACAATGGTGGCGGCGATAATATCAGCACCATGGTCTCGGCACGCACGGGCGGCGGTAGCTTCAGCACTGACTGGGTGACCCTCAAGGATGCGCGTATGCGCAATTTGGGCTCCGGCGACAAGCCAGACTACTTCCAATGCAAGGCAGTCGTGCACATTGTCAAGCAGGAGAACGCCTTCTACAAAGCGTGTCCCCAAACTGAGTGCAACAAAAAGGTCGTCGACGAGGGCAACGGCCAGTATCGCTGCGAGCGCTGCAATGCAGCCTATCCCAACTTTAAATATCGCCTGCTGATCAATGTGAGTAAACTAAATTTCTAACTAAATGCAAAGTTTTCATTTTAACTCTGATTTGCACAGATGAGCATTGGGGATTGGACCTCAAACCGTTGGGTGACCTGTTTCAGCGAGACTGGTGAGCAGCTGCTGAAGCACACCTCCCAGGAGGTTGGCGAGGCTCTGGAGAATGATCCAGCTGCAGCTGATAAAATGTTTTCCGACATCAATTTCTCATCTTATATCTTCAAATTGCGCTGCAAGAATGAGATGTATGGCGACATGATGCGCAACAAGCTCACTGTGCAGTCGATGAGCCCCATCAATTATAAGGAATACAATAAGCATCTGATCAAAGAGCTCAAGGAAATGACGGGCATTGGACCTGCCAGCAATTGAATCTTCTACACAAAGTGCTGCGCACGTACCCAAAAACTAGCAATAAGTACATTAAGTTAAAATATATATTGCGCATATGGTTGAAATAAACTAACTTATCTACGTATTCAATATAGTTTTGTTTATTTTAGCGTATTGCGAAATTCCATTAATAAATATCTTGTATGTGAAAATTATTTGTATTTTATTGATGTCTAGTAAATTCATATTTGTTTTATACTCTTTTTATATGCGCGCTAAAAGGAGTACAAACAGTTTTATATAGGTATATGTATATATCAAAAATGTCATTGTTTAATGCGCAACTCTCTGCGGGCTGTCGTTGTTGACTAGTATGTTTCTCAGTAGTTAAAATTGATTAAAGTAATTCTTTTCTTTTTATATCTGTATATAAATATGATTATTTGGGCTGATATTCTTATCTTATGTCTAAAGAAAAGGTTATATGCTTATAGTTTAGAAAAATGTACAAAACTGGAAAACGTATGTGGTTTTATGTATAATAGCAATTAGTTAGAATCTTTAGAATCTTGTTTATACATATATGTATCATATATCTTTTTATCTAAATATGTATAAATTGTAGTGTTAAAGTAAAAACGGCATTGCACATTTTGTCGGTGTGTGATTGTTAATGTAAATTTTGCTTGATCATTTTGATTAGCGTTGAATATTTTGGTTTAGAGTTTGATTTTTCATATACGATATATGTATTGCATGCTATATATATTTCGAGAATTTATATCTTTATTTGTTTAGATCTTACACGTATATATATTTACTTTAGTGATGCGACTTAGTAACTTTAGCGACAATTCCCCATTTGGATAATCTCTTAACTAATTAATATATTAATAATTAAAATTGCTGTTAAATTAGAAGTTTCGTTTAGCAACCTATTTTCACAACTTGCGCTTTGGATTTGCAGCGAACATTTGGCACCCAGCAAATAATTATAATTGAAATTAAATGTATATTAATATCGACACAATACTTGTTCTCATATAAAAAAACTAATCTTCACTCTCTGTGGGTAACTGTGAGGTCCGCCCGGCTCAGCGCGTCTCGTAGGAGCAGTCGGTCTGGGCGTGCTGGTGATGATGATGATGATGGTGATGCTGGCAGCTGAGCTGCTGTTCCACTGGATAGCCGTAGACGTGCCGCTCCAGCGTGGAGTTCGCCAGTGCCTGTGCCTGCACGGAGAAGCTCAGCCCACAAGAGCAGTGCTCGATGTGGGGCGCTGTCGCCGGCACAGGCGTGGCATGCACCAGCGCCTGCTCCGTAATGATTGTAGGCGTCGGCGACGGCGAGGACACGCAGTCCTGGCAGTAGTGCGTCGCGGGTCCCGGCGTCTGGGCATGCATGTGACTGTGTGTGGACTGAAAGTGATTGTACGAAGCTGACGGCGGCGGCGGCGGTGGCGTTGGTGTTGGCGTCAGCGATTGCGTCGACGAGCTAGAGTCGGAGCTCTCGGTCGCCGTCTCGGTGACCGTGCTGTCCGAGGTCGATGTGGACGAGGATGGCTTGTGTGGCTGATGCGGCTGATCGGGTGGATGATGGCAGCGACATATTGTAACTCAAAAAGTGCCGCCATCGTGTGGTTGACTGCCAGCAGCGGCGGCCGCCTCAACGGCGGCGGGCGCCGGCGCCGCGAGCAGGCTCCCCGCCAGCCCGTTGCCATTGGACAACTGCTGATGCTGCGGGGAGCCATCGCCGGCGCCGACGCCGACACCGTCGCCGTTCTGCTGCAGCTGACTGTTGTGTAGATGACTGTGATTGTTAATGGAATGATTGTGCGATGGATATGTGTAGCTTGAATGTGGCTCGTCGCTGGTTGGGCCAGCGCCCAGTCCATTGGCCGCCACGGCCAGCGACTTGGGCGGTATGGGCGGCGGCGGCACCGGTATATCCTCGACGTCAAAGGAACTGGTCGAATTGTCGCGCTGCGTGATATTCAATGCGGGCGCATGGATGTGCACGTCCAGGCTGCTATTGGAGCTGATGCGACAATGATCGCGATGATGCACGCCGCTCAGCGAAATGCTGGACGGCTCCTCGCTCAGGTTGTTCAGCTGGTTCAGCTCCCGGGAGCTGGTCGTGGAGATGCCCGAGTCGCGCAAATCGTTGGGCGCAAAGCAGACGCTCAGATGGCTGCCGTCTTGAAGATTGTGCGGCAGCGAGTGCGGCTGCTGATCCGCCTCGGGATCATCGAAGCTGATGTCCACCACGGAGTACTTCTGGCCGTGCTGCTGCTGGGCCGAGTGACGCCGGCCGGCGCTCTCGTTGCTGCTGCCGAAATCGTTGAATACCAGCGGATTCGAGGAGCGCTTGTCCGGCGTAATGCCACGCGGCGGCAAGGGCGGCGCATTGGGTGAACTGTTGGGGGCCTGGCGCTTGGGCGGCACCTCTGGACTGTCCATGGCGCCGTTCGTGGTCGCACTTAGGTGCTGGGAACGCGGCCGATTTGGCACCGGCGGCGCATCCATCTGCTCGGCCAGGGGCAGCTGTATGCTGAGGCTCTCCTTGCTGAGCGTCTGATAGGAGTTCATGGTGCTCACCGGGCGCGGCGTGTCGCCGGGTCGTGTGTAGATCTCGTCCAGCTCGTACACATAGTTGGCATTCGGATGGCCGCCGGCCAGCTGCTGGGCAGCCGCACGCTGCTCGGTGGGCAGCGGCGGCAGCGGTGTGTTCACAATGCTCTCCGAGGGCTGGCGCTTGAGCCGGCCCATGCCGGAGAGACTCTGCTTGAGCTGCGAGAAGCGCTCCAGCAGGCGATTGTGCAGCGGCTGAACGCCGGCGGGCGCCAATTGGCCGTGCAGCTCCAGTGCCTGCTCCAGTATTTGGATCTGCTCCAGTATGAGGACCTTCAAACGCTGCACGTTGGCCTGCTGGCCGGCGCCTTGGGGCGACTTGAGAAACTGGTCCGAGAAGAAGGCCTCCTGGTACTTGCTGATGCCGCCCATGACGTTCGCATCGATGGTGCCCTGCAGCCGCATCGAGAAGGGATTGATATTGCGCTTCGGATCGCGACGATATTGAACAATTAGCTCCGCCAGCTCCTTGCCGGCATTGCTGATTATCTCGCAGGCAAACTCCACCGGCGTCAGCTCCTGCACGGACTTCTGCTTGACCTCGAACCAGCGCAGGATGCCGGGCAGCGGGCTGGCAATGTCCAGCGTGGTGCGCTCAATCCACAGCGACTTGAACTCGTTGTCCTTGTCGATCGGGCCCTTGTACATGGGCCGATCGTAGATGAAGCGCGTCACATCGTTCACCTCATAGAAGCGGGCGATCTTCTCCGGCACCGGCACCATGGCCGTCTTCAGTGCCTGCGCATCGCCCACCGGCCGCACATTGCTGATCTGTATATACTGCTCCGGCGCGTTCAATATGGACGCCTCCGGCGGACTGTTGTTGGCCAGTATCTGTGCGCTGGGGAACTCCGTTTGCAATCGCTGCGTAAAGGCGCCAATCCGCTCGTACTCGAGACCGCGGTAGACGAACTGTTTGTTCTGTGAAAGATGGTCCGGTTAAGTGGCTGCAACTGGCTGCTGCCCAGGACAGTACTTACCCGGACGAAGAGGGGCAGGCCCATGCCATAGAAGCCAACGCGAAAGTATTCCGGCTCCGGACGCAACTGCGTCAATATGTTCTGAAAGAACTTGGCCTCTAGGATCAGTATATCGCTCAGCTTGTTATAGTCGAAGCGTCGCGTCTCGTAGAGCTGGGCCAGCTCCTTGCACAGCGGAATGCCCTTCTCCCAGCACTTGCCCTTGTCGAAGTACTTGAGTATCTGCAGGAAGAACAAGTTAGAACGTTGCACGTTGTGTGAGATCTGGATTATCTCGGATGACCCGCTCCCAAGATATATAGATTTGATTTGCCACGCCCAAAATGGATCATCAGACATTTCATATATCATATTTTATATATCTAAGATATTTATCTAGATTAAATCGATTTCGCCACGCCCTCCGTGGGCGTAGCCAAAAAATCTTAACACTTCATCTGATGCGGGTATACACAAGTATATATTCCAAGTTTTAAGTCTCTAACTTCAATAAGGCGGACAAAAATTGCGTTCATACGGACGGACAGCAAAGCGAGTACCAAACGAGTATTAAAAATTTTCTTTTCTTTTTCCTGCATACCTCGTGATAGAGACGCTCCTTGCGCTGCCACTCGGGCTGTCCGCTGTTGTCAAAGGGCGCGAAGCTTTGGGTTTCGCGGTCCCAGCTCAGCATGGAGGCGTAGAGCTTGAGCGTATAGCCCGCCTCCGTGTAGTTTTCCGCCTGCAGATGCAGATTGTGCAGCTTGTAGATATATCTGTGGGGAAATTTCAAGCAAATTGAATGGATTTAGATTTTGCCTAAATTGACTCTAGGATTGATTGTGCGCAGCACCTTAGATACATCTCCTTGCGATTGATTTCGTTTTTATAGAAGTTGAGCAGGTTGACGGTGCAGGTCATTCGCTTGTCGCGATTCTCCTCGCCCTGCATCACGCTGCGGTAGTCGAGGAGTCGCTCCAGCAGGCGGGTAACTGAGGCTATGAAGGCAGTGCCCGCATCCTTCCAGTTTGGATTCTCCGTTTGCACCTTCTCCAGCAAGCTAGTTGGTCAGGAATAGGGATATTTTAGTTTAATATGCTTTTAAGCGGGAATTTTGGTTTTGGAAAAATATTCAAGGCGTTTACAGGGAACTTAATACAGGAAACAATTGGTATATTCGAATTACCGAATATAAGAAACCCTTGCAGATCTATGGCATATTTGGATCGATTATTTCCATGGGTGTTTTATGAAACTTTTGAGAGCCTTATATAGCTCGAATTTGGACAGTTTTTATTAGTAAGTATCTGACACAAACAAGAACGTTTTAGTCGGTTGTAATCGACTTCCCAATACTCGTTCACGGTATAATAACAGCATGAAACAGTCGAAAACGGGTTTATCTATTATTTTGAAAAAGTTATGAATTTATATAATTTATGGGATGGGCGTGAGCGTGGCTCGATATTTAGAGGAGGTTATCAGAAAACTATCTTTAAAATTTGGTGAAATTTGTGGGAGTTAAATTTTGGAAAAACTTACGCGACTTACCGCCCGTAAGATATTTACGGATTTACGTAGATATATTTTTGGTGCGATCTTTAGAGGAGGTCATGAAAAATGTTATGTACTTAGCTCTAAAACTGAGGGAGATATATCGAATAGTCATGCCCACAGTGGGCGTAGCCAAACACTCTTATCAATTTATCTTACGAGGGTATAAACGAGTATATATTCCAAATTTAAAGTTTTAATAGCTGCGAAAAATATTGCCAAACACTCTTATCAATTTATCTAATGAGAGTATAAACGAGTATATATTGTAAAATATTGCGTTCATACGGACAGACGACGGACATTGGACAAACCCAACTAACTTCGCGAACGAGTACAATTCCAATTTAATTTTATGCTGATTGTTCCTATAGCAGCTATATAATAAATTGTGGCCGAAGCAACTATTTCAGCTGAATAGCTGAGAGATTGGCTGGCATAGAAGGACAATCGGACATATAAACAAACTAAACGGCTGTTCAGGCTTGGACTTTCCTTCTTTGAGCCACATTAGCATATAGTAAAGTATATTTTATTTATTTTTATTATATATATACAGTTTCGTACATGTACAATAATTTCTGCAAGGGTTTGGAAAGGAATACCAAAGGGAAAAGCAAAATAAAATGTAGGCATAGGCGTTTCATATACATATTATATGTATTTAGACAAAGGAGTTTCTACGACAAAGGCAAATAAATGCGAGTTGAACTTACACCAAGCTGAGATGTTCCCTTTTTATGGATGGCGATTGCAATGAGTGAGTGAGGTGAGACATTTATACAGACATATATATTTACAGTTTAAGCACACATATACAATTTTATATGGATATATACATATGGCACAGATGGGACTACTTACATGGTGCTGAACAGCTCCCGATACTCATCGTCGCCCTTGTTCTCGCTAATCAGCAGGTCCAGCTTGTCGATGAGCTCGCTCTCCACCAGACGAAAGGAGCCCCGCGCGGCCTGGGAATAAAAGGACATATACTTCTTAAGCAGATGAACCTGTAGAGGCCTGCAGCAGCTGGCTCACCTGCTCGCACTGCATCATGTCGTAGAAGACCGAGAGGGTGGCCTTGCGCAGGGCGGGCTCGGGCACCAGTGTGACCTCCAGGAAGGGACCCACCATCGAGGGTATAAAGTGTAGCTTCTGCTCGCCCAGCTGCGACCACATGCTGAGTATCTGGAAGCCCATCAGGACACGCATGTCGCCGTGCGAGTGCAGGATCTTGAGGCGCTTGGGCTCCCTGTACTGTTCCAGCTGCAGCGAGGGCTGCGTCAGGAATGTGACCGCCAGGCTGAAGTAGCTCCACCAGAGCTGCGAGTCGAAGGCCTGCGGGCCAAGGAAGCGATAGACCAGCGGCTTGGCAAACTCCTCGAGCGACTTGCGCAGCACATCGTTGGCGGCCAGCTTCATGATTAGCCAGTCGGTGGGGAAGACCAGCCAGTCCTGGGTGAGCAGCTCCTCGTAGACGAGCAGGGATTTGCTGAGGAAATCCTTGAGGTCACGCGGATCCTTGTTGGGCGTCAGCTCGTCCCAGTAGCGCTTGTAGTGCGTCTCGTCCAGCAGCTGCAACAGGCCCAGCAGGCAGGCCACCAGCTGCGACAGATTCGGATTGGAGCCCTCCATTATGATGCTGATGGTGCGTATCAGTATGCCCAGTATATTCTTGCACAGCGAGTCCAGATCATGCTGCAGCGTATTGGTCACCTTGTCGCGCTGCTCGCGCTGCAGCTCATACAGCTGGCTGAGAATCTCCGAGAGAATCTCGGCGCAGAGACGCAGCTCATCGCGCCGGCTGAGGTGCATCCGCAGATGCTTGCAGGCCACCGAGAGGACAACAGTGCGCGAATCTAAATGGTGGCGGGAGAAGCTACTGGTAAGAACAAGTGGGGAGAGCTTTAGTCGGGAGCGTCCGACTAGGAGTTATCCTGTACCCTGTCTCTACAAACGCACGCCGCTTTACTTTACTTTACTGCCCCCCACTATGCAAAGTAAATTCGTAAATAAGTTCTAAATTAACTATGATCTTTGTAACATTTTCTGGGCATAACAAGATCATTCAAATCTATGTACAAACCAATTCGACAATTTGAATTAAATTTATCTGCGTATGGTAAAAACGAACTTAAATAAGTAAGAACGTTGCAGTCGGACGTAACCGACTGCGTAATACTTGTTCACAGTACACAGAAGTTATTATTGTTATTTTGGAAAAATAAAGAATATTTATGTATCGTAGGGGCGGAGGTGGGCGTGGCCAACATTTTTCGGCTCGATCTTAAGAGGAGGTCACCCTCACAAACATTGAAAATCGATTAATTTTTGACAAAGTTATGAGACTTTAAAATTTTCCAAAATAAGTAAGGGGGGAGTAAAGGATATTTTTCGAAAAAAAATCAAAAAAAAAATTATTTTCAAATACGAATTAAATTTAAATGCACAATCTATCTAGAGGTTAAACCATGAAGAAAATTGTAAACATCGTGAAAATTGGTTAATTTTTCAAAAAGTTATGAGACTTTAAAGTCTTTCAAGTATGGTTTTGGGAACTTTACATGTCAAAATTTTTGTCAATTTTGGCATGATTTTTGACAGAAAAATCGACCCTCTCAGAATCACTTTTAAAGTTGCGATTTATACTAATTTGAATACCTGCAATCGATTAAAAATAAAAGTTCGGGATTCTAAATCAAAAAAATATTTTTTTTTCAAAATTGGTAAGGGGGAGTAAAGGATATTTTTGGAAAAAAAAATGGAAAAAAATATTTTCAAATACGAATTAAATTTAAATGCAGAATCGATCTAGAGGTTGATCCATGAAGAAAATGGTAAACATCGTGAAAATCGGGTTATTTTTGAGGAAGTTGTGAGACTTTAAAATCTATCAAGTTTGGTTTTGGGAACTTTACATGTCTAAGTTTTTGTAGATTTTAGTTCGTGAACGAGTATAAAAAGTCCAAGTTGAGCTCTTTAGCTCTTGTGCTCTCTGAGATCAACAGGATTAAAAACAGACGGACGGCCAGACAAACAGACGGACAGGACTAAATCGACTCGAATATTCTTTCTGATCAAGTATATATATACTTTATTAAGACCCCATACTACTTTGCCCGCCTGTTACATACATTTGCACAAAACAAATATACCCATTTTCAACGGGTTCAGGGCATACGAAATTCAAACTGGCAGGTAAGAAACTCACCATCCTCGTGGAAGAGCTCGCCCGACACCAGATCCTTGACGGCCTGCAGCTTGGCCTGGATGAGGCGGATGGGCGCACCGCGTGGAATGGCATCGAGCATGTTCCGCGCCAGCATGCCCAGCTCGGGTGCGGGCAGCGTGTCCTTCAGCTGCTCGAGCACGACGCCCGTCGAGTTGAGCAGGGCCTCCTGGGTGGGTATGATGACGTCGTACGAGGGCACCGCCAGCATGCCGTTCAGCGCCGTGAACAGCGAGTGCAGATCCCGCCGGAACGAGTCCTCGTACTGGCCACCAGTGGCGCGCGCGAACAGTCGACGCGACTGGATCAGCAGCTTGAAGATGTACTCCAGCGAGCCGAAGCACTTCTGGAAGGGATCGGGATGCTCGGCCTTGGTCATAAAGACGGCCATGTGCTCCACGGATGTGATCAGACCCTTGTAGACCAGGGCGGCAGCGAAGTGATTCTCGATATACTCATGCATCACGGGTCGAAAGTGCTGGAACTTGTTGCTCTGCAGCAGGCTGAAGATGCTCACCAGGACGTGGAAGACCAGACCCGAGTGCTGTGTGCTGTTGCCCTCCTCGTTGGAGAACATGGCAAACAGTGCGTCCAGCACGTCCTGCAGAAACTTGACCAGCTCCTCGTCGTTCAGCCGCAGCACTCCTGTCAGCGAGTCCTGTATGGTCTCCGGATGGGCGCGCCACTGCAGCAGCGAGAGCAGATCGGCGTTCTGGGTCAGCTTGGTGGAGCAGAGCAGCGAGCGCAGCACGAAGACCTCCTTGGAGCTGCGACTGAAGCAGCCGCCGCAATCGAGCTTGGCCTGCGCATCTCTGGGTCGGCACTGCAGCCGGAGATAGTTGGCCGCCAGCAGCTTGGCGGGATCTTCGCACTTGTACACGTAGAGCTCGTGCAGGCCATCGCCCAGGGTGGCGCCGCTGGTGTCCATGAGCCGGGCAAAGCTGAATGCGAACAGTTTCGGCTCCGATTTGTCTCGCGTCGAGCAGTGCCGGAACTCGAAGCGCACGTGGGCGCTGGCAAACTTATCGATGGGCACGCTCAGGCGCAGCATCTCGTTCCAGCTGGGC
The DNA here is from genome assembly GCA_035043565.1 of Drosophila robusta. Taxonomy (NCBI): domain Eukaryota; kingdom Metazoa; phylum Arthropoda; class Insecta; order Diptera; family Drosophilidae; genus Drosophila; species Drosophila robusta. Next base: position 11,471,436 of record JAWNMW010000235.1, read on the forward strand.
GCGTTCTGATGGTACAGTATCATCGATCGGTATTGGGGCAGTGCGTCCATGCCGGAGGCGCCCCACAGACAGTCGGTGAGCACATTGCCGGCCACATCGAGCACCACAACGGTGACCAGTATATTCTTGCCGGTATTTTTGCCGCCGCGCTCGAATTCGCCGCGCTCGAGCGTCAGGAAGAGATCGTTGCGCACATCGCCCGGCATGATCACATCCGGGAAGCCCATTTTGCGCGTAATCGTTGTGCCCTGAAAGAGCAGCGGCTGCTCCTGCCGCGCCTGACCCAGGCCGCCGTGCAGCAGCTTCAGGGAGACGACAATGCCCTGGGTGCTCTGGTTGCCCGGCTGTATGGGCGAATATTTGCCGCTGGACTTCTTGATGATCAGCTCCGGCAGCAGATGGAAGTCCTTCTCCTCGCTCTGGTACAGCTTGAAGCTGAACTCACGCTCCTCCGACGACTGCTGCTCCAGGCTGCTGTCGAAGTGAGAAATGTCCGCCAGGGAGAGCACGCCCACGCCGAAGGGGCGTCGATAGGTGGGCCCGTTCAGGCTGGAGCTGTTCTTCTCAGTCTTTTTGATCGAATCGGATTGTATTATTTTGCCCACGCGCATAACAACCGCAACCAGATGCAGTTCCTCGTTGAGATCAGCGGCGCCTGTCGAGGAAAGCAAAAGTGAATTTTTTAATTTGAGTTGAAGGATCATCGGGCGCCCGTAACTACCGAGATCCGTGAAGACGGAGCAATTGCTGTGCAGCTTCTCAATGTAGTTGGAGAAGCCATCCTTGGAGATCTTGACCAGAAAACGCTCGGACACGGGCCGCATGCAATTGCCATCGTAGAGAAAGAAGAAAACCTCCGCATCATCGCCGCCGATGCGATGTCCGAAATCCCGCATGCAAAAGTACAAATGATGGCTGAGGATCTTGCGCGGCGTCTTCTTGCGCAGCGTGCCCCGACTCTGTGCGGGAGAACGGGGTTAAGGATTTGGAAGTCAGATTAGCCGCCGATCGGACTGCTTACCGATGAGGCCTTGGCATTGTCCGCGCTGTTCACGTGCACGTTGTAGAGCTTAACGATGCCAATGCCGTGCGGATCGACGGCCAAGGGACCCACGCGCGGCACCAGATCGAGGCCCAGTTTGCTGCAAGAGATCAAAGATCGGTGGAAGTGGGGTGAGTCTCGGCGAGGCGACACATATTGTAATGAAAACGAGAACAGCTAAAATAACTTTGGCACTTAGTCACGTTCCGGGCAACCTGAAGCGATAAAGCCAGCAAACCAGCTGCGTTTATTTGGGCACCTAGCGGTGCCTAAATGACTTTGACGCATTCGTTATTAATTGCCGCTGCGGAGTCGAGTGGTGCGCCAACATCTTCGATTCAATTTGGTCAGTCAGCGCCAGGCGGCTCATGTGTGGATCATTAATCAAAGAGCGTTTCCAAAAATAAAACCAACGTGCGAAGCCCCTGAAAAAGCCAGGTGAGCTGGGCACTGGCGAGAGGTGTGCTGCTGCGCTGGCCTAAGAATCGTTTGAGTGAGTGCCAATGTGGGGTATATAAGCGCAATCTTGTTCACAATGGGTGATTTCAAGGGTTACGCTTGATCAGTGCTCAGCCGGTTTATTTTCGTTTATTTGTTGGTGTTGAGCGATCGCCGCCTCAAGAAAATATATTGATTTGTATTTTCAACAATCAAAAAATGCGCATTTTGACGTTGGAAATATATAAATGCATAATATAATAAACAAATATGTACAGTAAATCTTTTTGTATAGTTTAAAAGATTTTAAATGAGATATTAGCAACAAACTGAAACTAAATAGACTGAAGTCTTTGGTAAATTTAGTTCAAATTATTTTTAGTTAATTTATTCAACATTGGATGCCAAAAACTTTTAATATATAATTGTTTTAATTCATATTTTATAATGACTAAAGTGTTTTTCTAAAAATGAATCAAAGCACAATTAGCCAAAGAGGAATTGGAATTTTTCTAGATATTTAAGAAAATTATCTAAGTCATTGGAACAGAGAAAATCTGAAATTAGCCAAAAGTCTGAGAAAGCAATAACCATCAAAAGGGAGATAATAATCAAAATCATTTAGTCATGGTTATTATTATAATTATATTATAATTATAATTATAATTATAAGCGTATCAGTCTATGGTAGATAAATTGTCTAAGTATTTGGCCATAATTGAATTATATTAATTATAAATAAAATTACATTTATAGTATTAATAACTATCATTACTATACAGAATATAATAACTGTACCATTGCCACTATATAGCCCTAAAGATGCTACAAATAAAGTTAACCAAAATCGTGTGAACTGCCGATCAACATCATCAATAATGCAGGAATGCTAATTTGAAAGTTCTTTGACCTAGTAATTAAAGCAGTTCTTCAATTTTGTATCACAGTGTAATCTGTAACACTCATCATTCATAAGTAAAAGAGTTCCAATTCATTTCATTCACATATAATATCGTAGGGTGCAATTAAGATTGTTATCTGAATAACAACATCTTTTCTAGCCTTATAAATTAGGTTCTAACGTGTTAACAGCTTCCAGTTTCAGTTTCGGGCTAACGTCGAGAGAGAAATTTACATTGTGTTGATCAACGTTCAAGTTAAAAGTTAAAGTTCTCTCGCATTGCCATTGGATCCGCATGAAATGACGCATAAATTTGGCTTACAAAGTGGCTGCTGCCAGTCTTGCGGCCAAGTCGACCGGGCCAGCCAACGAGGCACAGACACATTCACCACGAGCAACAGGCAACAGGCACCAGTACAGGTAATGGGTTCACGGCATTCCGGTGGCGCATACGCGACTTAACCTGGCTGCCATAGCAGCAGCAGCAGCAGCCAGCAACAACAGCAACAACAGCAGCAGCAGCAGCTGCTGCCGAGCGAGAGCCATCCAACGTCATCAGCAATATGTTGCCGACGTCGTCGACGATGTTGCTACCTCGGCTACGCTTGAGTTTTCTACCTGGCTTACGCAGCGAGCGAGATGGCAATGGGGCAGTGCAAGGGAGACGGCAAGTGGGCGAGTGACTGGCGAGTCTTCGAACGCGTTGGCCAGAGCAGCTCAAGAAGCCGTTTTGTTGTTAACGAGGCCTAAACGGCTTTGTCGTTGTTGTTGTTGTTGTTGAGAGCAAGATAAAGCGCTCTCTAGAGACTGCGAGCGCGCGAGAGTTGAACTGAGTTTAAGAGCGAGCGAAAACAATGTGGTTTCCACTTTGGAACTGGAACCGGCCAAGAGCAGAACGCTCTTCGCCCTATCTGAAGGTGTGCGTGTGTGTGTGTGTGAGTGTGTGTGTTGAGCCACCTCTGTTACGCCTTAAACTGGGCAACTGGCAACTGGCAACTGGGTAGCTGTGTGCAGTTGACGTGACCAAAAGAAATGCCTTGCGCCTCAAAATGTATCTCATGGATACCAAATATGAGAGGAGCGCGCGCGTGCGCAGATGCCGTCGCTGGCGGCCCCAGCGGCCCCGGCCGCCTCGACTGCCGACTCAACATACGATACACACGGTAGCAATGCGCGTAATAAACCCTTTAAATCGTTTTTAATTAAGTCCCGCAACGCAGCTCAACAGGTGAAAAAGCGTCTGGCGCACAAAAAAGTATCTGAAAAGATGCTTGGCGTGTGTGTGTGTGTGTGTGTGTGTGTGCGTGCGTGATTTATAATTTTATCTTAATAAATTCACAAATTTCTTGTTTAATTAAGCGTCATGCGGCGCTGAGAACCAATTCCAATTTTAAGTGTTGAAAATCTATTGAAGATATGATACAAAAAAAAAAAGAAGAGATACAACACGAAGCAGAAGAAGAAGAAGGCAGTGCAAAGGCGATATACTGAGAGAAAAAATTAATTATTTACACATCGATAAGCGGCGGCAGCAGCGCTGTCAACCACAAACGGCAACAAAAGCAACAACAACAAGGGCAACACGACGTTGGGCATTGTATCTGCATCTACAGGTCGCAGCAGTAACAGATACATTTTTATCACAATCACACATGCCATATATCTCGTATTTAATGTCTTTATAAAAGGTGTGTAGCTGTGAGATACATTTCAAGCAGCCACAGCAAACAGGCAACAGGCAACAGGCAACGGCCGAGTCGTGGCAGGCGAGGCCAGCCACAGACAATAAACAAACAACAAGCGACCGGGCCAGGACATGCAACAGCAGCCATTTCGAAATGCCATTTCATTATGCCACAGCCAGAGCCAGAGCCAGAGCGAAAGCAACCGCAAAGCCGAACCGGCTGACTCATCTTGCCAACAAGTTGCCACAGCGCAATGTTGGAGCAGGCGCTGGGCTTACGCCTGGCAACAAGTTGTCGCTGCTTCTCTAGCCGGCTCCACTAGTTCTCCGCATGCAAATTGAACTAGGTGTGCGTGTGTGTGTGTGTGTGGTGTGTGTGCCCCGCTGCAACTATCGACAGCCCAGCGACACACTTTAAGCCCGCAAAGTGCGATGTCGGCCTGGACGCACTTGAGCCGGCTGCCCGGCAACAGGGCTTGAATCACGAATGCTCTAAAGAAATACCAGATATAGGGTAACCTGTATTCAAAATATCTTGAAAGTCTTGAGGGTTCAGTACGATTTTTTAAAAAGATACAATTTGGAAATACGTTAAAGTCAGGGGTACTCAATAAAGACTGTTTGAAGTTAATCAAGATTCACATTCAGATTTTATCTGCTAAACATAGATAAGATATGCATAGAAAATACATTCGTTGAATTAATAAAATTTATAGCCATTTCTTAAAGCTTTTCTTTCCAAAATTTAAATTAATCTTTATTCATAAAAAAATACATAAAACTGGCCCCCAACTCTATAAAATAAAATAGAGATTATTGAATTTCTGAAATGTTAGCTTGTATTGTATATAAAATATTTAAATAATTATTGATCATTTCATAAAGTTTTCTTTTCAAAATCTAAAATGATTATTAAACTTTGTAATTGTAAAATTAGGCAATTTTTTATTGGCAAATTATGGCGAAGATCGTATGTTGAAATTTGAAAGTGAAAGATGTGGAAAGAAAAATGTTATGCTTGAAAGATTATATTAGAATTGATTGAGCTGAGGAATAGTAAGAATAAAAAAAATAAAATAAAATCTAGAGAAAATGGCAATTTTGCAAGCTACAGATAAGGCTGCTGTTGCTTAATGAACTTAGCGGCAGATAAGATTATATTTATAGTTATGGGATTTAATAATAATTATTAATATTAATATTTGTAGAATTGCATATTGTACAGACGATTGTAATTTGTATCACATATGGCACTAGTTTCTACGGCCTTAGGCCTTAGGTGAGTCTAAATTATTAGTACTGGATGAATGAAAAATTTGATTTACTATTGAGCTGAGAAATAAACAAATATAAAATATATTGAATATATATTAGCGAAGGTCAACCCATGATTTCTGATAATAAAACTAGACTTAGCCAAGTTTTCAATGCGATATTAAATACTCGAAAAAACAGCTGAACAAGTGTTAAGCATATTGGCAGCTCCAACTTGGCTTAAGCGTGATTGAGCTGCCCTCACAGGGCATTCGCGGGCTGAGCTAACCAACTGAAACAGTTCAAACGCTGCTCACATGATTTGGCCAACGTTGCGTTCCGGCAAGGCCCGAACCAAGCCCACATCCAAGCCAGAATCGATAGAGTTGTACGCAGCTCCGGCAGTGGGCGCAGCCGCAGCCGCAGCCGCAGCAGGTTTCTTATGAAGCAATAAATTTCCAATGGCGTTCGCTGACAATGTGGAGCGAGGCAACAAAAGATAACTTTTGATCCAGATATGTTGTCATGGTCTGGGGTTAAGCAAGTAAATCAACATCGAATGCCATTTGCCTGCTCTAATGCCGGGCTAAATAAATAAGCGATGCGAGCGGTCTACCTGGAGGTGGTGGCAACTGCGCCCAGGTAACAGCCTGTGCAAATGCAATCTGAGCGTTATTTCCAAGTCGTGAGCCGGAACCAGTCGGCGATTGTGATCAGACAACTGGTTCCCACAGAGAGCGGGAGAGAGAAGCAGAGAGCGCTTGAGAGCGCGGCTATTCTGAAAGGGAGAGCCCGAGTCAGAGAGAGGGTATCTGTGTGCTGCGCTGGGCTAAGTTTGCGTCAAATTCAGTAGGTTTTGGAACGCCGCTGAGCGCAGCTGCACATATTTAGAAAACGGTAATCACAGAAAACATTAAGCTGCAGTTGTGGAGTACAAAAAAAAAACCAGGCACACACAGTTGCAGATACAGATACAGATGCAGATACAAATGCAGCTACAGCTGAGGCAAATGTGTGTGCGTGTGTGTGTGTGAGCGTGTGTGCTATAGAAATTTTGAAAGGCCAATCAAATTTTGCAACAAAGTGTAAAACTTGAAACAACAACAGAAACAGCAACAGCAACAAATATACACAAAAAAAAACCCATGCGCAAATGGGCTAACAAATTAATGGCCCGCAACGCGTTTAAAACAAGTTTTCAATGTGTCAAAAGTGGCTATAAATTTGTATGCGAAATGCCAAATTGGCAGGAGCAAAAGAATCACTTAAAAGAATAGCGGCCAAAAAGCTGCAACCAGGCTCGGCTAATGTTGGTAGCGCAAAAAAAAAAAGAGAAACAAGAAAGAAAAGAAAAAAAACGGCAGCAAAGCGCAACAGTGGCAATACACTAACCGACCCGACCCGAACCGAACTTGGGGGCCTCTCGCTCTCGCCGTCGTTCAGAGAAAAAAAGAAAATACCTTAAAACCAGTTTTTTGAAAAATTTATTGAAAAAAGAAAAAAAAAAGAAGCAGCCGCAGCAGCAGCAGCAAAAGAATTGAAGTTGAAATGAAGTGTCTGGCTCTCTGTGTGTATCTGTGTGAGCTGACGCTGTATCTGTGTGCGACGCGTGTGCCTGAGTGTGTGTGTGTGTGTGTGCGTGTGTATGTGTGTGTGTGTAGGGCATGAAACATTATGTGTAACTTTCAATGCTCAGTGCTGAAGGCAGAAGCTGCTGCATTTTGAAAAGGAGTAGCTGCCTCGGCCGCGGCCGCTGCGCAGATGCAGATACATTTTGACTTTAATTGCAGCGTGTGCGACAGAGACAACTCTATGAGCGTGTGTGTGCGTGTGTGTGCGCATTTGAGAGTTGTGCGAGTTGAAAGGCGCACAGACCGAAATTAAAACAACAGCAACAAACACGACAAATTTGCATATAAACAAAAGCGCCAAGAAATTTCGTAGCCGAGAGATCCCAAAATCAATAGAAAGAAAATGAAAAAAAAAAGAAAACAAAAGCCAAACAGAACCTGATCTCGATCTGATGATCGAATTCGAGTCGCTAGTTCATACAATATACAATATATCTGTGTATATTGAGCTGAGGACTATACAAAAGCTTTGACTTTCAAGTGTGCGTTCACCGAGGAAAAGAAATGTGTATAAATCAGAGGCATATATATAGATATATACAGACTTATGGCCATGCCCCAAAGTGAAATTTATGCGTGGGTTGACAAAAGCTTCGGCTTCAGAGCCACATTTACCGGTTATGCTGCTGCTTCTGAGCCAAGACTCGCTCTGAGGCCATTCAACCTATGTATGTCCACAAAAGACAAAGATTAGATTAGATTGTGCCACAAAATAAATAGATAGACAAAAAAGGAAAATAGAACTGAAATTGTACAACTACGTTAGATCTGTGCTTTGCTTGAGTTTCGGCACCAGCCCCCCAAGAGACGGGGAGGCACTTACTTAATTGTAAGTGCGGCTTGTTCCATGTCGATAAGGCAGCCAGCGGAAATCATCATTTCAAATATGTCACGTTGTGTTATGCGAGATAAGGCAGAACTTAGACACAGTCCCTCACACACACACACACAGGCACAGGCACACAAACATGTGTGTACCCTATATAAATTTCTAAATTACAGCCTGTCGTCGGCGTCGGATTGCACAATAAACAATAACAAACATAAATGTTTTCCTCTCATTTACAGTTTAGTTTAGTAAATAACAACAATAACAACGACATCAATTAGCAAGAACAACAAGAAGAAGAAGCTAGCATCATGGCGGTCTTTGGCATGGTCTCGGCTGTCTCCAGCTTCATCAAGATACGCTATCTGCTGGACAAGGCGGTCATCGATAATATGGTCTTTCGCTGCCACTACAGGATTACAACAGCCATTTTGTTCACCTGTTGCATTATCGTTACGGCCAACAATTTGATTGGTAAGTCACTTTTTAGCACGTCTCGAATTCGAAACCCGTGAAAATTAGTGCACTCGCTGCAAATGTGTTAGCCATGCAGTTGGCCATATTTGTGCATACAATTTCAGCAAACGCGCTAAGCCAGCATAAACGGCATAAACAAAAGTAGCAAAGAGCTTTTGGTTAGAGTGTCACAGCTGCACAATACTCTGTTTCCGGTGATTTGAAAATATAAATAAATACCTTTTAGTTGATATTTCAATATTTCTGAGTTGAAAATGAAAGTAAAAATTTTAAAATTGAAATGGAAAATGGCAAATAAAGCTTAAAGCCAAGTTTTAAGTATCTAGCTTCAAGATAGATGACATTCCATAAAATCAGTATACCCTCTATTCGCAGCTTAAAGCCTAATGCTTATTGAATTTTGAAACTCATTTGGTCTTGCCGCAACTCAAAAAATGTTAAAATTGAAATGGAAATTGGCAAAAAAAATGCATGCAAATATATTCACAAATAAAGCTAAAAGCCAAGTTTTTAGTATCTAGCTTCGAGATAGATGACATTCCATAAAATCCATATACCCCCTTTTCGCAGCTTAAAGCCTAATGCTTATTGAATTTTGAAACTCATTTGGTCTTGCCGCAACTCAAAAGCCTGCGGCACGTTCATCAGATTTCCGACGACTACGCAAATGAGTCAAATGAGCTCAATGTGAGTCACAGCGGGCGGTGCATGTTTTGCTTGTGTGAAGATCAATGTAGCGGCCCGAAAAAAAGAAAACCAGCCAGAAGACAAGCTTTTTCGTGGCACGTTTGAGCCAGTTGTCGAGTTGATTTATGGCCAAAAGTCGCAGCCCAGCCAATGTTTGTGCATTAAAAGAAGCGCTCCAAACGTATATGGTGCCAATATAAATATTGACAATTGAGTTCTAGGAAACTTCAAACCACCTAGTTGTTTACGCAAGTGGCAAAGGGAGAACGAGCGAAAGAGAGAGAGAGGAGAGAGTACTCGCTGGGCCGGGCACACCCATAAAATTGTGAGCGCCCACAGAGACAATTTGTATGTACGGGGTCAGAGATTTAGATTTAGATTGCCGTAATGCCACTTGACGTTGATGAACGACATTCGAGTGCACTCAAATAGTTGAGGCACACAAGTGCATTTGATTTAGGTGCACACACGCGGAGAGGTCGCGGGTTCAAATCCCAATTTGCAAGGCACAAATTAACCTGATATATGCTTATATAGTATAGTGTAGCTAAAAACCATGCAAGTGAACTCGAAGCTAGTCCGGCAGACTAGCCGCAACCTCTATCTATATCTATATGTATTCAATATATCCTCTGTGCACTCGCAGGTGATCCGATTAGCTGCATCAACGATGGCTCCATACCCATGCACGTGATCAACACATTCTGCTGGATAACGTACACCTTCACGATACCCGGCCAGCAGCATAGACACATTGGCACCGATGTCGCCGGGCCCGGGCTGGGCAATGAGTACGGCGAGGAGAAGCGCTACCATAGCTACTATCAGTGGGTGCCCTTTGTGCTGTTCTTTCAGGTAAGTCGGCTTTCGGCTTTCGCTTTGAGGAGCACACAAATTTTGACTTGCAACGATTTCGATTTCGATTTCAGGGTCTTATGTTCTACGTGCCACATTGGATCTGGAAGAACATGGAGGATGGCAAGATACGCATGATTACGGATGGTCTGCGCGGCATGGTCACTGTGCCGGAGGATTATCGGAAGGAACGTCAGGATCGGATCATTAAGTACTTCATGGATAGTATCAATTCGCACAATGGCTATTCGTTTGCGTATTTCTTTTGCGAGCTGTTGAACTTCATCAACGTGATTGTGAATATCTTTATGGTGGATAAGTTTCTGGGCGGTGCTTTTATGTCCTATGGTACTGATGTCGTCAAGTTCTCGAACATGGATCAGGAAAATCGTTTCGATCCCATGATTGAGATCTTTCCACGACTCACCAAATGCACATTCCGCAAATATGGTCCAAGTGGTTCTCTACAGACGCACGATACGCTCTGTGTGCTGGCTCTGAACATACTCAATGAGAAGATCTATATATTCCTGTGGTAAGCTCCACTTGTTGCAAGCTATAGAGAATATGTGTACTCAAGAATTTTTGGCTTTATTACAGGTTCTGGTTTATTATATTGGCCACCATTTCGGGCGTGGCTGTGATCTATTCCCTGGTGGTGGTCATGATGCCCACCACACGGGAGACCATCATCAAGCGCGCCTATCGCGCGGGTCAGCGCAAGGAAATTGCCGGACTGGTGCGGCATTTGGAGGTGCGCTACCCATATAGGGGACTATGTTATTATGTGATCTAACTGTTGGCTCTGGTTTTTCAGATTGGCGACTTCTTGATCTTGCACTTCCTTAGCCAGAATCTGAGCACACGATCGTACAGCGATATGCTGCAGCAGCTCTGCGGCCGGCTGGGCGCCTCGCGCACGCCCTCCGCCCCCTCGACGCTGGAAATGAATCCCATTAGCCATCCAATTTACCCGCCCGTCGAGCCGTTCGGCGGCAAGGAGACCGAGACATAGGCGCTATAGCAATTTTTTATTGGCGCTAATATTAAATTTCAATGATTTCTCAATAATATTTGTAGACAGAGATGTGACCAATTGGAGGTTTTTTTAGTAGGTGTTCTAGGCTTTTAGGCTTTCTAATATTATATATGTATGTACATCTCTAAGACTGTTTTAAGTTGAAACATGATTTTGAAGAAACGTCAGCAAAAACAAAACAAAAATTCTTTAGCAAAATTTTTCTCTTATAAAAGCCTTTAGACACAGACTTAGAGAGAGAGGAGAGAGAGGGAGGGAGAGTGAGAGAGGGAGTCAATGCGAGTGAGAAAGTGCAAGTTAAATGAGAGAAAGACAGAGGGATATAGGGAGAGATAGACACTCACACACATACACACACACACACACACAGGCAGACCGTGCAATTTGTAGGTTGGATTTGTGAATGATAATAAAGTTAAATTATCCGATATGCTTAAACTACTACAAAATACAGTTTTTGTATCCGTAGTACAGTTAACAATGATGCGCCATTTAAATATATACAATTTAGTTTACCGCTTAGCTCTATAATTTTTGCTCTATGATCACGAGACGATCGCAGCTCACGCAACGTTGATCTATATACAGAAGAGACATACTTACAACTGTAGTAATCGAATTATATGACCACGAGTATATATACATAAAAAAAAACAAAAAAAACAAGAAACAAAAAGCAAATGCTCTCGCTATTTTTGTCTTAACGTTTAGTATACAAATATGTATGTAATTTTAAGCAATTTTGTTCATAACAAAATTATTGTGATTATTGCTAGAAAAGAACACATTTTACATAAAAAGAAAACAAACTATCTAAGTTTTAAATTGTAATAAATACGAAATACGAGTCTATACAAATTGTAATCTAATTTGAACCAATTTCAGATTAAAGTTCTAAAGAGTATATTATGAAAATGAACAACAGATACGGGGTTTCCTATACAAAAGAGCTGGGGCTCTTATCTAAGTATAAAAATAAATTAAAAATGTAGATGCCTTTCAATGAAATATTTGAATATTCGTAGTATGAATGTAAACAATAATAATATAATTATTTTTTCTCTTGAAAATTCTTGGAAAGACAAAGCATTTTCCGCAAGGCATTTTGCAAAGTGGCATAACGCGTATCTCTAAAAATATACTTTATACAACCACTTAGCATTTTTAAACAAATTGAGTACTCATAGTATACACAAAGGAAAAAAACTATTGTTTAACTGAATGGAAAGAATAAAGGTCGCTTGATAAACGCTTCAAGGGTTGCTCTAAAAAGTAGAAACGCAGAACTAAAACTAAATTTTATTTCAGTTGATAATAATATCAATAATACAATAGTGATAGAAATATCAACAGAAATAAAATGTAGTTTTATTGTTATATAGTTATGGTTATATGGTGACTCAGAACTCTTTGTTACCAGCACAGTGGCAGCTAGAAATACACACTACTCTTCGGTGCCTTCTAAATTCTATTAAAATAATCACTTATGTGTGTACTATATAGGTAATCTAATACAAGTGTTTTGTTTTAAATTGCATTTCTTTTTTTAAATCTGACTGTTCACATTTCCTTATCTCCTATATTTTTATACGAAACTAGAATCCATTGCTGAAAATTGTCACTGATTTCTCGTCAACTTACCGATTACCCCAATCGATCTTGGAGACGACAACCATTTGCAGCTCGATCGTCTGATCCTGTGTCATTGTCGCACTTAAGAGCTCGCGACGACTTTCCAATATGGAGAACATAACTTTGCGCAGCGTCTGAAACTTGTACGCCTCACGATCCTGTCAAGAATATAGTAGTTAGATAATGCGCACGCACAAGACTTCAGATACTTACCACATAGAGGCGCTTCCAGATCTCGGACCATTCGCGGAGCACTTGAGTGCACTCGGCGACGACGGGATCGATTTTCGACAGATCCTTGATGTGTATGTAGGTCTTGGGAAAGATGCCAACGGCACGCGATTTGCGTGGACAGGAGCCGCGAAACCAGTGCCGGCACTCCTCAACAATGTCCACAGAGTCGCCGACGTCCAGCGCCAGACCGAAGCGCACATCGCCATGCCAGTTGTGTATGGCTAAAAGAGAGAGAGAGATGGCCAAGTCTTAGATGGATGTTAACAACCAGTTGCGCACTGGCCATGAAAATGCAAGGGATTGCCAGCCAGCCGGGCTTTTGAAGGCAATTAAAGTGCCCCCGTGAGTGGCTACTTGAGCATGCCACGAGTGGCACAACAACAATAAATACTTCAGCTATAAATAGGCAAATGGCTCTGGAAGCAAAATACTCGTGCATATAGGGGGTGTATGTCTCTGAGAGAGCTGGCAGCAGCAGCAACAGCCGCAACTGCCACAAGCAGCACTTGGGCACGCCAGCAATTGAACACTTTGCTTGCAACCAATGAACAATAAACAGCGCCCGCTTCAGCTGGAGCTGGGGCTGGAGCTTGGCCAGGGAAGCTGCTGATAAGTAGACATATAAATCCGCAACGTGGCCGCCATGCCAGCCAATTACAAATGCAAGGCACGCACTGGAGTCCGGGCGGCGCCGCCACGCTGCTCTGCCACTGGGGGGCGTGGGGGTGTAGGTGTGTGCATGTGTGTGTGTGTGTGTGCGCTGAAAGACAAACGAGCGAGCACGGCATGAGCATATCAACGAAAGGAGCTAATAAAACGCACAGACAGAAGACATAGCGAAGAGCGTTTAGTGGGGTAGCAAAGGGGGCCAGGGGCGGGGGAGGGGGGCACGGCCATGCTTGGATGTTGTAAGTGCTATATGTCTGTCTGTCTGTCTGTCAAATGAAATGCTTCAATGCGATGAAAATGGGCAAACGCTTCCTGTTGTTGCTGTTATACCCTGTACCTATTAAGAGTGTGTAAAACATGGCATAATAAACTTGTAACGACCAGCAGGAGACACAAGCCCATAATGCTTATAAATACTTGATAAGAACGATACGCTGCGTCGATAAATAAATAATAAAATAATAAAATGATAAACTAAATAAAATAAATAAAAGGCTATGTTTATGCATGATTGCACACATCTCAAATATTGGATGAGCATCAGAAGCCAAGCCTGTTTTCGATGACCTATTCAATTTCAACAAAATCGATAAATATCGGCTTACATTTTTTTTAAATAAGAGAGACACCTTAATTTTGGGCAATCTAGCTGATTTCATTTTTTTTTTCAAATCTTAAAATAAAAATTGCTCTGATTTTTGTTTTTCTAGTCTTTTTATATCTCAAACTCATTTTTCGGTTCTGAAAATTAGTAAAATTTGTTGAGTTACTAAAATTTTACTTAATTTAAGTGATTTTTATTTCTTTAACTTTGGGCTTTGAGTGCGAAGTTCTTAATTAACACCTAAGGCCGGGACTAGGGTATACCCTAGTCGACTAATCCCTTTCTGGTTGTTGTCTCGTCTTTATTTGCGTCTGCGGCTTCCTTCTTCAGCATTTTCGTGGTTGGCGCGCAACTTTCGCAACCGGCTGGAGCCGCCTGTGGCTGGAGTCGTCGCTGATTTAAATGGATTTCAAGCTGCTAAATAGCTGAAATTTTATAATTTAAATGCTACTGCAGCGAGGGAGGGGCATGGGCTTGGACCACTTCAACTTGCGCAGGCAAACACTCAAGCAAATGAGCACACACACACGCACACACACACCGCACACACACGCCGTGGCAGTTGGAGGCAGGCACAGTGGCAGCTCCGCAACCAACCGTCGCACTATTTAGGTCAGTCACATTAGGCAGGCGTCGGGCTGGCAAGCAACTAACCAACGCCCCGTCCTACAATCCGCGTCCATAACGTATGTGTGTGTGTGTGTGAACAGCCCACCCACCCACAAGCATCCGGGTTTGGAGCCGTGCATAATTCTAATGAGCATTTTTTAGCAGCCGTTTAGACATCAACGCGCATTTAATGAAAACGAGGCAGAAATTTAATATTTCATTGCATGAAATAGTTGAGGGGCGGAGTTGAGTTGGGGCCAGCAGGCAGATAATTACCGTTGCCCTTTAATTGCGCTTTTGATAAAGTACTTCAGGCACTCAAATGGGATTTGCCAGAGTTTCACTCTGTTCATCAAAAACAAAGCAGAAAGACAAAGACAAAAGCGGCAGAGAGAGAGAGATGGAAAAACAGTCCAACAAGTCCGCAATGTCAACAAACGTATTTAAATAAAAAAGTCGTTAAGCCAAGTGGATACAAAAAACAAAAAAGAAGAGAATAAAAAGACACTAAAGGAAGAACCGACAACAGCGACGGCGGCAGTTGGAAAATAATTTTAAATTAAATAAAAGAGCTGCTGCATTAGTGCAATGAGCGCGTCATATTCATAACGCTAAGGTATAAGGCCCCATGGTTACATATGTGTAATGTCTTTCTGTATATATAAATATAAGCACTTTTCTAAATTTGCAGCCGAAGCAACAAAACAGCGTAAGGAATTTCGTACGTATTTGCAGGAAAGCCATCAAATGGATTAAAAACAGAATGAAACTGGTTGTTAGCTAAACCGATGCTTAGATACTCTGCTCTTAAGAATAAAATGCAGTGTGTGCATGTTCAATTTAAAAATGTTTTAAATGCATTAAATACTAGAATATAGAAAAAGGAATAAAAACGCAAACAAATATGTAAATATTTAAATAAATATAAATAAAAATATAAATGCAAATATGACTATGAATTTAAACACAAATAAGAAAATATTTATAAAAATTAGAATCTGAACATGAGTAAGCTACAACAAATGGCATAAGCCACGTAGGTCATGAATAGCCATTAAGGGCTTATAGAGTAAAGGGCGTACAATGCGGGCCAAGCGAATAATAGCATTGGGAGCTGGCAAACCACAAAGGAGAATCTTCACACTTGACCCTTGTGCGCGCCGAGGGCTCAAGAATTTAATTAATTAATTGTGTTGTTTCACACACTGTAAAGTCATGTGGCGAAGCCCCCTTCGGGGGAGGGGGAGGGGGTCTTGTGTATAGGGAGCAAGTAAATGGGTCAAGCAGCTACAAGAGGCGCTTAGCGCTGGGAGTATAACAAAAATTGATTAAAAGCTCCAGCGCACATTTAGTTAAAATATATGCAACTATCAAATACTGTTTCCCACATTTTTAAACAATATATACTTTAAGAAGGAAATTATAAATGATAAACATTCCGCTAGAAAGCTAGTTATCTGGCTGCGATTCATGTGGATCTATTGATCTGAGTTACGTCTACAGGAAACGTGGCCTCAATGTCAATCAGATGTCATTCGACTAGATAATAGAGTTGGCCATTGGCTGCGCAATACTTTTACAAACAGTTCTGAGTTATTTTTCCTCTCCCGTAGAGTAGCAAATCAAATGTAAAGTTCTTGCTCAACGTTCTCCATTCTCTGCTTGACGAGCAGCTTTTCATTATTGCAGCTGACATCATGTTTCCCCCACTAACACAGACGCACACACAAATATGCGCACACACACACAAGCACAGCGCATATGAAAACGTGTTAGCATGCTGCTGAAACATGCAATATGCAGCTCTATACCCTGTACTCGGAGTGTTTATTGGGTGAGCAAATACATCTGATATTTATGGAATGGAAATCAGCTCTTAATGCAAAGTTAAATATGCAACTTTTGATTAATCCACTCATGGTTGTGTGAAAAGGGTGAAAAAATCTTGTATGCAAATTTTTTTATTTCATGATGAACGAATTATTAGTGAATATAGAATTTTAACGGACTCTTCTAATTCAAAGGAATTAAGAAGTTAAGAAATTCTGTATATTCTGTAGTTCGTCAGAGTTTAATTTTTCAATGGTCTTTTCTTTGCCATTGTATTTTTAATTATTATTTGTTTATTTAAAATCATTTTATGCCATGAAAGGCATCTAAATCATTTCTTTTTATGGAAATTTTCTAATTACTAGGGCATCTACTCATCAATATTATTCCTCAAGTGTCTCTCTTGCGCCAGCCAATGTGATGGCCTGCCATTAAATGCATCGCATATGTCGCCCTATGTTAAATATGCGTTTAATATTTGTGTATTAAAGTGCAAATATGAAAATATGAAAAACCATGCGAAAAGCGCATGGCAAATATTTGAGCATTCCAGTGCAGTGTTTGCTCATTTTCAAAATTACATTTAATTATGTTGCAAGCCCAAAAAGGGGAGCCGGCGAAATCAGCGTCGATTGTGGCCAGGTGAAGAAGCCCGGCCTATTATCAGTGGCTAATCATTTAACCGGAATTGTTGATTTGATTTCCCCCAAGCGGAAGCGCAACGCGACATAGTTGTTAATTATTTATGTACACACGCGTTCAAGTACTGTGCATTAACAATGCCAGTCTATCTAAATATTATTTACTACTTTTATAGTGCTTAGGTGCTTATCTGTTGCGTTATTAGCGTAGCCTGGCTTATCGCCGGGCATTTATCAACCGTTGTGGGGCCGTCATATGGCCAGGTAGCAGTTTACCTGTATAGGCACCAATTGCATATCAGCCCTGGGAGAAAATGCGTTAAGCAGCAGCGTGGAGAGGCACACGGGAGACAATGGCCGGCAGGAACGTGCTTCATCCGGTAAAGTGACTGATAATGCGCCACAAATCGGAAGTGTGATAAATTTGGTGTGTGTGTGTGCGTGTGTGCATGTGTGTGCGTAGTTAATCATAGACAGTGCAACAGTGCCAGGGCACAAATCATAAATACAACGTTAAAGACAAATTATGGTAGACCAACTGTCGAATTGAAGGCAAAGTACAGATGGGCCGTTGAACGGACGGACATAGGGTAGAAGGGGGGCGGGGCGGGGCCGGCAGGGGCTGGCAGGGAGTAGCGACACAAAGTTGCCGCCAAGCATATTAAACAATGAATATGAATCAATTTAATGCTCACGCACCCAATCAGACACAACATGTGTGCGTGTGCGTGTGTGTGTGTGTGTGTGTGTGTGTTTGCATAACGAAAAGGAAACGCTGCACAAATTTGTGCGACTTCACACACACATAAATACACAACAGGCACTGGCCAAATGCATAAAATGAATATTAAATTAAAGTTGAAAACGAATTTGCCCCCTAGTCGAGAAACAGCAGCAGCAGCAACAGCAACAACAACGGAATTCACTCGAAAGGCAGCGGCAACATCCGGCCTGCGCCTGTCTAGAAATTTGTTTTTTTATTGTTATTTTGGCAAAGTTGCGACCAGTGCTCTGAGTGGCTTCGGTCTGTGCCATTTCGCTAAGCGCAGATGAAACTGCCCGCATGGCCCAGCCACCAGCCACCAGCCATCAGCCACCAGCCACCAGCCACCAGACGCCTGCAGCTTCGGTTGCAACCACCCGAAACTGTCGTTGACTTACGGCGTAATTGGGAACGAGCTGAAAGAGACAAGTCGCAACGTTGCGGTCGGGTGTAACCGACAGCGCAATACTCGTTCACATTGTAATAACAAACGAAACAAACCGGTAGTTTCCTGTGCTTTCACTTACAGCATTGATGTTGGGAAAATATCGCATTTTAGGCGTGGCCAAAAAAGCATTTTTGCATAGACAGTTTGATAAATGGGAGCTATGGATCAATCGGTTAAAAAATCAAAAATAAAAAAATATTAGTAGTGTTCGTGACATTAGTGTAAATTAGTACATGGTTTTTTAAACAATAAATTTAAAAAAATTTTAGTTTCTATAATACATACAGTGATGGAAAAAATAATAGAAACGGTATGCATTTTTTGGTTCAACCCACACTGTTAACTTATGTATGTATATTTTTAAATGCAATACAGGTCATAAATCATTACCAAAATGTCATCAAACATGAAAATCGGTTTAATTTTGTCTAAGTTATGGGAGTTTCAAATATGGGAGCTATGGATCGGAGAGCTTTACATGTCCACATTTGTTGTAAATTTTGGCATGTTTTTTGACAAAAAATTTGACCCCCTCAGAATCACTTTTAATGTTTTTATACTAATTGTGACTGCCGCAATCGATTAGAAATATAAATTTGGAATTCTAAATTTTGAAAAACAAATTTTTCGAAAAATGAGTAAGAAAATCAGTACTCCCCGTATATGATTTTTTGCACCAAAATTTCAATCAAATTTTATTTTCAATTATGCACATACTTTAAATACCAAATAAATTTAGACGACAAATGGCATTAAACATGGAAATCAGGTTAGATTTGACAAAGTTAGAGCAGTTTTAAATATGACTTTATATGTCAAAATATAAATGTTCGCGAATGGCCACGCCCCAGTGGGCGTAGCCAAAAAATCTTAACACTTTATGAACTGCAAGCTTGACATTGCTCAAACTTAATATACTATTTTCGCTTCGTGAACGAGAATAAAAAAAAACCGCGATAGTCTACTTAGGAGTGTCCGACTGAAAGATTCCCTGTAAGCAGCATCAAGTAGGCGACAATGCATGCCACAAAGTCACATTAGTCAGCGGCATTGGTTCTTCTTCTTGCTTTTTGAGAAATTTGTATCTTAAATTACATCCGTATATCGTTTTTAGAAAGCATAAAATATTGGCATGTTAAAAAAATCAAGGCAATACCTTTAAAACGCCGGGAAAAGTGGGGAGAAAACATACTTTTAAATAAACCTGATCTTTGTATGCTATAACAGAATGTATACAATAAATTTGGAGTATAAATTTCCGAGATATGTTTAAAAAATTAGCAAAATTAGTTTCTGTCTGAATGAAAGAAGTTATCAATAATTAAAAAAAAAATGAATTTAATAAGTTTACTGCCTTTTTGACTACCCCATTATTTTGCCCTTTTTCAATATGCACAGGGTATACAAAAGTGCTGATTAGTCACGCCGACAACGCTGACAATTGCCTCCCAAAAGAGACAAAGAACGTTCGCCCGACCAGGGTCTGGGTTTGGGCCTGGGCACGCGGAAGTTAATGGAGTCATTGCCCAGGCGTAAGCTGCAAGCGACCAGCACGTGGCGGATGACAGTCAGATGCCCGGACGGAGTCACTGTTTATTGTGCAAGGTTAGGGCGTTGCTGGCCGCTAATGGCGTTTACATTGGTCCAAACCCTCCTCCACCCGCTCCGAAATCCGAACCCGAAACCAAACTCAAAAAGGCTGACGGCTGACTGATTGATTTGTGTAAACTTTGACTGGCTGCCATGTCACAAATCATCAGCAGATGCCTGGAAACTGGAGCAGCAGCCGCAATTCAAATACGGTTGAAGACTGGCGCTTATCTGGCACACAGACGCAGACGGAAGCGAAGCTGCTGACCAGCCCCATCATCAGCCGGAGAGGCAGCTTCTTTGGACGCAGTTGTCATTTGTTAAGCTGCCATTGAAGCGAAAAGTGTGACGAATGAGCAGATAATGTGAAAATAAAACAGACAAATGGACTGCGGAGAAAACACAACAATAACAATAGCTACAACAGATTTTTAAAAGCGCGAAAAAACAGTTCCCTTCAATGTGCCGAAGATGAAATACTCTAGCAGAAAACTGACAGCAGCAAGATATAATATTTTAAATTCAACCAATTTCAGCTGCATTTGCGAACAATTCCACTTTCTTACAATTACACAATTTAAGAGCATAAATGAGCTTTTAATTTCGGAATATCATAAATAACAAAGAAGTTGTTACAACAAAATTCAATTTTTAACTAATATTTCCTTTGGGAGCTTTTTGGACCAAAGTTTGTCTCGTAATTGCTCTGTTTAATTATGATTAATGTTGTGAAATTCACACCTATGCAATGTTTTATGAATACAGCCTTAAACTGAGCAAGTGCTTGAATAGTCCTTATGGATTATCCTCTCATGAGTGACGCATTTCGTGACAACTCTATAAGACCCCCTGGAAAGGGTATAAGTAAGCAAAGATGCATGTTTACTTGCTGGCATTCATGTCTTCAAGCCGAGCGTCTTATCAAAACAAGTTTATTGTGCGACGCCAGTGTCACAATTACAGTGGCCGCCGCAACAACGTTGCCAGTTGCTAGGTAATTACAGCGGCATTTAAATTGGCAACACCTGGCGCACAACACAATTGGCAACGCGAGTGAGAGCTTGATGCCAATTGCGCTGGGGGCTGCGGGGTGGACAGGGGCAAATGAAAACATAAACACATCAAATCGCAGCAGCAGCAGCAGCAACAACAGCATCAACAGCAACAACAACAACAAACACAAATCTCTTTGAGTTTCGTCGCTGACAGTGTATAAAAAGCAAAAAGAAAATTCAAGAAGAAGAGGAGAAAAGCAGCGTCGACAGCGGCAGCAGCGGGCATGCTATAAAAATAAGTAGAAAAATCGCTTTTCCGCCTTTCCGGCACGCCGCAACAGTGGGTGGCTGGCTGGCTGGAGGGTTGGGGTGCGGGGGGGCGCGGGGGTGCAGGGGGTGCCTGTCTGTGATGCTGGGCGGTGTTTCGCGGAAAAAACGGTGAATCAACGCATCTACAACAAGACAACAACAACAGCAACAACAGCTACAAAAGCTACTAAAGCAACAATAACAACAAAGCGATGTAACCGTGGCACGTGACGCATCGCGCCGCGCCGCACCGCCCCCGCAGCCACCCCTGAACGACACCGGTTCAGGGGGTGTTGTTGGGCCCTGGCCAAAATCGAGGGATGCGGACAGCCACATACATACACGGACACACACACAAGCAATTTGTTGAAGACTTTACTCACCGACGCCGTATTTGTTGTTCGACGGTATCCACATATTTAATGAAATGTTTGCGCCACTCGCAGTCCAATTGGAATTTGGCTAAACGCAGTCCAAGGCCACTCCTGCCGGTGAAATCGCCTTTTTTCTTTCTTCCTTTTTTTATTTATTTTTTTTTGGTTTTGTGAGCAACTTTCAATGACAATTTGATTTTGCTGAACACATTTTTTGCTTGCCTTTCTGCATCTTCTTAAATACACTCTCACACTTGTACACACACACGCACACACACACACAGTGCTGAACTTTGCTTTTGTTGTCGTTGTTGTTATTGCATTTGTCGCGCGCTCTCGCTCTCACTCGCACTCCAACGACACTGACACTCGACTTAGTTAGTAACACTAGCGACAACAACAAGCGCGTTTACATTTTAGTTGTTGTTGTTATCGTTGCCGTCGGGTCCATTGCGGAATTGGCGAATTGCTCAACAAGACCAACTGATAATCTTGGCTCTTATTGGAAGATGAGGTGGTTACTTTTTGTCGCCTTTTTTTGCGAACGCCACAATAGAAGAAAATCAATATAAATTTTTGGTGCTGCGTTGCTGTCGTTGAATTCGTCGCCTTTGTCCTAATAAATAATATTCCTATGTTTTGCTGACTGGCGCTTGCCTCGCCTTTTAATTCAATTTGTTGTATTTCGTTTTTTTTTCGCAATCACAATTGCCAACGGAGCTCTCGCACTCTTACAACCGCACTCGCGCAGCTGTCCAATAAGACTAACAGCCAGCTGTTAAAAGAAGTTGTTGCCACTGTTAGTGTGGACTGTTAGATACCCTGTGCAGTTTGTTACAGTATTGTTACAGTTACATTTCGGTTAGCAACATGTCTGTCAGCAGGAAGCAGGAGTATAGATCTTTAGTTCTATCTGTGTTTAATTAAATTATTTACAATTTTCTCAAATGTATAAGCAAAAATATGTTGCTGCATTCCCTCTTTACAGTTTGTTAGCAGAGTATTCCAACAGTTTGATAACATCGCTAACATACAATGTTTTCATTAACATAAAGGCTGTAAAGTTAACTTGAAACTGTAAAGTTAGCAGAGAGAACTAAAGTACTGGCACTTGTGTTAATAAAAACAAGAGATACTCTTGAGATACTCTTGTATTTATTGTTTTTAATAACACAAATGCAAATGGAGAGATACTCTTTTCGTTTTATTAACACAATTGCAAATGTAAAGTCAACATAGCACTAAAGTGCGACGTTGTAGCTAATTTATTTTTTATAGGCATCTGGTATTTTAATTAGTAATTCGTTTTTCTTGTAAAAATTATGAATTTACGAGCTATTTTACAAAAATACAATCCAGTTGTATTTTATTCTTTTGGACTCCGATTTTTTAAATTTATGAATATGGCGGCTATGTTCCTATAACATAATTCGCTAACGCCAGGTGGCTGCATTCTTTGCAGCTTAACATTTTTCAGGTGGCTCATGTAAGAAGCGAACAGTGGAAATTTAAGGAAACTTGGCATAGCGCAAGCTGTTAGCTAGCTTCACTGAGAAGCGACATCTGGCGGAAGTATTCCAAGGTTGATGGCTCATAAAAAGTTTTAGTTACGTGAAGTTGGCTGCTGCTATGATGCTAAATGCTAACAGACTTTTTCTGCTGTGAAGTTGGCTGCGCTTAAATTGTTCACATATTTCTAGCTGGGTACGGAACCAGTGAACACCAACACTTGAAGTCGGTTGCGCCAAAGACTGATGAAAACCATAAGTATGGAAAGGCACGCAGTGTAAGTCTAGACACACACCCACAATGAAAAATTATATATTTAGATAATCAATACAGTTTCTCAAACTGTAAACAAACAAACGAAAAAAAACACCCAAGTCGGTTAGAAAATGAACTATTTTTCTTGGCTAAAATCCTCAAATCTTTGCTCATTTAATCAGGCAAAGCAAGCAAAGGTGTTCGCGTTGTTATTCTTTTATATTTGTCTTAACTTTTATTATTGCTCTGTTTGTTCGTTCGCATTTTGTAACTAAGACTAGTTGGCTTAGGCTATGCTTAACGGCTACAAATATTTAACATTTAGCATTTACAAAATCTATTTACAAAACTCACACATTACACATTACAATTAACACTTAAGAGCTACGTTTGCCAAACTAAGCAAATTAAATATATATATATTTATATATAACGCGCGCGTCTTCGAGGTTCTAAAATTAAATGACTTACACTTAAGCTTAAGATCGTAAAAATTGACCCAGTTCTAGCATACAATGACAAAGCAATCAAGCAAAGTTCCTATATGGTCAGTAGCTGCAAAAAATATATCATACATATATCATTATATATATATATATTGCATAAACCCGTGGCAGAAATGTTAAATCTATGCGGGTTAAGCTAAGGCGTGTGTGTGAGTATGTGTGTTTTTGGGCATTTGTGGTGTTCTAGCTAATCATTTATGGCTCCCCATTTCAATTAAAGTAAAACCTTTGTACCGAAAACTGCTTCCAGATTTGTTAGCTGCCTGCTTTAAACCAACACCAATTTCTATCGTATTATACAGATTTCTTGTACGCGAGCAGCTCTTGGAAGAATTCTTTTTTTTATAGTATTTTCTTTGTCTTTAGATCTAGTGTGCCTTCAATTTGTGCGTGAGATTCTGATCCTGTTGCAGTGCGTCGGCGTTGTTGTTGCTGTTGTTATTGTTGTTGCCATCGGCTTTGGCGCTCAACGCTGGCGCTGCCGTCGTCGCTGCCGCCGCCAGCTGCCGCTGCTGCTGCTGCTGCTGCTGTGCCTTGGACTTCCTGTAGCTCTGCATATAGAAGTTCATGAAGAGGCAGAAGAAGATCGACGCGTTGAGCAGCAGCAGCGCCGATATGAACTTGGAGAACTGGCACTGATTGCTGAAGAGCGCCCGCGTGGTGTGCACAATGCAGAGCACGAACTGCGCCTGTGGACAGAGTGGGAGTCGAGAGAAACAATTATATGCACTTAAATATGTTATGAGATCTGTAATAATAGGGTATACATGAAGTTGAGGGCTTTTTAAGGATATGCGTGACACTCAGCGTGGGAGCTTTTGAGAATTGTCTCGATTTGAATGATGGGAAAGTGGGCGTGGTCTGTTTCAGGCAAGCCAGCTAGAGGGAGAAACTTGTGAAAGCCAAAGAAAACTGAATATTAAATACCCTTGCCGAAGCAAATATCATAAAAAAAAACTATTTTTCCAGCAGATTCTATTCAAACTTAGAAAAAGAAATACGCTGAAAATAATTGCTAAATTTTGGTTGAATATCTGGGAAAGCAAATAAGATATACAGAAACTCAAATTTCGAGCAATATTTCGCATGCCAGTTTTATAATTGAGTGGTCTGACCGGCCGAGTCCAACGCATGAATGTGCTTAATGAGTAGAAGCTCTTTTACATATTCCGAGAAACAAGCTTGCGTAGAAACAAAAATTAAGGAAACGGCTCTAATGAGCACACTGATGGATCAAGAATATCGAGATGGATTACACATTTCCTGATAAAACGACAATACCCTTTTTGCCATTGCACCGAGAACGAAGTGTGACCAGGCAGAGTAAAATTTTAATTACTCTCAAATCAAATGGCAAATTACGCGCTCATGGGCCGTAATCACCCTTGAGCGCGGCAAGGTAATCAAAAAGCGTTTACAAATCAACTATATGTGTGTGTGTGTGTGTGTGTGTGTGTGTGCACTCAGATTGCAGTTCGACTCTAATAACTGTTACGCCATGCAAACATCAGTTCTATGTAGAGCCCGGAGCTGCTGCCTGCTTGTCTGGCGCTGACTTTGACTGCTTGGCACGCTTGTCTGTCTGCGGTTAACAAGTTCGCTGCCTAAGTCTTTTGATTGCCGCTTCCATTGACCTTTCGGCGGCACCCCTTAAGTGTGCGCTTTGAACAACCCATAATTAAGATTATTTTTATTGATACTGCCATTGATAACAGGCAATTTACGATTATTTCATATTTCAATTTACTAATAGCCAGGCATCACCTCATCTAAGGTAGCACACACGCCCACAAGCCAAAAGCCACAAGCCACAAGTGATCGCCCAGTTATTTGTTTTCGATATTTGTTCGATTTTGTTTTTGTTGTCTTACTCGTTTTGGTTTTTTTTGTTTTTGTGTTTTTTGTGACCTACAAACAACGAGCAACATGTTGGTCAACCAAGCGCTGCAGGTTTCCATTAACACAGCCGTGCCAAACGCTGCAAAGTCACTGAGCCAACAACACGCTCCACACGAGCGGTTACAACTGCCACATACAGTGGACCACAACTTGGCTGGCCAAAAAAGCCACTCGCTGTTGGCCAACTACGGTGCTGGTCGCTCGAGAACGCTGAAAGCAAACGTCAACGCTTAAACGCTCCATTACACACCCGATTGCAGCTGTGTGTAAGTGTGTGTGTGTGTGTGTGCATCTAAGTGCACGGTGGATATAAGTAATTGCACAGGTGGAAAGAGCGCAGAAGTCAAACATATTATAGTCGTAAGTGGCCTCTGCGGTATCGGAAGCAACTGCTAAACAATTGATTTCCCTTTTCTATTAAGTGGGCTTAATACAACAATAATAATTTGCTTTCAAATGAAATCGAAATATCTCCCTTGGTTTTAAAGCTACATATATCAAATTTTGCAGACAGATTTCTGATGACCTAAACGAAGAATCCCATAAATTTTTTTCGGGTTGGCCAAACAAGGGGCAAATCGATCAAATATATATATCGTTTTCTCAGTTTTAAGGCTAGATACACCAAATTTTACCGACAGATTACTGAAGACCTTGGGAGCGACTACATCGTATATAATTGTATGCAGTATAAATATATATTATTATATTTCATACAATTTTAGAGAAATTTGCCAGACAGTTTTCTGATGACCTAAACTAAAGATCCCACAAATATTTTTTGGATGCGCATACTAGGGGCGTGGCAAATCGATAATATATATATATTTCTCCCTCAGACAGATTGCTGAAGACCTTGGGAGCGGATAAATCGCGAATATTTAAATTTCATACAATTTCAGACAAATTTGTTAAACAGTTTACCGATGACCTCCACTAAAGATCAAAAATCGATATATTTGCAAAATAAAAATAATAAATAAGACCGTTTTCGACAATTTTAAGCTGTGAACGAGTATTGCGCAGTCGTTTACACCCGACATCAACGTTCTCACTTGTTTCTTTTTGTTAACGTGCAAGAATTGCTTTCAAGTGCTTTTCTAATACCCTGTATTTATGCAAAATAGGTAAACTAGATGAGCGTATAACGGAAAGTAGAAAGCACCTCGGACCCCATTTAACAGACGTATTCTTAATAAGGACGACGAGTTAGTCGATCTAGGTTAAACATTATTTTTAGCAGGGAATTTCTAATTTACCTATGCATAATTTACAGGTAATAACACCTTTGAGGCAAGCTATAATTACAAACTTCCGACCTGATTTAGTTCACATAAGTCGATTCTAGTTGACTTTGGGAATGCGTATTTCGTATTTGAATATTTGCATACCACTGTGCTGGCTGTGGCGCCGGCGCCATCTGCACAATTGGTTGCACAATCGTGGGCTCTGTGGGGCAGCCGACGTTGCCGGCACACGAAAAATGCAGTTGCACTTGCAGTGGAAACGGGTATGGGGACTCGATCGGGCCTGGAAACTGAAAGTGGCAAATAGCCGGTTGGCTTTTACCCATAAACGAACACTCGCACACACACACACACACACACACGGGCTGCGGCTATGGCTGGCTGGCGCTGGCAGTCGTCGACATAGACACTCACGGTGTGGCAAGTTCGCAGCGGCGACGAATAAAAGTGAACGCTGCGCGCGGCGAGCAACATTCATTGCCGCAAAACGGAACAGCGGCAAAAGCAAATGGCGAATGCCAAACCAAAGATAATGTAATCGAAACTGGTCGGATCGGCGCGCTAAAATGTGGCAATTTGTGGAATTGGCGCAGCGGCCAAAATGCAAGGATGTTGCAACAATAACCAGTGACCAGCGTTGGCTAATTGGAACTTAAACTTGTTCGCTTGTTGCCAAATTGGAGCGCTATTCATATTGTTCAAATGCTGTTGCGGCTTTGCGGCTGCCAACAACAACAACAACAACAACAACAACAACAAACAGCGGCAGCTAAATTATGCACCAGATGCGCCCATGTTTATCTGTTTATGCACTTAGCATTTGATTGCCGTGTCATTAAAAAAATGTCAACGCAGCGCAGTTGAAAGAATCAGGCAAATCTGAGGCGTATATCGCATATATATATATATGTATATAGACGAGCATAGGCGCTTGTCTGTGTGCGTGTGTGTAAAAAACGTTTGACAACTCAACTGTGGAGCCGAGTGGGCCTCAAGGCAATATAGACGACACACACACACGCACACACACAGGCACAACATTTAGAAGCAGGCCAGCGACAATAATAACAACAACAACAGCAACAGCAACAACAACAACTAACTACAGTAGCAGAACTAACTAAACTCGCCAAGTTATATGCGTTTCAAGAATTTCGAAACATTGAAATACTGCAATGAAAACGTATTTGCCATGCCATGCCATGTGTGTCTGTGTGTGTGTGTGTGTGTGTGTGGTATTGGTCTTTCAATTACACACATGTATACATACACATTAGAAGACTTCATGGAAAATCAGTGGAGTGGCGCAAATGCCATCGCTACTGAGAAAACGGAAAGACAAGCAACCAATTGAAATCTGAAACTAAAGCTGAAAGTAAAATCAAGCTTTAAATTAACAACAACAACGGGCGGGTGCACCCGACTGCGCTATACTCTGTGCACACCATGAGTAGGTGAAAAAATCAACTTGAGTGCAGTCTTGGACTAAAATTTAAAGAATTTAAAGAAAGTTGTTGTCTAATTTTTTTAAATAATTTTTTTATAGTCTCCTTGGCAAAACTTTGGTATGTAGAAAAAGTTAACGGCAAACAATTGTAGCAAATTTAATTTAAAGAATTGTTTGTTTTTAGAAAATATACAATTGGCATGAAAGTTGTTGTCTAATTTTTTTTAAATTATTTTTTTATAGTCTAGGCAAAACTTTGGTATATAGAAAAAGTTAACGGCAAACAAATGTAGCAAATTTAATTTAAAGAATTGTTTTTTTTTAGAAAATATACAATTGGCATGAAAGCTGTTGTCTAATTTTTTTTAAATAATTTTTTTTATAGTCTACCTGGCAAAACTTTGGTATATAGAAAAAAAACGGCAAACAAATGTAGAAAATTTTGTAGCCTCCTAAGCTGGGGATTTGCCCGCTAGTGGGCGTGGTCAAAAAATCTCAACACGTTATCTCTATAAATTTCAGGCTAAAAGCGCATAGCACTGGAAACCAGAATTTTGATTGCTAAACAAATATGCACCTTTTCAGCTCGTTTACAGAGTGTCTAAAAGAAACCGAAAAAGCCACTTAACTGGCCAACATAGTTATATTGGCGGCTATAACTAGTTGTCATGTAGCATAAGCAGGTCGTAGAACACACTTTGTGGGGCGTTCGACCAACGAAAGTGACAGCGGCGCAATGAACCCCAAGATCGTGGCTTGAAGCCGATGTCGATAACGGACACGAATTATGCAAGCCGCAGAAACAGAAAAAAATATATAGAAACTCTGGCAACTTGGCCTTTGACTGAAGCGCTGACTGAGTGGCTGTCTGCTGCGTGTGTGTGTGTGAGTGTGTGTGTGTGTGCTAAACGCAAACCACTTCCACTTGCAGCTGAGTGTGACTCGGCCTGGCCAGTTGCAAGACACAGTTAGAAGCATTAAGTAACATGTTTGTTTTTGTTGTTTTTTGGCTTTTTGGCAATAGCAATATCCAGCACGTTTAATACCATTTTATGTGACGGCGGTCAGGTCTAACAGGTTTGCATTTAGACTCTGCCAGAGCCTTAGTTCAGCAAATATATATTTCGGCGAAGACAGACTTCTAAACAAGTTTAATGTGGTATTTCTGATTTTTTTTATCATTTTCTGGCTTGGAAACTATGCCTGAACAGATTTGATAATGACTATTGGCGACACTTACGATCTGCAGCTCCGTCATGTATTTCTTCCACCAGAGGAATTTGGCATACTCCGGCCCCATGGCGGACATCATATAGTAGAAGTACATGCACACATGCACAAAATTGTTGAGCAGATTGGGGAATGTGGCATTGCCGCCTGCAAGAACCGAAACTCAAAGCTGGCCGGAATTTAATTTGTGCGTTTTACGCACCTGCCAAGAATTTGACCAGCACCCAGGTCTCCAGGGGCGTCACCGAGTGATGATAGACGTGCAGCCAAGTGATTTGCGTTGATTTCTTGCGCAGCACAAAGAATACGGTGTCGGCGAACTCCGTCAGTTTGGACAGATAGTAGATATAGCACAGGTTGAGCATCTATAAAAGAGGGAGCGAGAGAGGGATAGAGAGAGAGAGGCAAACTTGATTGTTAGTGATGACATTGGCAACAATTTCATTTCAAGAATTTCGCCGGACCACGTTGCGTATGCGCAATGGCATACACAACTTGTGACTTAAGCTGCGCTTGGCCTTCGTTGCCAAGTGTTATTGTTTGGACGGATGTGAAATTCGTCAATGACAAAGAAAATGATGCCTTTGGGCCAGGTTTTGTTCGGTAAATATTATAAATAAGCGCCTATTTTATGGCTTACATGGAGTTTTACGAGTTTCACAGCTCATTGATTTGCGGCTTGAACAAAAGCAGTTCACCGCCCAAAAAGACCCGAAATGTTTGATTATATTTTGACAAATGTTGTTAATTTGACTGTTAAACCATAAAAACAACCTTGGTGTTTAATAACTATGTAAATTTGACTATATATGCTTTTTCTTTAGCCCTTTATTATCTTGGGTTTGTTGCACTTTTTACTACAATTTAATTGTGCCATTTGGATTTTATGCTTCACACAAAAAAAAAAAACGCGCCAAATTGGCCACGTATTATGCACTTAAGCTTAAAAGGCTTATTACTTAATTGTTTATATAAATGTTTCACTCCCGACAAATTGAATAGCTTGGGAGTTTCGAAGGCAAACAATAGGTTCGACGGGCGTAACAAATTGCGCGATGTTTAACAAGAACAAAACGCACTTTCAATTGGCCCCAAACTTTGGCAGCTGCTTTGTGGCAGCAAAATAATAAAGCTAATGTTGGTAGCGAAAAAAAGGAAAAAAATAAAACCTGGCCAAATGACTGCTCAAAAATAGCTTTTGATAATGCCAGTCTGAACTTGAAATTGAACGTAGCCCGTGATTCATCCAGAGGCAACGAACTTCTGCGCAGACGGCAAAATGTTCAGCGGATATAACTTAAATTCGAAAAAATTAATATTTATGGCCAAAGCGAATTTCTGGCGTGTGCTCGCTTATAGAAATTGAATATTCAAGAGCTTCAGATCTAGCCGGTCCACAGAAACTTACCCGCTTCGACATGGGACCATCCGAATAGTCAACCGGTTGGCACTTCAGATTGTAGTAGTTAAGCCAGCCCGCCATTAAATGCTGTAGAATAAATGAAATGAAAGCATAGACACGATGAAGACACTTGCTGCTGCAAATCGAAAGCTCACCTCGTAGAACATATAGCCGCTGAGCAGCACCTGGAAGGCATTGTAGATGACGAGCGTGCGGCGCAGCTGAAAGGGTTTGCGGTCCCGCATGAACAAGGGACCCAGGACAAGCACCCAGGATAAGTAAATGGCGACCAGGCCGAATGTGAACAGCGGATGCTCCATTAGTGGAAAGCGCTCGGCTCGTGGATCTGTTGGGTCATCATTAAAGATTATTGCGATTATTTACTAAGAAGTTAGCTCCTAATCTATGCTAAGCGCATTCCATATGATGCGGCTGTAGTCGAGTCAATGGCATTTAATTATATTTGCTGTTTACGTTGATTAATACGTGAAATCAATCTTAAAGCCAGTAGCCAATTTGCACGAATGAATGAAATCGTGGCCAGCTAAAATAAAACCTAAACGATTTGCCGGTTCGCTTTGTTTGTTTCTATTGACACTGAGGCGAGGGTAATGCACAGCTGAAGTGGACAATTATCTTGTTTACACTAGAGGTATACTTAGGGTCTTAATACAACCGCAACGACGTCAACCAGAAGAACATTATTTAAACCGGATTTTCAAGTTAAATGGAACTGAACTCGACATTTAAATGTATTAGATAAGGCGGCTTGACGTGCAATGTCGTCATAAAACGTATTGAATCTTGAGTGAACCCCATTTTTGAATTCTGTTAGTACCAATAATAATCTATTTAATCAGTTTTCATTACAGAATTTTTCCAGAATAAATACCGGGGTTCAATCACAAAACTTTTGTTTACTGTTTTTGTTGCAAATTTTCCGCTGCACAACTTTTTCCAGGCATTGACTACGTAAAGACTTGAGTAATTATACATCTAATTAATTGTTTCTAATTTGTTGTCAACAATTTATTTCCATTCATTTGCGCCTTTTGTGTTACACCATGAGGAGCTTCTACAGAGCTTCTAAAAAAACGTTTGTTTAAAAAATTTGCATTTTTTAAACTTTTTCGAATTTAATTTTTTTTGTTTTTGCTTATCTTTGCAAAAATTTGCAAACATAATAAAGAGCTTAAAGAAACAAATTTTTAATTTGTTTTGGCAAAAAATTTACATTTCTTTGAGACTCGAAGAGTTATGCGATTCGCTTATCTCTAAGCATTATGCAATCCATTATAGAGCTTTGCAAGCTTATTGATATTTTCGCTAAACTGTTTCTTCGTCTTATTTTCTAAATCTGCATATATATATATATATATATCTACTTATATATATATCGTAACTTATATCAAAATTCTTTGTTTATGTATATGTTTATGTAACTGGCTCTGTATTCCTTTCTATTTATCTTTTTTCTATATATATTCTTCTTCTTCTGCTGATGTTTGTGTCATAAATCTTGTTTTTGCTACTTCAGCTAATCCTAAGCGTCGCAACATATAAAGCAGAAAACGTTTTACACAGCCGCCCATATCAAGTTTGTGTCCTAAGTCTTTTGTTTTTTATGATTTTGTTTTCCTGAATTTTGGTTTTATTGCGGACTTGGAACATTTGACATTCGCATCTGTTGTATATATGGCATATGCATCATCTTCAGCAATGTTATTGTTATTATTGTTGTACGTGCGTATACATATACATATTGTATGTACTGTACATGCTCAGCTGCACACAACGAGGGGCTACAAATGACGACGGTCGCGTCATAAAAAAATGTTTAAGATCAACTATGTAAATACATTTTAATTACGTTAATAATTGTCAAAAATACAATTGGCATTGCCAAGGTCGCCATTAAATACACAAAAGAAACCTTTTTTAATTGTCCTAGAAGTATTTTTTTATTTTTTATTTTTGTGTGTTTTGTCTTTCATTTTGTTGTTGCTTATTTGTGGCTTGCCAATTTTTGTGTTGTTGGCATTTTGTTTTGTTATGATTTGCTTTTTCGCCAACAGAAAAAATGGCAATTCATCCGATTTATGCTTTTATGTTTTTGAAGTCTTCATTTAGCTGACAGCTTACAACGTAAGCCGAAATGGAATTTCAGCCTCAACTTCCCGGAGTGCTAGCCCAACACTTTGACAGCTCGACAATGACATCAGATACGCAAAAAAAAAAAAAAGCTGGGCAGGTTTAGCGCTTTATGAGGGCCGCTTGTTTTATTAGGCCGGATTTGATATGGCTAAGGCGCGCAATTAACTGCAATTTGCATTTTAGCATTTTTTGTAGACCTACCGCCGTAATCCTCCTCCACGAGCTGGTAGTAGCGCTGCACCAGGCCCGTGTAGTTGCGCGTGAGATGATGCGTTTTGAACTCATCTAGTGCAATGTTCGCGATCTCAACGACCATCTCGTAGCGCGTGCTGCTGTTGTGGTTGTGGTACTGCATGGCCATTTTGTCGGGCTGTGTATGGCTAATGTGTGATAAGTAATTCCTGTATATATCCTATATCCTATATCGCTCGTTTGACTGGCGTCTTAGTTGTTTTATTTGCTGTCAACTGGCAACTGCCAACGTCATGCTGCCACGTTAATTAGGCTAAGACTTCGTTTAGTTTTGGCCAACCGGGAACAAATACACAACACTTTTTATGGAATCTGAACGGATTTGTAAGTCTCGCAACGCATTTGATTCTTTTCGTTATTAGCCAACTGTTTTAACCACCGCACCGTAGAAATGTTTATGCTCAACTGAATCTAAAACTTCTCAGCAATCACAAGATAAAGTCAGTTTTTAGCGGCGGCGCCAGCAGCGACGCCAACGCTGACAGCGCTGTGCAAGTAGTATGAGTACGTACCCCAGACTAAACACACACACACACACACACGCACACACACACACACATACACTCATGTAGATTGGCTGGCCTGGCCTAAGCTCAAAAACTTGACGAACGTTTTTCACATCCACACAGAACGGCGGAAGTTTCGTTAACTTCAGCGCTGTATGTGTGTGTGTGTGTGTTAGGTTGTAAGTGATGTGTGTGTGTGTGTGTGTGCCTCCAAGCGCTTCTTAGCGTCTGTGAGTGCTGAGTGTGTGTTAGTGCGGCTTGGCCCACTGAGCGCACGCTTTGGTGTTAGCTGATTTAGCGAATTCCGAATGGCATTCAACTTTGCTGTTGTTGCTGTTGCCGAATGTTGCGAGCTTGGCTTATGAAGCTATCACTGGCCAGATTGCAGTTTTTATGGGTCAATGCACTGCCAAAACGGGGGATGGTCTTCATAAACAAGTCTTTATTCAAGCACGTTCAACCAGCGCTTGAAAGCCATCTTAGTCCAAAGATAAAGAATGTGGACCAAAACTATCGTTAAAAATTATAAGTTTTAGGCCGTATATTTTAATAAATTAATAGAATAATTTTCAATAGAAAATTAATATGCATTTAATTATATTTTCCTATAATTAAAACTATTTTATAACATTTTTATAAAAAACGTTTTAGGTTCTAATATGAAAAAAATAACAGGTCAAATGCGTTTGGCTTAATTGCGTTTAAGAAGTCAAGAAAAACTCGTTACTATGTACAATATGTGTTTTGTGCTAACAAGAAATGTATGGCATTCAGACAGGTTAAATGCATATTCATAATCTTATTATATCATCCATATAAATATATGTATATCTGCGGGCAATAGTTGATAAGTTTGTTTTATTTATTTAAAGGATCATTAATAAAATTCTGAAATTAATTTTTTAGACTTCAAACATTAACTAACCTAACTGACTAGTTAGTTAGTCTACGACTGTAAATGCAGCATTCTTAATAATTCTATTAAAATACATACATTTAAAAAAGGGCTTTTTATTTAATCATTTAATCATATTTTATTTAATCATATTAAGGGTTCTTCAAAATATAATATAAAATATTTATATACATTTAGAACACACTATGGAAACAGACGTTAACTTTTTGGCAAATTTTTGGAAATTTCATGAAATTATTATATGTAGTATACACTTCATCAGAAAGTTACTGCTTTATTCAAACTGTAGGATTAACCTTTAAAATAATTATATCATCCTATATTATCAAAGGAACGGGATAACAAAATATATATATATGTATATCGTATTACACAATACATCAACATTAAATCGTTTAAAAATAAAAAAAGGTGATAAATATTTCAACAATATTGATTGGTTTAATTTTTTTAAATGTATGCCGAAATAATCGAATTTTGAATCATAGTGCAGAGCAAAGAAAAAATAAAATAAAACAGAAAGTCAAAAATAACCAGAATATTTATAATCTGAGCCGTTGCCCGGTTTTAGCTTTTGTTAGCTCAAGTCTAATTTTAAATTTGGTCGGCCCATTCATATTTCCAGCAGTTAGATGTGTCCAAGCCAGTTTTTATGTACCCTTGGTGTACATAATTTGTGTTAAGCAAATAAGAGTGGCAGCAAGAAGCGTATCGTAAAAAAACAACGAATGGAGTGGAAGACCCGCTTATCGATCTACACGTGTAAAAACCTATCAACAACAGGCCAGAAGGCAGACACAGCGTCTAAGCCAAAAGACGACGTGTGGCCAAGAACGCACAACCCAGCCCAATATGAATGTGTTGTGTTCATGTGTTAAGGTATCTGCGTGCCAGGGCGGACGTGCAGCGAGGCCAAAATCGGTTGTCATTTTGTGTAAATAAAAATCTTAATTATGCCATTGAAATGGACGCGGACAACAACAATTGACTGGGCTAACGACAATTACAAAGAATCATTTGACAATTTAACACGATCAAAATTGTTCTTTAAAGTGCGCTTGACCTCTGCCACTTGATTATTTCGGCCATGTTAGCGCAGCACAGCAGCGGCTGTGACTCAATGGCATCAGGATGACATTGCGATAGTCGCTGTTGCTAACGGTTTTCATAATGAACACGATTTAGTCTAAGGCTTGACCAAAACTGCGCAGCTTAAGTTGCGTTTTGGGCAAAGCCGGATCTGTGGCCGGTGTTGCTTTTCACGGCCTAGGTCTAGGTCTTGGTCAGACACCGGCTGTCGGAAGTCGGAGTGCCGACAAAACAGCTGACCAACTTCGATGATAAATATACGCGCTGAAACAATCAAGCTACCGCCGTCGCATGGCTCCAGTTAGCCCATGGCAAAACGTTTTTTGACTCATAGCTCATAACTAATAATAATTCGTATATGAAAATGTATTTCGCAGATGCGCGCTTTTGATTAATGGCCAAGGTGATGCCTGTTGTCAGCCGCTTCACGGGTCAAGCGGCTTGAAAATTTGCATACCACACATAACGGAATTCTATTTCCTAAATTTACAGTGGAATTAAAAGTCATGCTCCAAAAGTACAGCGTCATTCGCCGGCAAATAAATAGCTTAATGAATACAGGCATATTAAAACAAGTAAGTCGAGAGTGCCCGATTAGGAGATATCCTGAACCCAGCTACGCACTTGCTTTCGTATATATGTACACAAAAACACACGTGTCCACACACACAAACACGCGCCGCTAGCTGTGCACTTTACTCAGCGGCCTCGCTTGACCCCTACAATGGAAAATTATTTCTTGAATAACTCTAGAAAAACTCGCTGCACAGCAAAAAAAGTTGAAAAAACTCTACAATGCAATCTATAAATAGAACACGAAAATGTATGTATGTGTGTGTGCGTGCACATGCAAACAAAAATTACTTGTACTTACTGTAAATTTTCTTATTAAATATATATTCTAAAATTTAAGTCTCCATCTCTTTTAGTTTCCGAGATTAACATGTTCATATTGACGGACATGGTTAAATCGACTTGGCTAGTGATGCTAATCAAGGATATATATATTTTCTGGGGTCGAAAATGCCTCCTTCTGCCTGTTGCATAAAACCAATATACCCGCTTTACCCATTTTCAATGCTCTCAGGGTATAAAAATGTTGCTCAACTATATAAAAACGAACGTAATAAATGCAATAATTTTAATTAGCAAGCACACAGTAAATCAATAAACTTCCAATTAAATTAGCACAACGTGCCGGGGGCGTGGGGATCACTGAAGGGAAGCCAACTTGATCGTTCTCCCTTACTGTGGTTTGTTTTCATTGATAAATGGAAACTTTTCGAAAGTCCGCTAGCTGCTAGCTGGCAATTTAATAAGTGGCTATTAAGATGATCATCAGATACATATGTTATTATTTAGTACATTGTAATTAAACAGTTCGATCAACGCTGTTAACAGAATTACACGCTTTTATTGCCAAATTCATGGAAACAGTAAAGTATTTCGTTTTGTTTCGGTTTTACTTTTGCGCCGCTAAATGTAAATTGGCCATTTTGTCTATTTTAACCAAAGAGTCCGCTGTTAAAATATATTTCGACTAAACACTGACCTTCAAGACGCTCATCTGTCAAATAAACATATCCCTTACTGTGGTTTGTTGAAAATTGAATAATTTTATTAGCTTAATATCAATGATAGTTATGTTGAATGCAAAATTATCAAACTAATTTAAAAATCACACATTAAAAAAATATACCCTTATGTGATCTAGCCGTTTAGTCAACTGATCAACGAGAATCCGGGTTCAATCTCATTATATATAAACGGAAAATTATATCTTATTCAAAAATTAAAATAGAAATATAATTATAATTCAATTAATAATATGTAAATCTTTAGTTATCGATCGTTTCCTTAACTAATACTTATTATAGACAGTTTCATCCACATTATGTAAGTGACGATGCCTATTTCAATATTTTACCTATTATGTAGTCAAATTTAAAACTCTTTAAGAGAATAAATAAACAGTGCATAACACTGTGGTATAACCAGGTAAATAAACAAATAGTTGATGGCTTAAACGTACATTGGAGTATTAATATCACAGGTTTTGCGACGTGTGAGGTCGTCGTGGAATGTTACGCATCAAAGGTGTTTTTATAAACAAATTGTATAAAAGGGAAAAAACTTGTATTACTTTATATTAACATGATCTTTAAGTTTAGTGAAGTTTATAATATTATATTATTAATATAAGATAATAGATATAGAAAGCATGTAATATTTATTATATCTACTATATATGTATATAATTTAATCAGCATTCTTCACTTTTTTTAAATAAAACAGAATTTTCTAATCTTTTATTATAGTCTTGAAAAATCGTTTTTTTTATAGAGTATGTTGAAGTCGTCATGGATGAATTTTTGTTATTTTGACTTATTCGCAAGCACACAAATATTTTGGTACTAATTAATAGCACAAGCTGAGAAGTCCGTTGGGCAATCCCCAACGCAAATTGTGCGGGCCAAAGAATCGGTAGCATTAGAAATAATAGGAAAGGCCACAATCCACGCTCCAT
Organism: Drosophila robusta; assembly: GCA_035043565.1. Taxonomy (NCBI): domain Eukaryota; kingdom Metazoa; phylum Arthropoda; class Insecta; order Diptera; family Drosophilidae; genus Drosophila; species Drosophila robusta. Next base: position 11,509,910 of record JAWNMW010000235.1, read on the forward strand.
GAATCCATTGATGGCCAACTCCCGGCACTCACTAATTTGCCTAAACGGTGTGCGGCCCTGTGCAAGCCCAACCGCTAATCAGTTGGCCAAATATGCGTTGGTTACAATTGCCATGGAGTCTGAATGAACGTCATATTTATGCACGTACTCATCGTTGGCTTTGAGGCCAGTCAAAGTACAGAGTCGCATCGTGACGGAGCAACAACCGGACAAGTTGTCTGTGGCTCGAACTAAGCAAGCGCCAAAAGAAATAAAAATAACACATTAATAAAATCCCCTCGACTTTGCTTTGGATTTGAACTGAAGACAGCATCGTAAACACAGTTTAACGTTTAGTTATCACAAACTGGAAATGTTCTTGGCAACATTTAACCCCCGACGTTGAACTTGAACAGCTTTTTGGCTACTGACTTAATATGCTCGAAAAAAATAATAATTAAGCGCGAGCGAACCCAAGAATAGATCGTCAGACGGCGCGTCTTTAACCATAAAAAGTTTTTGCTTGAACTTGACATAGTTAGGTTCTGCTGCTTTTTCATAAAACTGCAAATGTTCATCAGATTGGCCAACTAGAATTAAGAAACGTAAAACAATTAATTAATCAAGTAAGAAGCTAAACGATTGCATAACGCTACACATTTAGCGATATACGCTAAATCGTCTAACTGTAAGTAGGTTTATCGGCTTTTTAGCAGTTGCTTGCGATCAGGAAACGGAAGTATTTTTGTTTTTGTTTTTGTTTACTAATCTTTTTTCAATGCGTAAAACGAGTTTCTGGCAAGGGCATGCAGCCTCAACGGTATTTCGCTGATTTCGATTAGCCGAAAAAGTGCTGAGGTTACGATCGATCCACACACCAGACGCTAAATTATTAAACGGCGTGATATAATTTGATAGAGTCAGACACTATTTCCGCGCTTCGAAACTAGTTTAATTTACGCCATACAACTCGACATAGAGCTGGACGAAAGATAAGGCTAGAATTGGTTGGAAGTGCAATGACTTTAAACTATAAGAACACATGAGTTTCTTGCTGAGACGCGAGAGCTCAAATTTACTTACTCCAGCTGCTTCCAACTTGACCACTTCTTACTTACTTAGCCAATACTAACACAAGAGGCCTACCTAAATGAACATTCCTAGGAAATTACTGTCTTGAGAGGTATCCCAATTTTATTGTCGGCACACTGTGATTTAGCTTGAATTCTCCTGGCCACCCAGCACACGTTTGAAACCAGTTTTGGCCAGAAGTCCGGAACTGAATGATCATGAGTATCTGTTATCGATAAAAACCAAATGAAATCAAAGTACAAGATTCGAAATAACGAGAACAAATTTCATCTCAAGAAAGTAACAAAGACCCCAAAAAATGTAGTGAGTCAAAACTATTAAAAATATACCTGCAAAAGCCAAACTCTAAATGCCACCAAACACGCAAATCGATTTTTTTTTGACAAAGTAATGATAGTTTAAATTCTAGTAGGTGTATTTACTTTGCAGAATGCATTTAATGTTGCATTTTCAAATAAAAATATTTTACATTCTAAATTTCAAAAACCTCTTCATTCCAAAAATGAAAACATAATACTTTCCTAAATGCATTAATTTTAAATAAAGAATTCCCTCTGAAAATCTATTTAATTTTGATTAAGTTTACTATAGTAAGCTTATGTGTCTTTTATATTTTCATTGCAGATATTATTGATATAGTTAAACTATGAGAATACTATGAAAGTTCGTAGACATCAAAGCTTCGAAGACAGATTCAAAGCTTTAGCATAAGAAACGACAAAAGCTAAGCTCAACTTAGAAAAGAAATCTGGCAACATCGGTGGAAGCTTTGAGTCAAGCTGAAAACACGAGCTGTAGATGGCGCTAACAACATGCAAAGCCACAAAAAAAAAATCAAGTCATAATTAAACCAGACATTAAGCTTTTTATTACAAATTTAAATGTTCAACAACTTGTTGTTTATTAAAGCCAGTAATATAAATGTAAACGATGTTATTAGGAAATTAATTAATGAATTAATAAATTAATTACGTACTAACATTTTGATTTAGCAATGCAGCTTGGGAATCATTGGAAAAGGAAGAATCAAAAAGAAATAATTAATTGAAGAAATATTTTTTATTTGCTCGGAACTTATATTGTCAAATTTGGAATCAAATACTAATTCGTACAATTAATTGCACATCACATGTTTCTTTTTTTGCCTTTTGTTATTTCGAACAAGAATCGCAATTAAAAATCAATAATAATTGTTAACGGTTTCTTTGCGATGTTCGTATGTAAATAGTTGCGGAAGAAATTAGCATAATCTGCAAGTGGCTCGTGTCTTGCGGCGTTCGGCGTTCGGCGTTCGGAGTTCGGAGTTCGGCTCGCGGCAGCCGCCTCCTCCATGAAGTGGAAACATTTGCAACAAGATAATGAACGAAATCAACAAACTTTTGCATATGCTTACGATGTGTGGCTGAATGATCTGAGATTGTGCGATACGACAAACAAAAGCAAGCGACAAATCAAGTCAAAAGCTGCTGCGACCGGAAGAGCGCGAGCTACGCTGCGTATGAGTAATGTCTGGTGTTTGGCTAAGGATAAGTTTTTTGATTAGCGATTATCAGCTGTTATCATTAGCTGAAGTAGGCGTACGGCCAATGACAAATAACCGTTTTGACCCAGGCTAATCATAACTGGCAATCTTGGCCCACAATAACTGTTATACCAGTTCAAGACAAATTGGACGAGTTTTGGTAGCGATTGAAATCTGGCGTTGGTCAAGCAGGGTCAAGTTCAATTCGCCGGTGACACAGTTTTAACTTCAAGTGACCCCAGCCCCAGCCGGGTAACAGCTAACTTGGTTATTAATTCATATTGATACCACTGCGAAGTTAGCCTCAAACTTGACCCGGAAGTGACAATGGTGCGCATTGCGATCGCCGTGTTGCCGTGTGCTTGGCTCAAGAATCGCGCTCTGGGCCTTTAGAATTCATATGTAAATGACCAAAATGATATAATAATTTTCGACTGGTTTTTTCTTATTTTTCTTACCCGGTCAAGTGTCTCCTTGAATAGAGCCGCAATCAACGGAACTCAATAGCTCAACAGCCCGCCAAGATTTGACCATGAGCGCATGAAGATTTTCTCATTTTTAATGTGCGCTCTATTTCCTCTCCCTGTACTATACGATAGTTTTACAACATGTTTAAACATTTTGTCTACACAGCACTTGCTTGGGTCTAGCCAATTCTTGTAGGCTTTAAGCGAGAAACTGTTTAAACTGCGCTCGAAAATGGGACAAGGTTTAAGAACTGAAAATTACAGTTGTACATAAAGTACATGTACATATATACGTTTATATATTTATATATATGCATATAGTATATACAATAATATGTTTCCGAGTTCTTGCATGCTCTCTTTCGGCCAATACCTTATGTGCTAGCCAATAACAACAATTATGGAAAACATTAATTATTATACAAATGCTGCAAACGCAAGCGTCGAATATCAATTAAAATTCAGTCAACAACTATTTGAAATACAATAACCGGCAAAACTGACAACAAGAGGCAGCAATAATCCATCGCAGCTGAGCTCTTGCCAAAAGGCAGTTTGTCATTATGATGATCAGTAGAAAAAAAAAAGAGAAAAAAAAAACAAAATAAAAACGAGACCAGACGACGCAATGAAACGCAGCTTCCAAGCAAATGAAGCGGCACAAAAGAACATTTAAGCAGCAGATGAGCCAACAACAGCTCGCAGCGGCAACAACAACAGCTGGCCGAGAAGAAACGCTTGGCACGGCGAGAAGTCAAAATCAAAAACCTGCAGACGAAATTTTTATACATAGCAGCGCACAAATCGGCGTAGCAGTTCAGTACGCGTACAAGTCTCGTGGGTAGCGGATGCCAGCAGAGGTCTCTCCCTTAATACACCAATAACTATAAAGCAAAACCTAAAACTACAAAACAAAAAAAGAAGAAAAAAACTCAAATAAAAACAGTTGTCATGGTGTTAGCATTAAGAGCAGTCACTGTTGTTGTTGCTGCAAATTAAGTGTACGGGCTGAGAGAAGGCAACTGTCAACTGAGACGATTGCAACAGGTGCTTGTGCTCGGATTTGTCAGTGCTTAAACATATATATATACATATATATAAAGAAGATTTCAAAAGACTTTGCTGCCCTTAAGAATTTGTCGTGTTCCACCGAGAAGTGTAAGACAGGATTTAAATATCAAGTAGCCGCACCGTGCAACGTGCTGATCGTCAGCTCTAGCGCTGAGCCCAACTGGAACTGTGTGATCAGTTAATTATTATGCTAATCATATGCATATATTCAACGGCACACGCGTGTCAATAGGTTGTTGCCAAGGTCATTACACTTTTACCTAGCCCCATCTAATTAAAGCAAATCTGACGCATGGTTCTTACGAAATGTTTGCTCTTTGTTTTTTTTTCTTTTGGCAATTGTTGACACAATTCGCTGCTCAGCTTAGGCGTAGCCAAGGCCCAAAGATGCCCGCCCGCCTGGCTGCCTGCCTGCCTGCATGGCTCCAAGCCCATTTTAACATATGACTAACCAAGTGGAAATGCGGCGAATCCAAATCTCTACCGCAACGAAGCGCGATTTATGCGATACTTTGACAGTCGCTCGTGGTTCCCACAAGTACCAGTCTCCCTTTCTGGCCATTGGTCAGAACTGACTCCACTGAGAAAAACACTCCACTGAAATATGGCAAGGTCTCAGGCATCATTTGTTCATTAGCCAAGCGCAAATTTGATGGTTCATTTGCGCGTCTATTTGTTTATTTGACTTTTGTCGACGCGTCAGTCTTAAAAATTGATAATTTGAAAACTCGATTCTGTGCGGCACAGTTTTGGCCGCAAACGGTTTTTCTTAACATGGGCCTTTTAGCACCTTTTTTTTTGTTGTTTTTGTTTCTGTTTTGTTCACAGCTCATTTTCTGGTTCGTTCTGCGTTTATTGTTGCAGCAAACACACAGCAAGCACAATAACAACAATAGCGGTGCAGGAAATGAGCCAAGCAAAGCAAACCAGTTGCTTTATGGCTTATTGCTTGTTAGCCAACTTTGCCCTTCAACATATTTATTTCGATCGAGCCAAATCAGAAAAACGCACAAGAAGCTGCCCAGAATATTGGTGTGAAATAAAAACCAAAATAGCCACGGAAATGGCCAAAAATCGAGCTGCAGGCAATCAACATGGCTAGCAGCCAAAAATGCCACTTAATAGCCGCTTGATAAATGCTCGCCAGCGTTGTGGCCTTTGCGGAGTTCAAGTAGCCACTTAATGCAGCTAGCATAGACCAGCTGGTTTACAGTTATTAGCGGCTGCTGTTGTTGTAGCCGAGCAACTATTTAACCGCAGCGAACTGCCTAACATTGTGTTGAATATTCGCTCGTTTCGTGCCACTGTGCCGCACACGTGAGCGTGAACACCAAAAGGTGGGGCTGGCCGGAGTTTGGTGCGTCGTCCAATTACTTGTGATCTTGTGAAGCAATTTGTTTTCTACGCTTGTTTAATTCATAATAATGAATATAATTTACTCTTACGCGGTTACATGATAATTTTGCATTGCACACCAACAAAAGCACACACACACACACACATCTTATACACCCAGCTAAAGTTGCTCGCAAACGGCGACAGCTTTCAGCAGCCAAGTTTTAGTTTTTGGGCCAACACACGACTCTTAAAGCAAAAACATTGCGTTTGTCTAAGCGTTGACATCACACAGCACATGTACCTGTATCTGTATCTCTATTTGTATCTGTATCTGTATCTGTATCGATCTCTTAATTTGCATCGCAACTAAGAAGTCAACTGCTTTCGAGTTTTTTTCTGGCCGAGTCAAGTTAAGTTGCCGAGCGGACAAAACTCGACGCTGCAAAACAAAAGACTACCAGCTCTTGTTAATGGCAACTGGTCCCTGCTGCTGATGTTGCCGATGTTTTGCTGCTTTTTCTAATACATTAACATATTTTTAAATATTTATGATCTTGAAAAAAAAATAAGCTTTTTCTTAACTTTTTTTTAATTTTTTATTCCCGCATGCAGAACATTGGCCAAAACTCGTTCGCTTCGAGCATTTTGTGTTAGTCGCATGCGCGCTTAGCAGATTTTTAAATTACAATAAAAAAAGAAGAATAATAACAACTTCTACTCCACTAACATTTGAGCCAACACCCAGTTGAGAGGAAGTCGATACAAAAATTTAAAAATGGCGGCCGTCAACGCATCACAAACGGATTATTGGAACTTTCTGTTCATCGAGCTGGCTGGTGAGTGTCATTTGGGATTATTGGAATTCCCCGCTCTACCCCTGGCTCATTCTTTAGATCCCCGCACCAATGACTGGTTCCTGATCAAATCACCGCTGCCCCTGCTGACCATACTGGGCTTCTATCTGTACTTTGTGCTGTCCTGGGGTCCGCGTTTTATGCGCGATCGCAAACCCTTCAAGCTGGAGCGCACGCTGCTCATCTACAACTTCTTCCAGGTGGCACTCAGCGTTTGGATGGTCTACGAGGGCGTCGTCATTTGGCAGTACTACAGCTGGCGCTGCCAGCCGGTGGACTGGTCACGTACGCCGAAGGCATACCGAGAGGCGCGTGTTGTCTACGCCTACTATCTGGCCAAGATCACCGAGCTGCTGGACACGATCTTCTTTGTGCTGCGCAAGAATGATCGTCAGGTGACATTCCTGCATGTGTACCATCACACGGTGATGCCCATGATCAGCTGGGGCACCTCCAAGTATTATCCCGGCGGCCATGGCACCTTCATCGGCTGGATCAACTCATTTGTGCACATCATTATGTACTCGTACTATTTCCTGTCCGCCTTCGGGCCACAAATGCAAAAGTATCTGTGGTGGAAGAAGTACATCACCAATCTGCAAATGGTGAGTCCAAATCTTTCATATATTTAAACATTGTCTGATCGCTGGATCGATCACCTGCAGATCCAATTCTGCTGCGCGTTCATTCATCAAACCCAACTGCTCTACACCGACTGCGGCTATCCGAGATGGTCTGTCTGCTTTACGCTGCCCAATGCCGTGTTCTTCTACTTCCTGTTCAACGACTTTTACCAGAAGTCCTACAAGAAGAAGCAGGCAGCGGCCAAGGCCAAGGCTGACAAGGAGATCAACGACAACGCTAACAACAACAACAACAACAACGATAGCTGTGCTAAGAACCTAAATGCCGCCATAGCAACAAGCACAGCTCAGAAGAAGGTGCTGTAAGGCAGCTACCTAAATACTCTACCCCCTCCGACCGTTCACCCTGCCCCCAAACACGCAATGGCATTCACATACAAGATTGACCATCCGATGCTTAAGTCTATGGAGCGGGCGTTGTTCTATGCACAACTTTGTTGACTAATTTGTTAAGTAATCCGCTGCCAAAAAAACAAAAAAAATGAAAAAATGAAAAAAATGAAAAAGAAGACAAATGAAAATATTGAGAAATTGAGGTTTGAGTTAAAAGGCAAACAGTTAAATGCTTTTCGCAGCCATCGCTTCGTTTGATGTCTGTTTGTGTTTCCCCTCCGAACGACACAAAAGAAAGAAGTTGTATGTTTTACGGCCCAAAAACCCGATTTAAGTTAAGTAAACCCTTAGGAACAAAAAACGGAATTAGTTGTGTAAATAAGTTAAGACACGCATTTGGAATACCCAAATGTGTTTAGATTTTATACATATACAAAGTAAATATATAGATATATATATATATATATATTGGTATGTGAAATAGGCATAAACGAAAAGAAACCACAAATACAAATAAATTTATAGATTTTTTCTAAAAAAAAAAGACTAAAAATAATTACACAATGCGTATAATTTCTGGTGCTCAATGAATTGCAATTTTGACTTAATCATACGGATATAGCTGATTGTAGCGGAAGCATTAAATCTTTATCTCTGACGTGAACAAAAGACTTGGCCAAATGTCTGGGCGTGTCAGAACAGGTCCCAGTGCTGATTGATGCTTACCATGCGGATTGTTCAGTTCATGAATTTTAATAAATTTGCAGAACAGATATTGCCATTGTTAGAACCCGGTAAAGCAGTTAAAGGCTTTAATCGATACCAAATTTAAGCTCACCTTGGGGATGACAGCTGTTGAGAGACAAATGTATATATAATATATACATATTTGATACGCACAAGCCCTGGGCTTTTCTCACAACCTTTTATCGATCAATCTGTCAAAAAACGGAACCTTAAAACCCAAAGCGGAAGCTGAAAGCATCATTGAAGAGCATCTGAAATGCTGCGAACAGTAGCATTTAAGCCGGTTCCGCTATTGGCCTTGATCTTGACCACGAGTTTTAAGCGTCTGAGCGTTTCACTCTTTGTGTCTTCGGTGTTCGTTTGATTTTGTTTAGATTATCGCAGATTTCGGCGCAGGGTCGCATTTTGGGGTCGTCTAAACGAATTGTGAGGTTTCTGTTGTGAAATTTAAATGTTATTGGCTTTATTGCAATTTACATTAAATAGCTATAATGATTATAATCTTAATTATAACGATCTTCTTATTAATAAATTAACTATAACGAGCACATAGACGTTAAACAATAATATAAAACTATTTAGAGTATATTAAGATAGTGTTATCAGTCGCCAATTGTTATCAATTTCAAATCAGATTACATAAGTTAAATTAATAACTTAGAAGAAAAATCTTCTTCCTGGTTGGATACGACTGTAGTGTTCACATTTAGTAGATATATGCACAATATTATTCACGAACAGAGACAAAATGAAAGTTGATTTTACAGCCCATTTTCTTACACATTTTCCCCAATGCATTTTCAATGGCGCCTTAAAGTATGCAATCTTCCAAGACGCACAAAATCTATCCAAAATATTCGAAAAGCAGGTCCATGATTACCTTCTACGAAACAGGGAAGTGGCCTAGACTGTTCTGATTGTGTTGATACACATCAGGATATTTCATCAAATTCAAATTCCAATTTCAAATACTCAAAAATACCGAAAAAAGTAAATAAACGCTGAAGAAAACAAATTAAGTTTTTAATAATTCTGCATTATATGTATACATAAGCATATGTTTTAATTCACAAATTGGGTTTTAAAATACAACCATAATAATAATAAAATATTCCACCTTCGAATTGACAATCTATATATAAAGATTACCAAAAAAAGATAGAGGCTAGATTTTATGCGGCCGGCGCGCTTTATACCTACCTGATTCCTGAACGAACTCGACCCGTTTAGCAACGTTCTAAATTAATTTGCATACGAGGTGATTAATGAGATAAAATATTGCTAAAAAAAAGAGACAAGGGTGCACGGTTATGCTAAGTACCTTGTCTTTATTCTGGAATAACTTGTCTCCATGGACTCACAGTTGCTATTGTTTATATTCGCTAACGTCTCGGCTTTAAGCAATTTTGAACAAAAACCGAAGTATGCATCATGCGTCTATAACAAATAAATAACAATATGCCCTTTGCTCCCATGTGGCTGGGTATTAAAAAAAGCAATTAGAATTTATAATTTCTTTTGATTATGTGGTTCCTAAGAGTCGCCATAATGTCTCTGCGATTCGTCGGCTGAACCTGTTTCTCAAACAAAGAGTAAAAGAAAAAACGAAAGAAAAAACTATTGCCTAACTAGAAGGCACGCGAGTCAAACTTGAGCCGAAGGCCCCGAGACATGACTATCTATTAATCACTGCAATAAAAGAAATTCGGCAGTTGGGATCTGCATATGTTTAGTATTTCGCTTGACACGAGCTGATTTCGGCGCTGGTTTCAAATTTCAGGGGCTTGGGGGAACCCTGCGGCTATATATATTGAACGACAACTGGTTTGTCAGGTGATTAGAAAGATCTTGAAGGCCAAAACGGCAAAGAACGCATATAACATATTCAGAATCAAAGAATATGTTAATAGAAATTCAAGTTGATTTTTAAAAAAGTTAAAATGTTTTGTGTTTATTTTGTTCAGAACTTACATATTTGGAAACAATTTAATTTCGAATGTTTTTAACAATAAGTTTCTTGCATTTCAATACTTAGGGCAATACACAGACACGCAGACACAGTCGCACACACACTCGCACGCACACTCGCACACAAACACTTACACGCCTAGGTATTTGGATGTAATCTTCTGCTGTTTGGCATAAACTTTATACATTTAACATGTAAGAAGCTCGTTATTTAGAATCATTTCATATACAGATAGGGTTATGGATACACATTTACATACTAGACTAAAGCCCCGCTCTAACAAACGTAAAGCTAACCTACAGACGAAGAAACCCCACCAATATAGCCCCGAGCCTCGACTGGCCGCTCATTCCACTTTCAGGGGCTTCACACTGTTGTTGTTCAGATCGATATAGGGCTTAAAATCGCTGCTGGCGTTGTTGTTGTTCTTCGAGGGCATCGGCATGCAGCCCATGCCGCCGGCAGCGCGCAGCGCCGACTGCGCCAGATTCATGCTCCTGCCACCGTTGCGCTCGATGCTCTTGTTCTTGTTGTATGTCTTGCGATAGAAGTTGCCAAACAGATAAAGGAAGATGACCGTGTTGCCCACAAAGAAGAAGGTCAGCGTTTTCGGCATGTTGCAGCCCTTGGCGCCCACGGTCAGCATATAGCCAAGAATCAGCACGAACTGAATGAGCTGAATGCTGGTCATGTACTTCTTCCACCAGAGATACTTCTGGTACTGGGGTCCCATGGCGGCGACCATGTAATAGAAATACATGATGATGTGCACACCAGAGTTCAGTATGCCAATGATGACGCCCTGCTCGCCGGGCGCATACTTCAGATAGCCCCAGGAGAAGAGCACTGTGATCGTATGGTGATAGACGTGCAGGAACGAGACCTGATTGTTCTTCTTGCGCAGCACAAAGAACGTGGTGTCCAGCAGATCAATGACCTTCGAGAAGAAATAGAACCAGGCGCCCGAGTAGAGCGCCAGATTCTGTTCGCGAGTGCGATTTATTTCGCATTTCTTTGAGAATATCGATGCCATGACATTGCTCTCCCGAAACGACTGTAAATGCACACAAAAAGAGAATTGAATTGAATATTGTAAGCGACTGTTTTGTTACGCATACGCCACGTGTACTCACCGTGCGGCACATCCAAATGGAGTAGCAGACCTGAAAGGCATTGTACAGTACCATGATGCGCTTCAGATCCATGGGCTTGCGATTCTTCATGTACTCCGGCCCGATCTTGAGCACAAATGCTAGGTAGACTAACACGACGGCAACGACTGGAGCTGGTGAACTCATCAGAAACCAGCTGTCCACAGTCTCATCTGTCCCACAAGAGTGATCAATTAGCGGTTGGAGTGCGCGGAGTTCGCTTGGCTACTTACCCACGCCCTTGGCCAGGCTGGAGATGCGCTCCTCGACTATCTTTATGTAGGTCGTCATTTTGATTAGCTACGACTGCAACGAAAGAGGCCGCAATACATTTAGAAATTTTCGTTAGTTCGAGCGAATTTTTTTTTTGTTCCTTTTCTTTTGCTTTTTATTTTTATTTTTATTTTATTTATTTATTTTTTTTTGGCTTGGCCGCTTGACGTCCGCACAGCGCGTTGCCAAATTATTGAATGAAATATTCTAAGCTGACCGCTGCTTAGCCAGGCCGCGCACGTCCGGCTCAAGACGAGCCGAGAGACGAGTCGTATCGAGTTGGAGCTGTGACTGTAGCCGGAGCCGGGTGCTTGATTATGCTCGCCAGGTGAGCGTGCGCGGCATAGGAATGCAGCTAAGCACGCAAATATTTTATTTAATGAAAAGAAAATGCTTATCCCATATGCAAAGGGGGCGACGCAAGCCCAAAACCGTATGGGCAATAAATGACGCCAGCAACTGTGGCCAGCGGCCACTGAGGCTGCACCAGCAACGGGCGAAAATGATTCAATGTCTCAATTGATCAATGCCATATGCCAACACAGTGCAGCCGCAGCGAACACAAAAAAAAACCAAAAAAAAAAAATACTTAAAAAATAAAACATAAAAAAATCAATAATAAGAGAATTCGCATAATTAAAACGCTCGGCTTCTTGATGGCTTGGCTACAGTGGTTCTGCGGCAGCGACCGCAAGTTAGTGGCTTAAAGACCTGATCAAGTTGAGCTCTGCGTGTGTGTGTGTATGTGTGTATATGTGTATGTGTAGTGGCATTCTACAAGGCTAGATTTGAATTTTTCGCCTTGGCACTAAAGTCGTATAACTTTGGCATTCATCTTGCAGATGCCAAGTGTATCTACAATATGTGAGCTTTTAGTATTCAAGATGGCGCACACACTCACACACACACACACACACACACACGGATACTGCGACACATAAAGGCAATGTTCTAAGCATTTACATAGCAACATTTGCTGCTTGCATAACTCGCTTGTGGCTCGCTTATTTAAATATCGTGTATATAACTAAATATATACACAGATTTATTCCTTTTTGTTATTTAAATTGCACGCGGAACAACATTGAGCACATTTGTTTTCGGATGGGATTCTGTATGCATGTGTATATTCAGCTGAATGTGTGTTAGAAATGATTAAGAGACATCAATTTTCAATTACTTTACGTTTCTTTGGGCTACTCTTGGGCTAAACGCTGATCGGTGTCTAAGTCCGTAACATAGCCAACACTTCCGGTTAACGGCCTCGCAAGGGCCACTGTTGAATCCACTATGTGTTTGTTCTTTTGTTTTGTGCTAGTTCTTGAAAATTTCCAGTTTTCAACTGGAATTTCAACTGTTGCGAGCCTCCAAGTCTCGCCTTAATTATAACGTGATTATTAAATTGAACTTGATGTAAATTAATTTGTAAAATTTTTGTATAGATTTGATGTTTTTAAAACAATTTACACAAAGCCTTGTATGTGGCACAGGCTATCAATCAACAAATCTGCTCTAATTACGAATTGTTATGCAAATCGTCAACACGCGTATAAAACTCAGGCGACACACTTGGCGTATACTTGATATAGCTGGCAATCTCAAGAGGTGCGAGACTGTTAAACTGTCCCCAATTGCACACAGATGGATGTTTTGATGTTTGATGACTCTATCGCACTGATCTTACACGATCGCTGCAATGCCAACGACTGTGCCACATTGGCAGCTTAGACAATGCCCGGCCCAGGCCCTAGTTATGGGGCCTGTGGCGGTCAGCGAGCGTGGAGAAGCGTGTAACGCTGCCTGATCTTATGTCCCAGCTGATTTGTATGCAAGGCAACGCTGGGCCGAGCTGCTAGCGTCAGCGGCAGATTGACACTGGAGACAGGAAAATGAGCTGTGCGGCATTATCACGACCAAAAATGTGACGCCAAACGACAAACGGACAGCTGGACGGCCAGACAGTCGGACAGTCGGAACAGTTGGACACTTGACAGTTTCACTGACTGACGCTGATGTTATTCCTCCTCCCCCACCCCCCTTGCAGTTGCCCTTGCCCAGTTTGGGAGCGCGCACCTTTTGCGCTGCTACAGTTTGCCATCGTTTTGTAAGCCAAAAGGCCGCTGGCCGAGCTCTGTCTAGGCTCTTCCGCGTGCTCCGCCCTCGGCGTTGCCATCGCCTCATTGGCAAAAGTGTAATGAAGAAAACAAATAAAAAAAAACAACATCTAAAATGTATAAATAAATAAACAAATGAAAGCAATAATAAAAAAAATGTAAAATATAAAACAGCAGCGCACGCAGCACAAATTAATTTGTATGCATAATTGATTTTGCGAATTTTGTAGCCTTTAACAGCGTGTATTTGCCTCGTTATTGTTGCTTATCGTCTAAGTGTCTAAAACAAAAAAAGCAAAAAACCGCAGCGCTGTCAGAATCGGAATTGCCCCGAGCTGTGCTTCGATTTTCAGTATATATCGAAACTTTAACAGCTATTGGTGTCTTCGTGTCTAAAATCGTGTCCAGACTGAAGCTTCACCAAATACTTAATATCTCATTAATGCGGGGAAATCACCTCAGCAAAAAAAGTGAACCACGACCCACAAATTTCGATCAAAGTTCACACAAGCCCAGTTTGTCTACTTATTCTTCTTATTCATATGTACATATATATTCTATTCTTTTATGTATTTTCACACGCCGCAATTAATGATCTTTACTGCAGCTGCATCTGCAACTAGCTAGTTGCACTTAGATAATTGCACTAAGCAAATAATTACACGCCAATGGGCGACAAATGTGTTTTTTCGCGTTTTTCCCCTCCCTCGTTTTTTCACACACACTGACAGGTGCCGTGCGACCCCTAGGCATAGACCCAAAGTACCACCAGCAATAGCACTAGATCTAAGCCCCGGCACGGATGTTTAGTGTGCGCATACATTGTAACGAGATTTCACACGCATTCGTGCTATGTCAAATCAAACAATTGTTTATAGACACTGCACAGTCAGACACTTTGTGCTCAGACTTTTCTATATAGCACTATAATTTCCCTATACAGAGAAAAATACATTAAGGTGCAAATATGCAAAAGCTTGTTTACTTGATATGATACGGGCAATATCATTTGAGACAATATATATTGAATATATTCGATGGAAAAGTACTGTTTTCGCTAAAAACTTTAAGTATCTACAATATTGTACGCTTTACTTTTAGTCCAAAGCAGCTTCACAATTCAAAGTATCTATCTGTATATATATTTATGTATATACATGCTTTTTAAAACTTGTTTAAATTCAATATTTTTAAATTAATATTTCACCCATAAAAATTACCATAAGGCAATAATTTCGAGCTGATTTTTTTATATAGTATATAGAACATTTATAAATATTTATTTAATATATTTTTAATTACACAATATTTATAAATACTTATTTAATATATTTTTAATTAAATAAATATTTATAAATGTCCTATAGACTATATAATAAAAATCTGCTCGAAATTATTGCCTTATGATAATTTTTATGGGTGAAATTTTAATTTAAAAAAATATAAATAAAGAAATAAGTAGATTTTTATAAATAAACAAATTTTGTATACTAATAAATTACTCAAATGAAAAAGAGGACAAAAAATATAAATATATTAATTCAAATAATATATATAAAGTAAATGTGAGAATCAAAACATTGCATTTATAAAACATTAAACAGATTGCTAATCATATCAATAAAAAATGTTTTCCCATCAATACGCCAAAGCTTGCTTAATTCAAAAAAACAAAAATAAACAAAAACAAACAGATATAAGAAAATATAAATAAATAATAAATAAAACATAATACAAAGAGAACAATGCGTGAAGTAAGCCAAAAGTCTTACACATTTTATATGCCTCTTTGTACTTTATATAGTGTGTATATATATGCATTTGCATACCAAGCTGTATATAGTACACATATATTCGCTGCACATTAAGTTTCAAGTTTGGTTAAAACTTTTATGAGCTTTATTAATGTGTTTTGTATTATTTTTTCTTCAATTTGGCTTTAATAGATTTCCTTATTATAGTTATGAAACGGTCCTTGGTTCTGCTAAATCTGCATATGTGGCTGCTAAAGTACCCGCGCCAAAGTGCTATAATTACCAAATGTATAAATTGGTGTGCATAAACTGTTTCGTTAACATAAATTATATGTATATGCGAGTGTTGGCGTTGAGTGGGGGGAGGCGGGGTTGCAGAGGTTAATTATTTCGTTTTGCCGTTTTAACGCTGGCTTAGGCCTCGAATTAATTTGACAGCCTGGCCAAAGTGTAGCCGAAACGCTGCGTTGGCAACGGGACAGGCAGCGACAAAGGTTCGTCTTAGCCAATGAGGCAGTGTTTAATTACTTGGCAAATATTTGCAGCGGTAATTGGGTTTTGACTCTTCGGGCCTTTTCAAGTCGTCAAACGCTTTGGGTATTCATGTGACTATTGCACGTGCTCTGGCTGAAAAGCTCGATTGCTCGATTTGTGGTCTTAGCCATGAAATTGTGGAGGGGGCAGTTGTTAGTTTTTGATCTTCGTGCAGCTGCAATGCAATCGCCATTTATTGATTACAAGTTCAAAGCGTTTAGTTTTGGCCGCCTCAAAGTTGTCAGTCTTGGCCTTGGCTGACTGGCAAAATTGCAGCCAGCAGCCAAGTAAACAGCGCAAGTAGCTGCAAGTTGCAACAACAGCAGCAGCAGCTCCTCAGACAAGTTTTCAGCACTTAATCTATGTGCATTGCATTGGGTTAAGGTCAACTAGAAAAATCAGACAGCTAGAGCCAAGCACCAATAAAGAAGCATTAGCAAAGAGCAACAAATTGCAACTAACGAAAATTAGTCAAGGCAGCCAAGCTGCTGCCCCGTCGAGCAACTGCAGCGACAGCCCAGTCAGTCAGCAAACATCGCCAACTTTGTGTGTACAGCACAATTGTAGTTTGTTGAGCCTGTTCAAGTCTGACGGCATCATTTAGCAGCCAGCTTGGCACAGCCCAGCTCCAAAAGGTGTGCACAATTGGCCAATGCAAATTTATGCATATGACACCGAAGAGCTTCACTTTCACATTAAACTATTGTCGATAACTAAATCGATTCACTTCCGTACCTGTTTGTACTCTCTGTAACAGCCTGTGATGATCCCGTTGCATACACACACAAAGCACACTCACACACACACGCACTGCACCACGGAGCACTGAGCTGCTGTCAGACACACTCACACTGGGAGCTGGGAAGAGATACGAGAAAACCGTCAACGGCGAACGCCAAGAAGACACTAATACGGAGTTCTACACGCTCGGCTGTATAAATAAACAAAATGCGCGCGTTCATCCGCCGGCCGAAGCGTTGGCGTCGTCGGCGACGCTGCGCGGCCAGCGCCAGCAGCGGCCAGAACGCGGACCCAGGCCCAGAGACAGCCATAGACACAGACACACACACACACACACACCGATACTGATGCACAGATACAGTCGAAGCCACAGGCCCAGGCCTGGCGCTTTGGCTTCGGCCTGGTCTTGGTCAATCCATTTGCCGTTTCTTTGTTATTCGGCTTAATGCAAGTCGAAGCCATAGTTAAAGTCGCGTTAATTGCCGATTTGAGTTGCGGAGGGTTTTTTTGGTTTGTTTTGTTTTTGCGTTGATTTTTATTTAATTTTTTTGGTGGTAAGGTCAAGTTTGAAGCAATTAACGTGAACGCTAAGCGGGGCAAAAGAAAGCAAAACTGTTATGTTTTCGGATTTGCCAATTGTGCAAAAATTATTT
Organism: Drosophila robusta; assembly: GCA_035043565.1. NCBI lineage: Eukaryota > Metazoa > Arthropoda > Insecta > Diptera > Drosophilidae > Drosophila > Drosophila robusta. Next base: position 11,527,146 of record JAWNMW010000235.1, read on the forward strand.
GTTTATTTTTAAAAAGTTTATTAACCTCTTTTAAAGTCACGCGCTGTATATCGAGATGATATCGCCCGGTAAATCTAAAATAAAAGCCAGACGAAATAAACAAATACAAAACCCACTCAAAAGCTAAGAAGCGTAAAAATAGCTTCTACCCAATTGATTTATTATCATTGTCACGGCAACAAATTGTAATGTCAGTGCACGAACTAAAAAAAAGGCAGCTCTTATGACATGTCGTTGTTCCATTACGGTATTTTACGAGAAATTACGCAAATCCGAAACGAGTTAACACATTTCGTTTATGGGAAAAATAGCCCATCGATCAGTCAGTGCTTTCCCAAACCAAGCTGCTAACTACAAACGTCAATATTTGCTCCAGTCCAAAAAGTTAAGTCAATTGTCTAAATAGCGGCTCACCAGTCTTCCGGGTCTTTAATTTAAAAATACATGTTTCAAAACCGATTTTCATTTACATATTTAGTATGCTCTTTATCATTGGTATGCGTTTCGCGTGGTTTTTAATTAGTGATTCTCTCGATTCTCTTTTGTGCGGCGGCGATAAAGGCCTTGAACTTCAATATAAATACTGTCATCTTTTAATATAATAATGTTTACCGCTACGAGCAACTAATACTGATACTGCAGGTTTAGCAGCTCCTTGGCCGAGATTTTCATAGCACCTACTAATGTGAACTTATCAGAACGCTGCCTTGACTTTGCCAAGACTTTGACCTGGTTTAATTGTCTGTTCATAAAATTTGCAAGTAACAGCAAGTTAACAAAGTTAATATTTTATTATTTGTGAAAGCATTAAGCTCTGACACGTAAAGTGCAATTATTTCGAAAACATTTTACAGCTCGTAAATGAAGCTATTCATTATATTGATTCATGTTGAGTCATATAATGGTCTACTGTTGTTTATAATATTTAAGTCAAGCATTGGTACGCCTTTAACTACAAAGCGCACTTGTTGTTTTTGGACATTTGAATTTTAGCACTTGATGTTAGTGCTGTAAAATGTAACAAAATATCAAATTAATAATAATAATACCTATCGGGCCAAATTGGCAACAAAAAATAGGAAAGACAAATATCGATATTTGCTGAATTGAATCAACTTAATCTGTCATCAAGTACACACATTTTAATAGCTGTATGTTGAAAGAAAATGCAATGATATTTCAGAATTAAGGAAGAATATAAAACACATTCTTTATTATCTATGGATCAAATGAAGTTCAGCAACTTGTTCATGTATACAAAAAATTAAACATATGAACAGCATTAGACAAGCCTCTCTTCTCGATATTTGCAATATTTTGTATTTTCATTTAAATAGTGCCCGCAAACAGTATTATATCGATATATTATAATGTGTGGTATTTTTCTATCGATAACGATATTATATTCTTCACAATTGCGCTGCAAAAGTATTATTGATTGCGAAGAAGAAGCAGCAGAAGCAAAAGAAAGGCGCAGCCAGCGAAAAGTACGCTATTTAAATCGTATTCTGTCTCTAAGTTTGTCGCCTAGTTGCGCTAATATTGATATCTTGTATTTTGTTAACTGAGCAACATAATTTGTATTGAACATAACAAGCTCGACTGTCTACTTGCACATACACAAATAGACACACAGACATATACACTATAAAAGTATAGGCGAGCGAAATTCGCCGAATAGCAAGAGAAAAAAAATCAATCAACAAATCAGGCAAACAGCTAAAGAATAGTGCAACCATGACCAATATGGAAAAGCAACACGAGATGGTAAAGCGGAGCCTTGTGCAGTTTGTCAGTGCACACATTCCGGGTGCCGACTTCAGCGTTGTGGATGAGATTGTTCTCTCCTATATCATATCCATACTGGAGGAGGCCTCGCAGGATCCGTGCTTTGATGTGGAGGGCTTTGTTGAGATGATGGGTGCCTACTTCGAGGAGTTCTCCACCATCGATCAGGGCGTCATTTGCGAGTGGATTTACAAGCTGGCCAACGAATTAACCGATATGGAAAAGAATCAAGGCAACCACAGCACGCTCAATTTATCGCTCCAGTAAGCCATGACATGTTATGTGATCATTGTCATTTGTATATTATTCTCTATAGATAATGTGTATATATATAATTCTCTATACATATTGTGTATTTCAGCGCCTTGAGCTTGTCAAACATTATACCCGAGTCCAAATTGCGTGCTCGCAACTCGTCCATTTCGGAAAAAGATGAACTGTCCTCGAACAACAGCAGCAGCAGCGGCGGCGGCAGCGGCGGCAACGGCTGTAACAGCAAGCGTTCGCAGCACTTGTCCGAGACCAGCGATGGAGGCTCCACTGACAGCTCCAGCTCCAATTGCGACTACTTTTTGGATGAGGCCGAAGTACTGCAGGAAATGTTTCCCGACACCGCCTACGTGGAGGTAAGATGGTAGCGTATGCACTGTTATTAAGAACTGAGACTTCTTTTTGACAATCATATCAAGCAAGATTTATTAAAAACTCGAATATTTCCTAACGGTGCTGTTACACAATATAAACAATTTTGCAATCGGTTGTTCGGTTGTCGGTTTCAACCAATGTCGTGTATTCAGGCTACATTTTTTTATTATTTTGTTTTTTATGTTTAATTTAATTAATGTTGCCTCTGAGCTCAGGCAATATACTTTTTTGGCATTTAAATTTTCCAAAGTACTTAAATTAAACGAAACCATTTTTTTTTAAATAAATATTTAAATTTGACGAAAGTGTTAAAAATTGTGCTTAAAATCAGATTTTAGAATCATAAACTAATTTGTTTATTTTGTTTACTAGGCAAAAGTTGCCTCAATCATTGGGTCACTCGTTACATAACGAAAAATGGTGAAATATTATTTAATATTCTTGCAGATAAAGCATTGCATTGCCATATCCAAGGGCGATATCGATGGTGCCACACAAATACTATTGCATCGCCAGGAGACAAACCAAAGCCTTACCGACAAGACTCACACTGTGGGCATGAAGAAGAATGTTGTGGTTGACGACAACGAGCTGAAGAATCGCATTATAGCTAGGTATATAGTGTGCGAGGACTTAATAATGTAAACATCTAATGCTACTTGTTATTTTCAGGTACTCCTATGTCGATAAGAATGCCACCCAACGCGAGTACAAGCCGGTGGTGCCCAAAATGGAGCCGCGCAAGCTGGTGCGCTATCGTGATAATAAGATTGTGTCGCTTAAGGGCGAGCGCTACACTGAAGTCAAGCGTGACGAAGATGCTGAGTTAAAAAAACCCAAGAAGCAGATTCAACCGTAACTAAAGATGAACAAAACCCACAAGTATTTTATCAAGAAGCAACTTAACCCACAACCACCTAATAATACCGCACCAACGACACCTAGAATTGAACGATGCAGCAGCAGCAGCAGCAGCTGCAGCAGCCAATGCGATAAGAAAGTTTTCGAGCACAATTTATGCACAGAGCTGCATATTCGTGTGACTAGAATCCAAACCAGAATCGTTCCCAGCCCAAATCAAAATCCCCGCCTGGCTTTAGCGCCAGTAGTAGCCATGCTTAGCCAACGTTTAGATGCTTCCTTGCCAAAAGACACACAACACCAAACAAACGATACAGCAGGACAACAAGAGCAGAGCCGCACAGCAGCCGCAGCGAATAATCCGATAATAATAATCAAGGAATCCCCATGTGAGTTAACTGGCAGTTTGTTGCCATTGTTGCTGTTGTTAGTTTGCTTTGCCGGTCAATGTACGCCACGGAATTTTTATCATAATCGAATTGTGGACAAAGACACAAAGACTTTACATACCAAATTAGTTAATAGTTATGTTTTAGGAAACGCTTTTGCATTTTTTTGTGTTTGCCCCGCCCGGGGTATTATAACCGACAGCTGTTTATGAGTTTAGCATCTGTGACAAGGATGCGGCCCTAGAATATTCTGGGCTGTTGCCTGTCGCACATGACAACGCTTGCCGTCGCGCCTGAATGTGTGTGGATCGTACTTCTTAGTTCCTTACGTCACGTAATTACAATCAAAAATCGAATTGAGCAACTTAACTGTGACAAATTGTGCGACCAACTGCCATAAAATTGCTCGCTTGTGAATCTCGGAAAGCATATGAATAAAATAACGTAAATAATATACAATGCAAATATATTTCTAGCCGTGTGCTCCCACAAGCAGGCGCGACTCTCAACACGAATTTGGCGCTCAAATAGACTTATTTAGACGATTTTTAGGTATTCGAATTGAAGTGTTCTTGTAAGTGTGCGTTTATAAAACGCAGCTGTACAACAACTTGCCATTAGATTTATGTTAAAGTTCTTATATAGTTACTTTACTATTTATTTTGTTGTTTTTTATTTTTGGTTTTTGTTTTGGTCTAAGCAAACTAGCAACAGTAGCCACAAATGCCATGCAACACAAAAACTAGTCCTCACCCAGAAAAACGACCCCCGTCCCCCCATACCAAAGCGGCTGCTGCTCGGAAGGACACAGCAATATTATAAACATATTCAACATATAAAACTAATCAATAATAATCAACTTTAATATAACCTTATCTTAGCAAGCTTCATTGTAATTCCTACAAGACGTTAAAAGCCCAGCGCAATACATTTTTTAGATTTAAGCATCGGTATATCATTCAACGCATTTGCATTACATAATATAATTGCTTTATAATCGTTATTTAACTCTTATTATTTTATAAGTGTGTTCCTTCCCATAACCACCGTTGTATTTATATTCAGCTAATTGCATATAATTTTTGTTTTTCATTTAGGCTATCCACAGATTAATCGGTATTTATATGTATATGTATAAATATGTATTGTATGTATTTCATTGGTTTCGGTTTGATATTATGCAACAATTTCTCATATTTTAGTTTTATATATTATTTTTGTGATATTAGCGTAAAAAATTGATTATTACAAAAAAGGCAAACTCGAATTAAACTTTTGAAATTTAATAAATATATTATATTGTATCCAATAAAATGTTCTTTTTAAATACTCGCGCGCACACTTCGCTTTTACTATTGTGCTGGTCACACCAGAAAACAAGGGTGTTTGCATATTTTATCGATACGGCAACTCTATTCCTGCGCCAAGATGGCGACTGTCGCATAGTGCGTTTTTCGCATATACATTTTTTCAAGAAAAGACGCTATTTAAAGTCATAATGACTACAATTGCGGACTTGTTCACGAAATATAATTGCACAAATTGCCAGGATGATATCCAAGGCATACGTGTTCATTGTGCCGAGTGCGAAAATTTCGATTTGTGCCTGCAAGTAAGTATAAGTGGATGTATGTACATATTCATATGTGTGCTACCACACGTACATATCGAAGCACACGTACACCTGCATATACATTAGCAAAGTACACATACACGGAGACGCGAAAAAAATTATGGTCTGTGTGTGTGTGTGTGCTGACGCATCTAAAACTGTACATATAGCCGGGAGATTTCACAATGTTGTTTTTAAACAGCTGTTTTCTGGCAACAGCCAAATCGCAAATATGTGTGTATTTGTATTTGTTTGATTTTTTGTTGTTGTTCTTGTAGTGCTTTGCTACTGGGGCAGAGATTGGCGCTCATCAAAATAACCACGCATATCAGTTTATGGACACCGGCACAGCCATATTGAGCGTATTCCGTGGCAAGGGCGCCTGGACGGCGCGCGAGGAGATCCGACTCCTGGATGCCATCGAGCAGTACGGCTTCGGCAACTGGGAGGACATTAGCAAGCACATCGAGACCAAATCGGCCGAGGATGCCAAGGAGGAGTATGTAAATAAGTTTGTGAACGGCACCATTGGCAAGGCCACCTGGACGCCGGCGCAGCAGCAACGGCCAATCCTCATAGATCATACGGAGGATGATACCGGTCCGTTGGGCGCCAACGCACTCGCCAGCCTGCCACCCCTAGAGATTACCAATGAGGAAGCGCTGCAACTGGGCTATATGCCCAATCGTGATAGCTTTGAGCGCGAGTACGATCCAACTGCCGAACAGTTGATCTCCACTATAACATTCAGCTCGGAGGATGTGGAAGTCGATGTTATGCTGAAGCTGGCGCACGTTGACATCTACACACGTCGCCTGCGTGAACGTGCCCGGCGAAAACGCATGGTGCGCGACTATCAGCTGGTGTCCAATTTCTTTCGCAATCGTAACTACGCCCTGCATCCGGGCCTCAGCAAAGAGCAGAAGGAATTTCGCGATCGTTTTCGGGTCTTTGCCCAGTTCTACTCGTGCAACGAGTACGAGCGTCTGCTGGGCTCGCTGGAGCGCGAGAAGGAGCTGCGTATACGACAATCTGAGCTGTATCGTTATCGCTACAATGGCATCACCAAGATCGACGATTGCCGCCACTTCGAGCAGCATGCCGCAATGGCCACACATCGCTCGACGGGACCCTACGGGCACGGAAAGACCGTAAGTGTGCCATGTTATGTTTTGTGTGTTTGTCCCTAAATTTGAATGCATGGCGAGTTGAATATCGTGTCAGCTAGAGCTGGAAAACTATTTGCCAATTGAAAATTTGATTGAGATTAACTATTAGAAATGAGAGTGGCTCTGTTGTGGGTTTTCCAGCTCTGGTTGCAGCTCTGTTAGATAAATCGCAACCCAATGAAAATGTTCTCCTTGTCTCTTGTCTACTTTCACGATATTCAGCTCCTTTGTATTATCAACGCGCCCAACTCGCAGCGTTTGAATGGTTGTATAAGACAATGTTTAACCACAGGACAACACACAGCCCTGCAGTGGAAGTCTTCGGCCGCTAAGCTCTTCCTCGCACTCCCCTCAAGCGAACCCCAGAAAGGCGTAAGTGTGATCGTTGATAATTAATTGATCTAATATCTAATCGAAAAATTTTCTACAGCGAACCGTTAAGCGGCGCCGAGGCAAGTTCAAGTTCAATCGCACCAAGAAGCATGCACCACATCGGCGACCCGACTTGCTCCGGCGCATTATTGCCCAGCAGAAGCTACTTGGATAGCTATCGGACATCGTCGGCAGCTACGACAACGATGCTGCCGGCGACAATGACAACATCGTCGGCGTCGGCGACGGCCACGGCGACGGCGATGGGCTTGGGCATGGGGATGGGCATGGGCATGGGTCAGGGGATGACGGTGGAATCGGCAATAACAGCGACGGCAGCGACTTCCACGGCTACGATGACGGCAGCCCTAGCGAGTCTGCCGCAATCGACAGCGGCAGCGAAGGGAAACCAACAACATCAGCAGCTGCAGCCAAGCGGCGCCAAATCGCAGCTGCATCAGCAGCTGCAGCTAAGCGAGGTCGTCGCCGGCAGCCATAATACGACCGAGGAGCAGCAGCAGCAGCCGCTGCCCAGCATGAGCTACATACTGCGCAGCCAGTTGGATGACCTGAAGCGTCTACCACAGCCGCTGGGCAGCAATCTGCTCACCAACAACGAGCTGGATGTGTGCAAGAAGCATAACATAACGCCCACAACGTATCTATCATTGAAAACGGTCTGCCTGAGCGGTGCTCCATCGCTGGGCAGTCCCATGGAAATCTCGCTGCGCAAGTTCTTTATCAAATGCGGCTGGCTGAGCCACTAAACGGACGGAGTTGCTGTCTATTTGCTGTTGTTGCCGTTTCTCTAAAAAATTACGATATCCTGCTTCAAAGACTTTAATCTTTATTTTATTATGTAGTTATATAGTTAATATGTATGATAATAGGTCGCCACAAACAAATTTTATATTGTTTCTCTTCCAATTCATTGTTGCCAATTTTGAGGTAAACTACAAAACTTCAATTTGTATGTATTTCAGTCTAACTTGTATCAAGTCGAGCGGACGATTCCCAATTTCTAAGCGACAAAGAAAACAAAATACGCTTTTTTTAACGAATATTTATGTAAAATGTGAGAGCACATACAAAAGTTCTTAGCTTAGATCGATTGTATGGCTAAACAAAAAAAAAGTTGTTAGCTTAAGTAGGGCACCTAAACAATTATGTATGTGGCCACATATGTGAGTATTTAATGAAGTGTATATGAATTAATAAATGTACTGAATAATGCAAAAGGGAATTTCATCATTAGCTCATCTACACAAATTACATTAACATACAATGCTAATACCACAAACCTATAAAAATATATATATATCTTAATATATATATATATATATATAGTATATCATATGTATATGCATAAATGTTTCGATTTTAATCCTAAATAGGCAGATTTTGCGTTGGACGCACTTCGACATCACTTGTTCCTCAGGAAATAACGATACAACGTATTCTTCTGGGCGGCGCCGCCGGCGTTGCTGCCACTGGCGCTGGCTGAGCTGCCACCGCTAGTTGTTGCCTGTTCGACGGCATTGGCGGCTGCCACGACCAGCGAACTGCGCCACGAGGCAATCAGCTCGTTCTGCAGCTCAACGGGCAGCTCCTTGAACACCTGCGCATCGACGCCGGCGGGATAAGCAATGTGAGAGAGTGCGTCGCCAGTGGCCGCCGCTGTGGTCGCTGCACTGGCAACACCGGGCGCCGGCGCCGCCACCTGCAGCTCGAGCGCTGTGGTGGGCGTGCTGGGCGCACTGATCGTATCGTCCATGGGCGAGGGCAGCGGCGACGAGGCCGTGGAACTGGCATTGGAACTCATGCGACTGGCGGTGCGCGCGGGTAAGAAACGGAGGCTGCCATCGATGCGGTTCAGCAGCGTATTGGGTGGCTGAATGGTGCGAAAGCGCGGTGCAGCAGCGGATCCGGACGTGGACGGGGTGCAGGCGGCAATGGGACTCATCGGAAAGTCCTTCTCGCTGTCGCGTGAGTTGAGCCGCAGATCGCAGACGCGCAGTTTGCTGGGTGAGGCCACGTCGGCGGCTGTGTCTGCCACATCGACGGCCAGGCGACTGCGCTTGGAGACCAGCATGCGACCGATGCGACTTTTCTTCGGCGACGGTTCCACTTCCGTTTCGGAGAAGTCGCTAAAGTCCGAGTTGGTGGCCGCCGACTCGGAGCCGTTGTCCATGAGCATTGGCACCGGCGACGCTGTGGTGGCGCGGCGTCTATTGAACTGACCACTTGGCTTGAATGTGGTCGGCGAGGAACGAAAGGCGGCTTCGTCGCCGCTTGTCGCCGTCGGACTGCTCTCCGACGTGGGACTAGTGAGACTCGTGTTCGTTAGCGATGTGATGGACTGGACCTCCAGGTCGGCTTTCTTGATGAGAAAGTTAGCTATGGACGAGGAGCCAACCTTGCGTTCCTGAAACTTCGAGAAGGCCAGGCCGATCAGTGTGATGTTGAAGGGCTTATTCAGATCGACAATGCGCTCAAAGAGACGCATGATAATCTTAAGCAGCTTGTCCAGTGCACCATCCGCCAGCTGGACCTTGCAGACGCCCGTTTCGCCGGTGCATACCGAGGTCTTGAACAGCGAGGGTAAAATGTTGGCCTGTTTGGTTTCGCGGTGGCTGCTCTTCTTCTGGGAATCGAATTTGCGCAGCAACACCTTAATGGCGATGGGTATGCGACCGTCCTCGGCCACCTGTTGAAGGACAGAAGGATGAGCTTGTGCTTCGGTGCTTAAATGTCGCTGCTTACCTGCTCCATCAGTCGCTTGAGCAGCATGCGAAATTTGTCCGTCACATCCGTGTGCACTGAGATGGTCTTGCAGGCATCCTCGACGCTAATCGTTTTGGGTTTGCCCGTCGCGCGCACGGAACTGCTATCGCGGCCCAGTGCGAGATCGCGCAGCTTGGTGGCCGTCTCGAAGCCGAACTTCTTGCGCATGAACTCCATGTCGCATTGCTGCAGCTGCTCCACGCTGGAGACGCCGGCCTCCAGCAGCAGCGTTTGCGTCTTCTGGCCAATGCCCGTCACGCTATGCAGATCGTTCAGTTCCCGCATGAATTGCTCCGCATAGGTGGAGACCAGCACCGTTTGCTGGTTAGGCTTGTGGCGACTGCCCACGAGCTTGGCCAGCAGTTTATTGTAGGCAATGCCCGCACAACAGGTGATGCCCAGGCGCAGGTGCAGCTCGTCGCGTATCTCCTGGGCGATGCGGGTGCCAATTGCCAGGCGCTGGGCACAGCCGCAGCTGCAGGCGCTGAGGGGTGTGCCGTCCGCCGGATAGATGTGTCCGATCGGCGGCTTCCGCTGCGCCTCGGCTGCATGCGCCTGTCGCAAATCCACCAGCGCCGTCACATCCATGTAGTTCTCATCGAATCCCAGCTTCTCCACGTCAGGCGTATAGTTCAGCAGAAGATCGAATATTTTCTGGGACATGAGGCGATACGGCGCCAGATCCTCGCCAATGACCAGCACCAGATCCGGGCAGAGAATCTGCGCTTCCGCGATAAGCATCAGCTTGGTAACGCCTCTCGCCCGCGCCACATAGTTACAGGTAACCACGAAGTTCTTCTGCTGCACGGCCAGCGGCCGGGTGCGCAGCGTCGGATCCCGCAGTTCCTCCACCTGGGCATAGAAGTAGTCCATGTCCAAGTGTATGATGGTGCGCTGGTGTGGTTCGCTCCTATTTAGTACGCTAGCGAAATCCATCTTGGCGCCTGCCAACAGCAACAGCAACAAAAGGCAAAAGCAAAATTGATTATTTTATTTTACTCGACTCATCGTATTTTCGCGTTCTTTCCGCCGCAAAACAAAACAAAGCACAAAAACAACCCCCACCCCTGCCTACGCCCGTGACCTTAAAAAAAAAACACGACGTCGGCGTTATTTCGTCACTGAGCGCCGAGCCGTCAGGCGGCAGAGCCAGAAAGAGCACAATTCGGGGCCAGCGGGTGTCGGGCTGTGAGAGCGCTGCTTATATTTTGGTTTTTTTTTCGCCTTGACGTTCGTTGAGAAATTTGTAGCTGCTGTTGCTGGATCCGCGTCCCGCACTCTGCTCACGCCCGCGCAACAGCAATAACGCAGCCGACTTTCTAATCAAACAACCGAATGCGAAACGAGATGTACAGTGCACCGGCGAATTGCTTAGTTCGGTCAACAATATTGCATATATTTGCAATAAAGTGCCAAAGACAATGATGACGCACAAATTACACGGGGAAACCAAGCTGGACAAGAGAAAATTATCTCTCAATGCTAATGGCTGATCACATAATTAGTATGTGCCCCTGCATGCCAGCCACAATGTTTTTTTGTTGATCTTCACCCAAACCACAAACATTAACAAACACCAGTGAAAAGACACATTGCCTATTTTTATTTACCTTTAAATAAACTATAAACTAAACGCTGCGCAACGCATCGACAACACTTTTGACAACGTTTGCGAATATATTTATGACGATAATTTCTATCAAACGCCTCCACATACAATATCGATAATTGCATGTGCGATAGTCGGCGGTGTGACCGTGTAGCTTCTGCATACATCACGAATGATTTACACTGATCTGGCAGCACTCTAAGGCTGCCATCTAGTTGAAAAATGAAATCGAGTGGGACATCAGTATTGCCCGTTAGGCATTCAAAAATGTTGCTTTGTTCATTTAGGTAAATTTGAGAACAACAATTTAATGGCCGTTTACAGAAATTTTTTTAATGATATTCATGAGTTTTATATTATATATATATTTTGTTAACATGATGAAGCCGCGTTGTTTGTCGGTCAGCAGCGAAATATGCCATAAAGCAATGTTGCGATAAGTGGGTGGGTACCTCAACGCTTGGGGCAGCTGTGGTCACGCGCGATGGCGATGCCGTTGCGGTTGCCACAATATGGAGCAGCTTTATGGCTTGTTGCTGGCCTGCTTGTTGTTGTTGTTGTTGTTTTGCCCGTGGTGCCGTATGAAATGCGCTTGGAATTTGCTCTAACAACAACAACAGCAACAGCAACAAAAACAACAGCTCCAACAATATGCAGGCCTTTGCGTTGTTGTCGCGCCTTCTTAGTCCTCGTCCTGCGCCTGTGATAATCGCCCTTTGCTGCTTGACAGGCAAACAATGCTGTGAATTTGATTAAAATCAGGCTGCGTGTGCGTCGCAGTTGTTGTTGTTGTTGCTGTTGTTGTTGCTGTTATTTGGCTTTCGGCTGCTACATTTGCTTGATTTTGTGATTTTCTGATTTTGTGATTTCCTTATTGAAATCTTGTTTGTGCCACAGCCAGCCGCAGGCGATGCGTTGCACTAATTGTGAAACGCCATAAAAGGCGCGTCCACGGATTGGTCGTCCCCAAGGGGGCTAAAATAAAGCCAGGCGCAAAGCCGGCCAAAGCTCTTTTGGCCAGCTTCTTGGCAAATTTTCAAAGCGCTCGAAAAAGAAACAAGTAAGCTTGAACCCTTCATTATGTGCACACTTAAAGCTACAACTTTGTAGTCGGGTGTAACCGACTAACAGCTTAAAGCTGTCGAAACAGTCTTAGTTATAATTTTTGTTTTGGAAAATATCGAGTTTTTTCAACCGATTTTTAGAGCAGGTCAACAGAAAACTATCTGCCAAATTTGACGACGCTAGTTTTAAAGTTGTGGGATATTTGGATTTTCCCCAAGTGGGAAATGCATTTTTTGTGCTACTTTTAGAGGATTTCATAATTAATCTGTCTGCAAAATTTGGTGAAGGAGATATATATGCATAGATTGTACCGATTTGCCATGCCCACAGTGAGCGTATTCAAACATTCGTAACACTTTGTCTGACGCGGGTATACACGGCTTAAAAAATGTGAGGAACATTTGAAATAAATTTCTGGACGAAAAGTTTAAGTCTCTGGGTCTAAAAGTTTCCGAGATTGAAGTGTCCATACAGACCGACGGACATGGCTAGATCGACTTGCTGACCAGGAAATATATATACTTTATGGGGACGGAGATGCCTCCTTCTGCCCGCCATTATACCCTTTTTACCTATTTTCGCTGGGTTCAGGGCATAAAAGCTTATTAAGTGCGGTGGGCGCCTCCGCTCCAGCCAAGCGTTAATTCATGCGAATTGCCAAAGAAATTATATATATAGAACGCGCCCACTTTGGGCGCAGGATCAGCCACACGGCGCAACGAAACGGATGTTCTTGCGCGGCAGTCGGTGTTTTCCTCTTTTCTCTATTTTTTTTGTTTTTTTTTCTTTTTTGGGGTGTGTGAAAATCGCACAAGAGCTGCGCGTGTGTGTGTGTGTACGGGGCAGCAAAATGTTAATAAATCTTATTTTTATCATTTGGCTATAAATACTGAATTTTTAGCTCCGGCCATGCTCAATTTATGACCATTATTTATGTCGGAAAAGCGAAAACCTCAAACATGTTGCCACACTTTTTGCGCCGTTTGTTGCTTGCCGCTTGCCGCTTGCCGCTCCCGTTGCCATTGCGGCCGCCTGGTGGCTTTCATGGCCTGCATTGTGCATCCATTTTGTTGCCAAAGAAAAGATACACAAACATATTATTGCAATTTTCCAGTTGCTCCGCCCACGCGCGCTCTGTGAGAGTATAAAAGAAATATGAAAAATTGCATTACACCTTAATAAACACCTCACCTGGCAGCGGCAACAGCAACAGCAACAACGTCGACTCGGACTGCGACCGCATCAGCATCAGCGCTGGTGTATCTCAAATCGGAGCTGCTGCAGCTGTGTGCCCTGCAGTGGCCATAATGAAGATTGTCTGCGGTTTAAGTGGACGTACGTTTGCCCGGCTGGCCTCCTCCCGCCCTGCCCCGGCCCGACCCCGGTCCCGGCCCCGGCTGGATGGATGCGGCTGGCAGGTAACTGATCGCGATCATTTAGGCGCTCATCTGGCATAAAATTGTTAGAAACGCCCCGTGTGTATGCGCTGCCGCCCGAGGTAGGCTCGCCCCCTGCCCCTCGTCCGCCCACTTGTTCGGCCAGCCCCCTCCCCTGCGGGACCGCATAACGTTTTTGCCATTAAATTAATAAATTAATGCGATCGTGCACAGCCCCGACTGCAATCCATATAGCCGAAGAGCCCCCAAAACGCTTGTCAGAATTTTCGAAAAACTCAATAAAAACTCTGCTCTTTGGTCCATCAAAAGCTCATGAGCTTTTGTCATAAATTTCCGTGCAGTTAGCAGTTGGTCGACGGGGCCAAAAAGATTCGATGCAGCTACGCGGCGGACCCCAAAAAATGCTGTACGAAAGCACTGCATATTGCACTGCTGCTGGCATACCCTGTACTTGTTAAAAATGGCTGAGAAGAGGGGTATAATGCAGTTGTGCAAATATGTGACAATTAGATAGAAGCTTCATCGATTTCAAAGGTATCAGTGAAAGATATTGTACTTCAATTAGCTGCACAAATTCCTGAAAAAAGACTTTTTCGTTTTATCCAAACTATATTTCCTTATTTTTAACATACTCATTTAACCATAAATCATATTTAACTTATTAAATCAATAAGGGGTAATTTCTATTTACGGAATATAGCAAATGGAAATATTTTACATATTATATACAAAGCTGTATGAATTTTATCTCGGGCAGACTGGAATTTAGAACTTGTTTTCTCTGGTATGAACGCAATGAAAGCTATAGACTTGAAATTAGGAAAATTAACGCATGTATAACCTCATCAGATGTATTGTTAGGATCTGTTAGCCACGTCCACTGGGGGCATGGTAATTCGATAAAGAGCGAGTTATCTTCCTCAGTTTCAACAAGGAAATCCATATGTCCCAAAATTTTACAGCTACAGTCTCCAAATTTGGTAGACAGTTTACTGATTACATCCTCTCAATATCGAGCTTACAAACTTCGCCCACAAGATCACAAAAGTTGGTGATTTTCCATAATAATTAAGGCAGCTGCAAACATGCCCTAGGTCACCTGGGACCATTCAACAGGATATCTGCTAGTCGAGCTCATGCGCCTAGATCAGCGCTGCTTGTTATTGTTGTTGTCGTCGTTGTCGTGATCTCGAAGTGGGTGTTGCTAAGTGCCTGATGCTGCAGACGCAATGGCTGGCCAGGTCTGGCTCTGGGTCTGGCCAGGCCTGCTCTGCTCCGGTCTGGCCTGGCCTGGTCTGGCCTGGGCTCGCGGAACCAGTCTGCCATTTTTTTTGCAAGCGCGCGCCCAGCCGCCTGCCCCGGCTCCTCCTGCATCATTAACGCGAGCGAGCGCGGCCAAAAGGCAATTGCAACAGCAACAACAAAGAAATAATTGCACATGGCAGCAACAACAACAGCAACAACAGCAGCAGGCACGGATGTAGTTGAGGCCGTTCCCTCGCTGAATGTCGGGTCCATCCGCTCGTTCGCTGGGTCGTTGTGTGTTGCTCTGTTAATTTTACAGCCATGTCTGATATTGCTAAATGGCTGTGAGTGGATTCGTTTAAGCACCAATTTTATTACCAACAAGCATCACGTTGCATCTGCATCAATTCGGGCTCCACTCCACGGCATTCGTTGCTGTTGCTGCTGCTGCAAGTGCCTGGGCCAGCGGAGAGATCCAATCAGATGCAATCCTTTTGCATTGGCCTCGGCAGTTGTAACAGCCAACAACAACAAACTGGTTGCCCATTATGAGAGCGGCCTGACCACAGTTGTTGCTCTTGTTGCTTGCTGTTGTTGCTGTTGTTGCTGTGATTTTTGCGCCTATTTTGCATTTGCCAGGGGATTGGCTGCCCACTAAACAACGCCCCACTGCAGCTGCCATTAATCGCTAATCACCTCTGCCGCATATTCCAAAGATTTACAACTAATCATTTTTAATATTTATTCAATGCAAAGTGATTTGCCGGAATTGGCAGCTAAATTTAATTAT
Source organism: Drosophila robusta (assembly GCA_035043565.1). NCBI lineage: Eukaryota > Metazoa > Arthropoda > Insecta > Diptera > Drosophilidae > Drosophila > Drosophila robusta. Next base: position 11,542,872 of record JAWNMW010000235.1, read on the forward strand.
ACATTTGGGCCATGGCCGATAACACAACAGAAATTGCCGGGAATTCTACAGAATATGCGTTTTCTCGATTTTAAATTAATTGAATTTGTATATTTTGTATAGCAATAATATTTTTTATTAAGTACAATTCAAAATCTTTTAGCAAAATCTCATTAAAGCTTTTTTTGCCGCTTCATATTTATAATTTTAAAATTTCATAAATATTTAAAATTTAAGTTAAATATTTTGCATATGGAATTTGCGCTCTGAACTTAAAACCTATCTTAAAGTGAAAATTATCATAAAATGGTTCGGTTCAAGCTTAGCTGTAACTGTCGCCAACTGGTTCGGTTCAGCGTTCGGTTTATAGTAAGATAATTGGAGTTTCAGGTTCAATATTTGCCCAGTTCAAAACTGTTTGTAGTTTCGGTTTGAATTAAATGCCTTAACGTCATGCGTAAACACGACGATAAGCTACCCTATAAAAACGCGTTATTGTTATAGGGTATATAAACGGCAATGGTTACTTAACTTAGCAGCTGCGACTGCCTGTCGCTATTGGAAAACACACATTAATTTGTCCACTTGAGAACTTTTCACGCGTTTTTCCACGGAAACGCCATAAAATGCCAAGCGAGCAGTGAAAATCCCCAAGCAAAGGTAATTAACGCAGGCATTAAACACAGGCGCAGACAGAGAGGCACAGAGCGTGAGAAAGAGAGGGAGATAGACAGTGGTAGAGATACGCCAGTAATTAGTTTTTCCCCAGTTAATGCGTTCCGATTGCTGCCCAGTCTCTTAAGCGATGCGTATTTAAAGCCTTTCTCGTTGATTTTTATTTTTATTTGATTTCTTTTTTCGTTCTTTGGGATTTTTTTTTAATAACATTACCGAAAGTGGCGGCTATTAAGTGGACGCCAGGACCTGACTATGTCTGTTTTTATGCACTACCAACGGGGAGTGCTCCAATAATAAAAACCTTTATTGTTGCCAGCTAATGAACAGCGCGAGGAGCGGGGGCGGGGGGCGAGGGGCGGGGCAGCGCCATCGACGGCGACGCTGTCGGCACAGATTAACATATTAAACGAAATCGATAGCGATAAGGATACAGATAAGGATGGCAACGCAGCCAGTTAAAGGATATTGCGGCACAGGCGCACGTGATGCGCTAATTTCTGCCTTGACACTTGCCCGCAGCGAGCATCGAAGGGGGTGGCAACAATGGCGACGGCGTGTGGTCCGCCGGATATGTCAGAAGTGTCGTCATTGTGGCACGTGACTCGCTTTACGGAAAACAAAAAAAAAAAAACGTAATACAACGACAAAGCCAACGCGGGCGGTCCTTGCCGAGGACCTTGAGGGGAATCACAACGCTGCAACTGTAAACGTAATCTGAGACAATGCGCAGCCACCAAAAGTGGCAAGGGCGAACAATGAGCTTTAATTTGTTTTTATTCAAAATATCATATAACGGCGAAGTGTGGCAAGTACCTAAGCGCCAGAAGTGCCGCTGCGTGGAGGTGAGAGGTTTCAGAAGTTCAACTGCAACACGGCTGGGTTCAAGAAATGAGCTGCGCGAAACTATTCAAAAAACAATCAAGGCTATTTAAAAAGAGTATTAAATTTTAGTTCCAAAGTGATACAGTTTTTGTCGCAAAATACTTGCATTAAACAGTATAAATTAACTTGGCTTTATCTACTTTAAGAGTCTATTAAATCTAACAATAATTGGAGGTTTATTTTGTAATTTTGAATATTAGAATATGTTTGTGTTTTTATATATAATTTAGTCAGCCAGTCCTCGATAGTTGTGTTTGTTTTGGGAATTCTGTGATTTTGGTAACTACGGAATTTATCTGGGTTCGATTCCCAGGCTGTATGTATGTACTATATCTCGTAAAGTCATTCGAAGCTTGTAATTTTTAAAGGTTTAGTTGATAGTTTGCTAGCATACAGTAACAGGAGAGAAACTATATAAGCCAAGTATATATTAAAAAAAAGAAGTTTATAATCAATAGACATACTTATAAAATTGTTACGTTTTTAAGAAAGGAAAAGGTTGCTTGTTATAAATTCGTTATAAATAATTTTTTAATTTTTAATATGTTTAAAAAAACGATGTGTAAAAAAGGTTCAACAGCTTCGTTTTAGTTTCATAATAGTATTATAAAATGTTTATTATTTATTTTTTATTTTATTTTATTATTCTATGTATGCAAAATGTGTGTCAACTAAATACAGAAGATGGCGATGGAACAGAGGTTCGAATCGTAGGTTCGAAACAGGAGACATATACTGACTTAGTTAATGCATCTTGTAGCCAGAATTATTTATGTGTTAAATTAATAGATATAAATAGCTTTGACTATGTTATAATTTAATCATTAATAGTTATGAAATTTATAATTTTTTGTTATAAATTCGTTAGAAATATTTTTTTAATTTTTAATGTTTTAAAAAACGATGTGCAAAAAAGGTTCAACAGCTTGGTTTTAGTTTCATAACAGTATTATAAAATGTTTTATTTTATTATTCTATGTATGCAAAATGTGTGTCAAATAAATACAGAAGATAGGAGTTAATTGACTGTGTAAATTATTTTACTGTGGACATAGGTGGAAAAGAGGTTCGAATTGTAGGTTCAAAACAGGAGACATATTCTGACTTAGTTAATGCATCTTGTAGCCAGAATTATTTATATGTTAAATTGATAGATGTTATAATTTAATCATTAATAGTTATGAAATTTATAATAATAAAAATAAAAATAATTTGCAGAATTTTAATAAAAATATAATTATAATTATAGAATTGATCAAATATCTATCAAACACTAACTGGAATTTGGTATCGCCCAGTTAAGCACTCTCATTCCTATTTGTTGTTTTTGCTAAGTATTTTTTAATGTGTTTTTTTTTCTCACACTACAAAATAATTGTGAGATTGGCCTTTTCGCTGCGCCCGCGGCTGGCAAGTCAATCAGCTCGCAAAACTAGCTCGCTGGCATATTGCGGCCGTCAGTCCGATCTCAGTTTCTCATTTCCCAGAGCACGCCCGGCGCAACGGACACACCCAGAAGCGGCGGCCAGGGTGGCGTTTGCCGCTGCACTTGCAACCCCGTTGAGCAGCATCCGGGGCAGCACCAGCTAAGCGGATATTCATTACACGAACCGCACGCCGGCACGCGCCGCCGCTTTGACAGTGGCTCAGGGCCACCCCTGCCCCACCGACGCGACGTCCTTGGGCTTGGGCTTACACTTTACATATGTCACCGATATCCCCGTGGGAGTGTTTGACGCCTTGACTTTCGAGTGCGGCCCAGGGTTGGGCTGCGCCATAGGTAGTTGGCCCCTGTGCGCTCAGACGCAAAAGTCATGCCGCTGATCCTGTTTGCTGTAAATAATGCGATTAACGTGCAACACGCAGCGCTTAGCACTGGTGGGGGAGTGGGGCGCTAATGAGACGGCGACGCTGGCAAGGATTAGAGCAACAAATTTGCGCCTAAGCATGGTGTGAAATATGTGACAGAATAAAATGAAAAATTATTGACACAAGTGGGCAGAGTGGGAAATAACTTGTGGTTGCCATTGTCTTTCCACTGGCTGCCTCGGGCTGCCAAACCATTAAAATGTCTTTAATGCTGCGAGGCGCCCCCCCCCTCCTCCCCCTCCCGAAATGCCCGAGACGTATGCCGTTCACTGATTTGGAAATAATTCTATGAACTTTGCGACGTCGTTGCGAATGCCAAAAGTGCACAAAATAATCGCATTAATGGAGCCTCAGCCACGTGTGAGCTGACTAACTGGCTGACTGACTGACAGACACCCTGGGTCGCGCCGTGTCATTGTCGTGCCTGGGCCAGGAGAAGGCTGGGAAGTGCCGGCGGCTGCTGTTGCACTTTGTCTTTGAGATGGGGCGTGTCTCATAAAACGCTTGGAAAATCACATTTTCCAGCCAAACGCGAAAGCCAAGTGTGCGAAAATTTGATAAACGCAGCCCAAAAACACGCGCGCGCCTTGATTTATGAAACGAACCACAAGCAAGCAAGGGGGCGGGGGTCAGGGGGTCAGGGGTAGCTAAGCTAAATAAAAACTCAATATAAAAATAAAATAAAATACAAAAAGCATTCAATAAAAAAGCCAAGCAAAAATTGACTAAATACAAAACATGACAGACGGCGTGCGAGTATTAATAATGCGTTCGGGCCAGCGGCGGTGCAGGATTTGGCTGTGGTTGCGCCGCCAAATGTGGCTCTGAGTGTGATTGCTTCAGTGTGTGTGTTGCCTCTGTTATAAAGTGCAAAAAACGTTGTACTCTTTTTCACATTCACATTCGATAAAAATCGCATGATCATAAATTTACACTTTGCACAGCCTCCGCGGCAACGCCCACCCCGAAAACGGCGAAAAAGGGGTGAGCCGCCGGGGTGGGGTGTGAGGGGGCAGGGGAGGGGGCGGGTGTTGTGCTGGCACGCAATAATGCTCTGTGAACTGGACGCTCCTGGACGCGTGAACGATTGCTAAATTGTTGCTCCGTTGGATTTTTTCGCTGGTTGCACGTTGCACGTTGCACGTTGCTTGTGGCACAATTGCGAATAAAAAATATATAAGTTAGCAATCGCTGCCTTTCGATTTTATTTCTTGTGCTTACAAATCGCCGTAGTATTTTTCATAAAAAGCCGCGCGCGCTTTACTTTAAAACGCCCCCAAGAAACGCGGGTGTGAAGTTATTTAATTGCCGCGCGTTTAAAAACGCGCTGGCATTGAACGTTCGATAAACGCTAGTAAAACGCGCGCCAGCTCAAATGCTGTCTCCCTCTAACATTCACACCTAACTTAAATCATGTTGGCTGGCGTTGGGAAGAGGCTCGATTGGAGCTTGCATAATTAATGCGCTGCACATAATTTGCATATTTCTAATTTAATCGAAATGATTTCACAACATCAACAAAAACAATAAATCCAAATTGAATATGCAGCAACAACAGCAAATGCAGTGAGGCAAGGCCGCAACGCCTCCGCCCCGCAGTGGCCCTCGCAGTCGCTGCGATGTGTGCATGTCGCTGTAACATTATAAATAAATCAAAATACAATTTCTCAGAAATTGCGATGCCATATCAAAATCTTGAGTGCGAGTGCGCGCTGGCACCCGAACCCGAACCCCAGCCCCAGCCCCAGTCCCAGTCCCAGTTCGTTCCCGTGCCCGTTCCAAAAAGCAGCTAAAACATGGACACAATTTCCACCCAGAACATGTCGTAGGCAAATCTGGCCAAAAAGGGGGCGGGCCAAGGCACAGCGGCGGCGGGCAGAGCGTCGCGCAAGTGCAGGCGGCGTACGGAGGCGGAAAAGTCGTTGTTCAAGTTGTTCCTGTTGGATGTTGTCGTTATTGGTCAGGCAGAGGCAACACCGGCTGCCAGGCAACCGGCAACAACCACCGGCAAGCACTGGCGCGCCAGAGTCACATGTTGCACACACGACTTCTCCGCTGCATGCCGTGCAATTATTTTGAACTTAAATTCGTATTTTGTACGAATCTGGCAAATGCATCTTGTCTGTTCGTTCGACTGCCTCGTGTGCCGGGGCAACATTTCATATGCAAACGTAGATGCCAATATGCAACGAGAACAACAGCAGCAACATCAACTACGGCAACAACTGCAACAGCAACAACAACAATGTCAGCATGCAACTTTAACTAGCGCTAAATTGTCAGCAATTGTCGTTTAGCGCAGGCAGCTTGATTCCTTGGCAACATATCGCGCTGCAACATGTGGCTGCAATAAAGTTGGTACACTGTGGGCACAAGTTGATTAGAAACTTAAAAAATGGTCTACATTTGTGCAAGTATTTTTAAATATGGTTGAAATGTTGGGAACCGTTTTTAAATAAAAGCAAAAAGCTTCTACACTGTAAAAATAATTTCAAAATATATTTATGAATTGATCGGCATGACTTAGTTTAGTTTAATTAATACTGCAAATACAAATTTATATAAATTTAGTTTGAGGTAAAAATTGTTAGCAAGCTTTTTTAAAAGAATACGTGACTGCAAAGAAGTTCATGCACTGTGGAAAAAAACTTTGGGAAACAAAAGTTAGATTTTGTTAATGAAAACTTTAAGAGAATGTTGATTTGGTAAATGGCATAACAGAATATATACACTTGGAAAAAAAGGAATTTAAAACAAAACAATTTAAATTTGATTTTGCCTAATATTTTTGTAAATATATCAAATATTTATTTATATTTCTTGTATTTACAGATTTATATATTTTTTATTAAATTATACAACAATCAGAATATATGTATATTTATCTAACAGTTTATTTTGTTTTCTTCAATTTATTTAAAATAAATAAATAATTTAGCAAACAGTTTTACCTTGTGCGAGCCAATTGTTTTGTGTTAAAGATTTCTCTGAGTGCATGCTTGCTGATACACATTGCTCTCACAATTATTCGCTTGAGCTCTGTTGAGTGGAAGAAAACGGAATTAAAATAAAAAATAAAAAGCAAAAATAAAAGCAAAATAAAACGAAAAGAAGCGCTTGCAAAGATGCCAATTCATACTTCAGAGTCCTCCTCGTTGAGGCGCCTGGGCCGGGTGCCATTGGCCACGACTGGCGGCCTGCCCATGATCCGCTGGCGCCAACGCCGCAGGCAGCCCTCCTCCTCCAGTATGCGATAGAGCTGCATCAGCAGTATGATAAACACCACCAGCAGCGTTAGGAAGGCCAACACATCACGTGTCGTCCAATACGGATGGATGCCGGTGACGCCCGCTCGCGTCTGTGCCTCGGGAGCAATCGGCTCCACTGGCTCATCCAGCTGCACCAAGTCCGGGCTCGGCTTGTGGAGGCAGTGCACCGGCAGATGCACGCCGCGATCGCTCAGGTAGATGAGCATCTTGTGCATTGCGCCATAGCCGGACTCGGTGTCGCAGATGCCCAGCTCCTGGAGCTGCGGATGCTGGCGATGGAAGAGCACGTGATCGAATTCTTGTAGGGGATTGCCCTCCATTAGCAGTCGCTGCAGACGCGGCAGCGCCGCAAAGTTCTGTGCCTTCACCGCGAGCAGGTGATTGAAGGAGATGTCCAGCTGGAGGAGACGCGCCGGCAGCAGCGCCGACTCCGGCGGCAGGCTGCGCAGCTGATTGTGGGCGAGATTCAGGTGCGTGAGACTGGGCAGCAGCAGGCGGAACGCGCTGGCGTTGCCAACGCCGGCCAGGGACTCAATGTTGTTTTTGGCCAGGTCCAGGCGCTGCAGGTTCCACATGCCCTGGAGCAGCGCTGACGTCGCATTGCCGCCGAGCTGATTCCCATGCAGGTCGAGCTCAATGACGGCGCTCTTATCGCCAATGCTGAGCTGCGTCAGCGCATTGTTGCCCGCCTCTAGACTGATAACGCCGCCGTCGATGATTAAGCGCCGCACGCCGCTACCCTCGACCAGCAGCCTCTGAGCGCCGTGCAGCCGCAGCTCCTCCAGCTGGCCACTGTTGCTCAGATCGACCAGCCGCAAATTGGCCAGGCTCGCCAGCGAACTCGGCTCAAATTGCGCCAGCTTATTGCCGTTGAGCAGCAGCGTTTGCAGCTGCCCATTCTGGGCAAAAGTCTGTGCATCAATCGCCCCAATCTCATTGTCGCTCAGATCGAGGTGCACGAGATTGGGCAGTGGCCCGAAGGCGCCCGCCATGAGCTGCGTGATCCCATTGCCCTGCAGTCCCAGCACTTGCAGCCGGGCCAGCCCCTTGAAGGCCTGGGCTGCCACGATTTGGATGCTGTTGTGGCCCAGTTGGAGCACCTGCAGCTGCTGCAGCGCCTCGAACTGCTGATCCTTCAGGCGCGAGAGGTGCGTGCGCTGCAGCAGCAGCTGTTGCAGCTGCGGCGTCGCCTGAAAGTCCTCCTTGTTGACGTGGTAAACGCTGGAGTTGAGCACCAGCAGGCTGCGCAGATTGGGCGCCAGGCGCAGCAGCTCCACGGGCAGCGCTCGCAGGCCACAGTCGCCCAGCAGCAGCTCCTGCAGCCGGGTCACCTGGCCGCCCGTGTAGCGCACTGGACGCTGAAAGTCACCGCGCAGCGCCCACAGACTGCAGGCGGCATCCGGGCAGCTGGCACTCAAGTTGAGCTGCCCACTGTCGTAGTAGACGGACCCGGCCAGCAGGCACTGCACTCCCAGCAGCAGCAGCAGCAGCAGCAGACACAGCCTGTACATAGCTCCGAATCTGTACTATATGTATTTATTATTCAGCTTTATCGGTGGCCCTACAACCGACGCTTGAAAACGCGCTAAGTGCACTGAAGTCACGATCGCCTTCGACGACGGCGGCTGCTGCGGGCTTATCGTAAGGCGCAGCCATGTGGCGGGAGGTGGGTGGGGGTGGGTGCGGGCTGCTGATTTAACATTTGCTTATATGCTCGCCCAGATAAGCCGGACAGCGAGCGTGTGTAATATTATTTCCCCTCGGGGAAGCTCTTCGCACACACAAATCCCTCAGCAGCAACAATGTTGAGTTTCCCATTTTGACAGCTGGAAAGAAAGGCCGCACTCGCGGCCACCAATATATGTCCACATCACTAAATGCTCAAAGAAAGATATTACGTTTTTAGTGGGTTTCCCAAATTCACAATATGTTCTTAGAACTAGTTTAAGTGAATTCAACTTTTTCTTTACGCATAACTTTATTAGAGAATTCCGTCAATTGTTTTTGATTATCTTTAAGCAAATTCAGATCACTTGATAAAACAGCATTGATTTCGTTAAACACCTGTTCTGTTTGGAATTATTAAGCCACAATGAAAATAGATAACATCAAAATAGGTAAAATATATTTTTGGAAAAAAACAAACAGAAAAAATACGAATCAATTTAGAATGCAGAATGAATTTAGAGGTTAATCCATGATCAAAATGGTAATCATCATGAAAATCGGTTCAATTTTGACAAAGTTATGGGACTTTAAAGTCTAGGAAGTATGGTTTCGGGAACTTTACATGTCTAAATTTTTGTCAATTTTTGCGTGATTTTTGACAGAAAAATCGACCCCCTCAGAGTCAGTTTTTAAGTTGCGTTTTGTACTAATTTAAGTACCCGCAACCGATTAAAAATAAAAGTTCGTAATTCTAGGTTAAAAAAAAATTTTTTTTTCCAAAATTGGTAAGGGGGGAGTAAAGGATATTTTTAGAAAAAAATCGAAAAAAAATTATTTTCAAATACGAATTAATTTTAAATGCAGAATCAATCTAGAGGGTAATCCATGATCAAAATGGTAATCATCATGAAAATCGGTTAAATTTTGACAAAGTTATGGGACTTTAAAGTCTAGGAAGTATGGTTTCGGGAACTTTACATGTCTAAATTTTTGTCAATTTTTGCGTGATTTTTGACAGAAAAATCGACCCCCTCAGAGTCAGTTTTTAAGTTGCGTTTTGTACTAATTTAAGTACCCGCAACCGATTAAAAATAAAAGTTCGTAATTCTAGGTTAAAAAAAAATTTTTTTTTCCAAAATTGGTAAGGGGGGAGTAAAGGATATTTTTAGAAAAAAATCGAAAAAAAATTATTTTCAAATACGAATTAATTTTAAATGCAGAATCAATCTAGAGGGTAATCCATGATCAAAATGGTAATCATCATGAAAATCGGTTCAATTTTGACAAAGTTATGGGGCTTTAAAGCTTAGGAAGTATGTTTTTGGGAACTTTACATGTCTACATTTTTGTAAATTTTTGCGTGATTTTTGACAGAAAAATCGACCCCCTCAGAATCAGTTTTTAAGTTGCGTTTTATACTAATTTGAGTGCCTGCAATTGATTAAAAATAAAAGTTCGTGATTCTAGGTTAAAAAAAAATTTTTTTTTTCCAAAATTGGTAAGGGGGGAGTAAAGGATATTTTTAGAAAAAAAATCAAAAAAAAATTATTTTCAAATACGAATTAATTTTAAATGCAGAATCAATCTAGAGGTTAATCCATGATCAAAATGGTAAACATCATGAAAATCGGTTCAATTTTGACAAAGTTATGGGACTTTAAAGTCTAGGAAGTATGGTTTCGTGAACTTTACATGTCTACATTTTTGTAAATTTTTGCGTGATTTTTGACAAAAAATCGACCCCCTCAGAATCAGTTTTTAAGTTGCGTTTTGTACTAATTTGAGTGCCCGCAATCGATTAAAAATATAAGTTCGTAATTCTAGGTTAAAAAAAATTTTTTTTTCCAAAATTGGTAAGGGGGGAGTAAAGGATATTTTTAGAAAAAAATCGAAAAAAAATTATTTTCAAATACGAATTAATTTTAAATGCAGAATCAATCTAGAGGTTAATCCATGATCAAAATGGTAAACATCATGAAAATCGGTTCAATTTTGACAAAGTTATGGGACTTTTAAGTCTAGGAAGTGTGGTTTCGGGAACTTTACATGTCTAAATTTTGCTTGGAAAAACCGCAAGTTTAGGCTAAAAGTCTCGTAAAATTGAAACATTCACAGAGATGGGGGTGGAATTATAAAAACAGTTGGGCCTTAGACTATTTTTAGCTAACAAGAAGCTGGAGCTTTCAGCTTTGAGTGCGGGATTCCCAATTATTTGTATAACTTTGAATTGAGCAATTCAATATATTCAATATATTAAATTAAATATGATTCGTCACAAAACATGATATCAGTGCTCATGTTGACAACATTCACATCAAAAAAGAACACACAAATCTGCGAATTTGTGAATCGACATATCATCAATAGATCAGCTGCAAATGATTTCTTAGGCGATTAGATCGAGGTGCCCATATGCCCACATATATATGTAAATATGTAGACACATTTGTGTGTGTGTGTGTTCATGACATTGGCACCGCTGAGCGGAGTCGGGGCGCAACTTAGAAGCCTTCATAATTTCAACATGAGTGTTGGCTGCCACTGCGCACGGCTAACAATGATGAGGCCTCAGCTGTGGCTGCTGCTGCTGCTGCTGCTGCTGCTGCTGAGGTACAAATGCGTTCGACACTGGGCTACAAGCTCGACAGGGTCGCCCGGCGTTATCAGCAACAGCGATGCTGATTAATCGCCGCTGATAAGCGCGCAAGCGCAGCCCCGCCGCCCCGTGAAGTGTCTGTCCGTCTGGCTGACGGCCGGGACGTGGACGTGGACGTGAATTGGGATTGGGATTGGGTCGCCTGCCTGCGCCAGGGCGATGACGAGCAGCGCTTATGACGGGCCACAATGACGAGGATGATGATCGACGGTAGCGTTGCGTTGACGTCGACTGCGTGCGGGTCTCGGGTGCTCCAGCAGTGCCCGAAAGAACACTCGTGAGTGTATTCATATTCTATACTTTCGTTGTTGTTGTTGCTGTGCTTGTGGTTATCCCTTCTTTTTTTTTTGGTGGGTTTCTCTTTTGTGAAAAGGTGTGCCTGGGCTATGCGAAATATGCGTGGCTTTTGTCGAATGTCGATCGCTCTGGCCGATCTGCTGCCTCTGCCGCTGCCGCTGCCGCTGCCTCTGCCGCTGCCGCTGCTGCCTGTACCCGTTCATTGCCCAAAGTGGTTTAGATTAAGGGCTTTAGTTTAGTATTTTGGCAACAAATGGGGCGTTATTTGCTCAGCGAAACGTGCGACTGGTTTGGCTCTGGCTTTGACTTGGGCTCGATCGATCTGGACAACGGTCGCTGCACCTCATTGACCTCTGTTCTTCGGTTCTGCTCAAGCGTTGCTGGCTTGTTCTCCTCGTCTTCATTGTTGTTGTCCGTGCTCTGTGTTTTTGTTGAACATCTGTCGATCTTGTATGGCGATAATTTGAATTGAGTTTTCTCCGTTCGCGATCCCCAGTTCTCGCTAGCTGCCCCTCAACCCGCTCGCTTTGGCTGCAGCATTTTTGTGGCATGTCACGTGTGCTCTGCTCACTTTTGGGTGTTGCCTAATAATAGAGCGTTAGCTAGTTGATGAATACGTTGCCAGATGCGGGTCAACACTAGTCGCTGCCCACATAATTATGCCATCTCATAACAATAATGGCATAATGGCAGCTAATCAAAGTTCAGGCCTTTCTCACTGGGCTTAGTGGCATAAAACGTGTCACCTTTCTGTCTCTCAGGTGCAGTTCACCAAAAAAAAGAAATTAAAAAAAAATGCCTGCTGCATGCACCATTCGCATTCGCAGTCGCGTTGCACGTTCAACTCGTATTCTCGCAATTAACGCGAAATTCTACGAATTGTTTAATTAGAAGCCCAGCTACGGCTCCAGTCCCCAGCACGTTTGCTGGGCGCTGCATAATCTTTTCTGTAAACATGAAACTCGCGCCATTATATCTGAACGCTGGACAGGGTAGCGGGTAGCGGGGTATATCTCTGGGCTTTTTACATGTTTTATGCTGCACTGCGCTCTGTGGCTACGTTTTAAATTTAAAATCTGTGAATTTGAAGCAGTTAATCGAGCCACGTTGTCTGCAGTTGGCTGCAGCTTCAACTCCAGCTTCAACTCCAGCTTCAGCTTCTGCTTAGGTGTTGCCTGTTTGTTGTTGCCTGTTTGCTGTTGCTGTTGTTGTTGCTGTGCCTGATTTCGTTGGCCGATTAAATCATTAAATATTCCGATTGTGTAGCGTTATAATGAAATGTTTTTAACGCTTGTCTGATTTGAAATTATGCAGGGAATTAAAGGATCTCTCGCATATTTGCACACATACACAAAGAACTCGTATTTTTTATGTGGAAATTGTTTAAAGCTCGCTTGACAAAGAGAACAATTATCGTTGGAGTGCCGAAGATTGAATACTCTAACAGAGATTTGGCTGTTTTCTATGTTTAACCATACAACATACAACATAAAACCTTTTGGTATTTTAGTCATATTTCGAAAGCATAATAAAGAGCGAGCTTTAAAATTAAGGCCTTATAGTTGCGCATATTACTATTGATCATATTACTATTGAAATTGATTAAAGCTCGCTTGACAAAGAGAACAATTATCGTTGGAGTGCCGAAAATTGAATACTCTAGCAGAGATTTGGCTGTTTTCTATGTTTAACCATACAACAACTTTTTCATAAAACCTTTTGGTATTTTAGTCATATTTCGAAAGCATAATAAAGAGAGAGCTTTAAAATTAAGCCCTTATATTTGCGCATATTACTATTAATCATATTACTATTGAAATTGTTTAAAGCTCGCTTGACAAAGAGAACAATTATCGTTGGAGTGCCGAAGATTGAATACTCTAGCAGAGATTTGGCTGTTTTCAATATTTAACCATACAACAACTTTTTCATAAAAACCTTTTGGTATTTTAGTCATATTTCGAAAGCATATAATTGCGCCTGTTGCTAATGATCAAGAATATATACACTAATAGTAACCAAAATGTTTGCTTTAATGCGGTGCACATAACGTAACAAATTTGTTATACTCCAGGCAAGGGTATAAAAAGCGTGAGACTTGTTTTTTTTTTTAAATTTAAAGTCAAGATTTGGAGTCTTTTTTATATATATTGTTGGCAATTTTTGTTTAGTTGATTCTTGATATATCTTAATTGTAATTTAATTTAATATTTAATTTGTTTATAATACAAGTGCAACGTTTTGATGTATGATGCCTTGAGTATATGTGCAACATTGCGTATGGTTAACGGCCGTCAGTTGCAGCAACTGCTGCTGACAACAACAAAAGCCAAAAAAAAGGAAGAAAATAATATTCGAAAATCTCTGACAAATAGATTTGACTGATATGCATTTTATTTAAACGCAATCGCTGATGCATAATTAATTAAAAGGTTTTTTATTGTTGTATATTTTGTTTTGTTTACGTCCCGCAACACGCCCCAAAATGCTAGCCGCCTGCCGTTGTTGTTGTTGTTGTTGTTGTAGTTGTAGTTGTTGGTCGCCTGGCTGGTTGGTTGGTTTGTTCGCCTTATCTTGTAAATTGAATTATGAAATCGTCAACTTGAAACTGAACTGAATACAGCACACAGCAGCGAGGCTGACTGCTGCTCCTTTTAGCCCATAGACTGGAAAATCAGTTAAGAGAGCATGACGACGCAGCAGCAGCAGCAACAACAACAACAACAACAAGAGCAGCAGCTGCCCGCGCGTTACGCCAATGACCAATGACAGCAGGCAGCGTGTTGTCTCTGCCTTTGAGTCCGCATCCGAATCAGTGCATGTGAGTGAGAGAGCAAACAAAACGAGCGTTTAACATAATCATATCATATCGTTGTAGGCATCACATCGCTGCTGCTGCTGCTGCCGCCGCTGCGGCTGCTGCTGCTGTCGAGCAGAAACCACTTAAGTTGCCTGGACAGGCCGCAGGATGACTGCCATTTGCATATGTATGTATCAGTGGCTGTCCCAAGCCCACTCCCTTACCGACCCCGCCCCTTTGCGCTGTGTTTGTTTGTTTGTCTGTTTGTTTGGCCTGACTGCACGGGTGAGCAGCATTTAGAAGTTTATCTCATTCATAGCTATATTTGTTGGCCTGCTTTTGATTTTTCATATTTCGGCTTTGGGGCAGCAAAGAAAATGTGAAAAACGCTTTGGTTTCTCCTAATCGAGACGACATCATCTGGCATCTGCAATCTGTGCTTTGTTAAGTAATTGAGAATATAATTACACGAATTACGACGCAGTCGACACGCTTATCGAAATGTTAGCATCTGTTTTATCTCTGACCTCAGCTGCGGCTGCTGCTGCTGCTGCTGCTGCTGCTTCTGCTTTTGACAGTGCGTACGAGCAGTCGCTGTCCGCTGCCCTTTGTGTTGTGGCCAAGTTCAAAAGTCGTGGCAACTCCAGTTGTGACATGTGTGCGCTTTCGCAGCGCTTCACAATTGACGCACACACACAATACCCTGTGCTCCGAGCCAGACCCAGAGACAAGTAGACACACAGCAATTCCCACTTCCCAAAGCAATTACGCCACAATTTAAGCGTGTAAACAAAAAATTACAAAGTTGTTAGAGCAAAATGGCAAACATAGTGCAAGTCATTCTCACTGGCGCCTCCAAATGACAGACAACCAGAGGCGGAGAGGGCGAATGGGAGAGAGCGTGAACGGATGAAGGGAGAAAAGAGAGGAGGGGCAGATATGGAGGAGAAAGAACAATTTGACAATTCCGCATATAAATGCTTGTCACAGTGAACACTGACAACTGATGTACAGCAAGTTTAATATTATGAACAATTTAACTAAAATTTTTGCTAAAGATATTAAATAACAAATTTATCTAGTTTGTGATTTATGCATATATTCAGAACTGCCTTAAACTATTCTGATAATTGCAAAATTTATGATGTATGCATATTTTAAGATGTTCTATAAAATATTCTGAAAATTGCAAAATTCAATTAACAAAATAATTCAATAGCTATAGATTAGATTAGGTAAATTTTTAAACTATTTAAAATAAAATGTACAAAAGATTTTCGATAATCTTGATAACTGACTGGGAGCAACTTCTAGATTCAATCAAGAAAGTGTGCCCGTTTAATTTAAAAAAGTTTTAAATGACTATTAATTTGTATCTAATTGCTTTATTATGGTTCCATCCCAATGGGTTTTCACTGTACCGTTTTTTCGTACCTCAACTAAATGCTAACAAACCACAAATAATGACAGCGTTGAAAATCGATGTAGATGTGGAACCTGAGCACCCGAAACACATGTGGCGACACACATCATCAAGCTGCTAGCTCTTAATTGGTCAATTGGTGGGCAACAGTTGGACCTTGTTTTACCCTGTTGCCCTGCGAACCCCAACCCCTCCGCGGCCGCGCAGCAAGTGTTACCTTTCCAATAAATATTTGATACGCACAAATAAACTTGTAGCGCGCGTTAGAAATTACGTTCCTTCCCCTCTTTTTTTTCCAGCGGAGCAAGTGAACCGAAACATGGCATAGAAGTCCTCCCAATACGGTATCTAGCGTGTGTGTGTGTGTGTGTGTGTGTATTTTGGTATCTAATGCTTTATCAAATTTTGATAATCAGCGCGTTGTGTTTGTCTCTCGCCTTGCACTGTTTGCACTGTGTGTCTTGTTTGTGTGTTGATTTGTATACCCTGCACCTGTACCAGCCGCGGGCATATTGAGTTGACGCCAGGCAAATCTAACTATAGACAAATTGAAATTGTCATTATTGAGCCTGAGAACTGTGAAAAAAACATAAAATTAAATCAAATGATTATACAATTTCCATTAATTAATTTGATAAAATCTAAAGAAATCTTATAAAATATTGAAAACTTAGATTTGCCATAAATCTTTTTCATTTTTGCATTATCATTTGCATGATTTTAGAGCTATTTATAGGCACAGAAAAAGGTTGGCTTGCAAATGTTTTAAATGTAATACAACATTTTTAGGATGCAAGGATGTAAACTGTGCATAATACTTAATGACTATGAGTTATTAGCTTTAGCTAAGGCTAAAAGATCAATATATAGCAATTACTTGTCGAAAAATATATATTGGCTATATATGTGGGGTATTTGTGAGGTCGCATCATCATATAAATAAAACTTGTTGTTTGCGGCGGACGCCGAAAAACGACAAAAATGTTTAGCTTAATTTATCGCAGTAGCATCGCTCGAGCTTGTTCGAAAATTGAATTTAATTGGATGCCACCGTAGTGCCCCCAGAACTGTGGCAACTGAACAACTCGAAGCCAGACTGTTGTCCCCTATGCCTAGTCATAATTTGGCGGCAGCCTCGATTTGTGAACAGCTTCCTGTTTCTCGCAGTGCTTATCGCAGCATTTGGATCGCTGTTCGCACCTATTCAAATGATGACTAGATGGGCTGATTGAATCGGCCCGGGCCTAATCTCGGAAGTCTTTAGCTGCATTTTGCAGCCCGGCAAAAAAGTGAAGTCGTTTATTTACTTTTTTTTGTTGCTGCTCTTGTCGATTATCAGTTGGGTTTTTGTCGTGGCCATCTCGCAGTTGCCGGGCCATCACGTGTCTAATTTCTCGCTGGCCAAATAGTCCTCGCCCCGGAGTGCGCATTGTGTTGCGGTTTGGTTCTTTATCTTGATGCAGGCGCGCAAAAATGTTTACAATTTGGTTGCTCGTTTTTTTCACTCGCTCTCCCTCTCCCTCTCTCTCTCTCTTTCTTTTTGGCCTCACAATTAAAAATGTTGGCAGCTTGGTTTTGACTTGGCTTGTCTGCTGCTGGGCCGCGTTTCATTTTTCATATTGGTCACTCAATTGTCTGGCGACACATGCCACAAGGTGGCACACACTTGGACCGAGCTCAGTTCGACGCGCCTCGGCTCGGTTTGGCAATCGGCGTTTTGTGTCAAATAACAAATAAATATCACGCATGGCCAAAAGCAGCAATCAAAGCCATCAACTGGCAACTGGCAACTGGCAGATGCCAATGCGGCGATAAGCAGAGCCTGCCACACATTGCCGGGCATCCTGCTGCACGTCCTGGCAAAAACCAACTCGATATATTGTTGCGATAAAGTGCCAGGCATTGTTGTTGCTCTTGTTGTTGTTTCTGTTGCAATCAATGTTTGATTAACATGCGTTTTAGGTCTCAGACGGCTGTAACGGAGCGTGTGTCTTGTTGGCCAACATATAAATGGTCAGCCCTAAGGCGCAACCATAATTATTTCATTATAGCCATTTCTTTCATCAAACCCATTGGCCACAACTTCTGTGATTGTTGCTGCTGCTGCTGCTGTCGTTGCTGTTGCTGTTGTGTTTGTTGCTGTGGCTGATGATTTGGCTGCTAGCTTATCAATTGGTCGCCATCTTAATTGTTTGTTGTTAAACACGCAGCTCGTACCCAACTACAATCTTAGCCACAGCGTCTGGGTCTGGGCCTGGCTCTCGTCTTGGCCAATAGATTTTTCAGCTTATTGATTTTTCATTTGAATTTCGTCGTCAGCCGTTGATTTATTGTTGTCCACTTAATTTGTTCGAGATGCTGTTCAGATTTGCCGCATTTTAAAGCCTGCCCGACTGCTAATGCTTCCCAGCTTGTTTTTAACAGCTATTTATGGCCTCTTCTTTATCATAGAGCGCTTTTCAACCGTTTGTATGTTGGGCGCCCCGAAACTCAAATAGTTTGTGTCTAAAAGCCAAAACTGCATTTAATGTTTCGTGGAAGGCATTAAAATTAAGTATGCCATTTGCATAACTCACCGATAAGAGGTGTGGCAGCATTGCCTAGCATTGCTGTGGAAAACTTTGAGATTTTGGCAAGTCTCTAAAATAAATGTATTTAATCAAACTAATTATAAGACATTTGGCATACAAATGTTTTGAATATTTTATATTTTATTCGCAAATCTGCTGCAGAGTTAACAATCTGAGCGCTATGAAATATTTGTATAAAATAAATGTTGATTCGCGATCTTGCGGGAGCTATTTATCAACTCGGAGAATTTATATGATTATAATTTTTAATATATATTAAAGTTTACTATGATTGTGAATGTCAGATAAAATAATTTAAGAAATGTTGAGTATGAAAAACATAAATTGTGGTTACTTTGTTAAGAAATTGGGAAATTTCAAAAACGTCTAGAGTATTAATTAATACAATAAAACGGCAAATAAAAATTAAATAAAATTATTGGGCTTTTCTTTTAAATGACATACAAATTGGGAAATTTCAAAAACATCTAGAGTACCCCATTAATACAATAGAACAAT
The DNA here is from genome assembly GCA_035043565.1 of Drosophila robusta. Classification (NCBI taxonomy): domain Eukaryota; kingdom Metazoa; phylum Arthropoda; class Insecta; order Diptera; family Drosophilidae; genus Drosophila; species Drosophila robusta. Next base: position 11,561,482 of record JAWNMW010000235.1, read on the forward strand.
TATTGGGCTTTTCTTTTAAATGCCATACCCTAATTGTTTTTCATTCTTTCCTGCTTTTGGCAAATCTAATCCCCAGGTTCTTAGCCCTTTCGCCAAGTTCTTGGAACTGCCAATTGAGGGTTTTGTCTCTTTGGTTTCGTCAGGCGCAGAATTTTCTCCGTGGAATAACGCCGGCCTCAAGACCGCAATTAGACACAGTTGCCAAACAGTGGCCAAATGTCCAGGTGTGTCAGTGTGTGGTCATATACCGCTCTTTAGAAGCGCTCCCCCGGCTCCTGAATTGGCGCGTTGAGAGGCAGACAATGGCAATTGTGGCCGGCTGAGAATGTTGTCATATGTCGCCTCCGTTGTCGTCGCACGTCGGTGTATTTCATGTAAACAAATAACAAATTAAATGAAAATTTAAATAAAAGAGACCCGCACACGGACACATACAATCACAATCACAATCACAGTCACAATCCAGCCCAAGGGCTGGCCCCGGCCAAAACAAACGATTTATGTACCGGGCGAGGGCTAGGCAGGATAAACCGAGAAAAAAACCCCGGCGCTAGACGGCGTCGTTGTAGGCGAAATCCCGCTGATCGAATCAAATAAAACGAACACACACATGCCGGGGGGAGCAGAGGTGTACAAAAAGGACAATCGGAAGGTTGCCTGGTAGCTGGCAAGGATTTCGACACACACACACACACACAGAGACAGAGGGGTTGCCTTTGCCCAGACGTGTCTTCGTGTTAGCCCAACTAGGCGGGTGGCACTCGACTGTAATTGGGATTTGTATTGAGTTATTATTTATTGTCAGTACCCAGGCTGGCAGTCGGTCCCGTAGCCAAGTCAAAATAGAGAAATTATCGGATCGGTTGGTGGCGTTGCCTACTTTGACTGCGGCTTAAATTGCGTGCTGAATTGATTGATTTGCTGGGCCAATTGCAGCCTGTGTGTGGCCAGGGGCCCCTCCGTGGAGCCTTTGCATGTCAATAGGTGCTAAAAATTGAGTTTGGCGACGACCGGGCGGAACCGGCTTGAAACTTAATTAACCAAACGCCGGCTCAGAGATGTATCTCTGCGGCCACAGAAGCTATTCCACATCAAAAGATAAACGCACGACAATCAGTCACAGCTGCGGGGGAAGCGCGAAACGCAGCTGCAGCCGCGCAACTTGCAACTTGCAACTGGCAACTCGCAACTGGCAACTGGCAACTGGAGACTCGAGTCTCAAACGACATTTACATACTTACAAGGAAAGCAAGGAAAGGCTGCCACGGCGATGATATATAAAAACACAAGAAATTTGACATGAACTGTGAGATTTCAACGCAAAGATAGCGCCAAAAGATGCGACGACCGCTTGCGAATGAGAATCTCCGAAGTCTCCGAGATGCTGGCTGGCTCCTTGAATAATGGCGGCCGCAAACAGGACGGCCACGGCCTGGACCCAAGCAATTGTAAGAAAAACTCAAGAGGGCACAACATAAAACACACAACAGACGAGAGATGAGTTGGAATGGGCTTGGGTTTGGGTTTGGGTTTTTTGTTTTTTTTTTGGGCTGCGTTGAGAGCGAGAGCTCAGCTGAGCTCGAGTTTTGAGTTGGAGTTGGTAGCTGAGAAAAGGTACAGCCGTAAGATGCTTTGCTGAAGACGAGCCGATTTCTAGATTTGATAAGCGAAATCATTTGTGATAAAATAAATAATTGAGTTCGTTTGCATATCATGGGAAACATCTCCGGCCCCAGAGTGCGGCCAGAAACTTGTGGAAGGGGAAGAAGGCCACAAAACAGAAAAAAACTTAATAAATTCATAGGCATGCGGCATACTCATAATTTTCCAATTGTGTCACAGATTAAAAAAAAAAGAACGTCTTTAGACAGACTTCAATCAAATCGGACAACGTTGATGTTGTTGTTGTTACGGTTGCTGCCAGCAGCTATCGACTATCAGCTATCAGCGACTATCAGACGGGGCGCACCTCAATGCGATAAAGCGTTAAAATTAATTATCGACTGCCACATTGCTGCGCTTGTGCTGTCAAATCTTTATCGCGTAATTGATTTCATAGCTACTGCGTTGCGTTCTTCAAATTACACGCCAAGAAGGGCCCGCTGACTCTTCACAAGCCCATTGTTTAGACAGTCGAAGAAACCGCTGAAAAAGCCACAAAACAAAAAAAGAAACAAGTTAACATTTAAGCTATCCACGATTGCTAAACTAAAAGATGCCCTATACTACGCATTTATCAAGAATGTGTTAAGGCCCGAAAATATACAACACTTTCAGCCAAAACTTCCATTTAATTTTCCTAAATTTTATTGAAAGATCTGGCTTGCGAAAAATTAGCTTTAAGAATTATTTTTTCAGAAGAAACTATTATTTTGATATATATCAGCGCATAAAATATATTCTAAAACAATTATCATTATTCAACTTAAATATTTAAAAAAATTGATAAATCTTAGAGCCAATACGCCCCGCCTTTTCCCATTCGCACAGGGTATTCAGAAAGACGTGATGGCAGGGGGATAGCAATTGGGGTAAGGCGTTTGAAAACATCATGATAAGAAACTGTGATTTTTATTTTTCAACTGATTTTTGATTTCCTGTACAATTTTGATTAAAAACTTTACGAAGAGGTAGCTCTGTCAGCTCCTCTGTTGCCACCTTCTGTGCGCCTCCAGAAACAAATTGAAAACAAAGTCTAATCAGTCACAATTGAGAAATTCTTTTTGCTTTTTGCTGCAGTGCCTGGCTGAAGTTGCTTTGAGAGCTGGAAATCTAATCACTGACAAGCTATGGCTGCCTGTATTTGATAGATAGTTTCAGATGGCACGTCATGCGAACCGCCATATTGTTGTTGGGCCCATTGAAGGTGGCTAGGAAGGTGGCTAAAGATTTGTGCTAGTTGATAAGCGTTGTGGCAAGCGCAACTGCTGTCTGCCTAGACCTTAAATATGCCTTGGGACTGTCATTAATTTAGTCAATTCCAACTTAAGTTCTACAGATACATACACAATTTGCGATTGCGGAGATCAGCTCATCCAACCCTTTGGACTTATGTATACCAATAGACCACCACGTGTCGTTTCCCTGCTCATTCTTGCAGCCTTTTGTGCCCGGTGTAATTAAAACTTAAAACGCTTTTTGTTTTGCAAGCAGCTCTTGAACCATTGTTCTTGAACCAAAAAGTTCAGACCACCCCGCTGGCCCGCCAGCTACTCCACACGTCTCGACACAAAAAAAGAAAATAACAAAAAAGAAGGGAAGAAAACAACTCAAGTGTTTTCATTGTGCAAATTCCAATAGAGAGCGTGCGACTTCTTCACCAAGTAAAAAAGCGGCTGCTAAAAACTTTGCCCAACTCCCACCCTCCGCCCCGCCCCGCCCCGCCCCGATCCGCCCGCCATCGACATCTGTGCGGCAGGACCTACAGCAGCACTTGGTGCTTGGAGTTCAAGTGTTGCAACGCGCGTGCCTGGCGAACACCGAGGCCAGGCGCCTCAAGTGCCCCAATATGTTTCAACTTCGAGCCGTAGCACATGCCATCGCATCATTGGCAGGATGCGAGCACAAGGACACCATCCAGGACACATGTGCTGCTTGCATATTTCGATTTTTAATACGTGTTGGCAACCGATTTTAATCGCCAACTTATTAAAATGTAGCTTGGAGGCTGAATCTACCATTAGAACTGTCGCTAGTGCAATAAAGTTAAGGCTGCTTAAATATTTATAATTCTTCATTCCATTATCGTCAACAAAATCACGCTAACAGAAACAATTAAACTAACATATAAAAAAATAAAAAAACTTTTAAATATAAAAATATATAATTTTTACCTATATTATTTAAAACCATGCAAGAAACCAGCCTGGCTCAAAATGCCTGAATATCAATTTATTTCTTACTTTTACAGTAGAAATATTTGCTATTTTTGGGCTTATTTTCTACAACAAAATTAATTTCCCAGAAAAGGTTTTTATGTTTCCTTTTATACTAATCTCCATATTAAAAATCGACTAAAACTAATAATTTAAGATGCTAAATTTAAAACAAATAAAATATTTTGTTAAAAATCCAAAAGAATTATAAAAAATTTAATTTTTGGTTTTGGTTGGCTTAACTCTTTATTTAACTTTATTTATTTCATTGTTTTTAGACATCTAAAAAATATGTTTATGTCTTTTATGGACAAGGTAGTATTTTGAACATGATATGAAGTCACGTTGCAGTTGAATGAAATCTCATTTTATCGATAACGATATCGATCCTACCTGACCCGATGCACCTGTAACTTTAGTTGCTGCATAAATCAACAATGCAACGGCAACAACAACCTTAAGGGGTCAATAGAAATCTACCAAAATAAACGCCCGCAGCGCCGTCCACATGCGACTGGGCCTTGAACCTCACTGGCCGAAGTTCGGAGCCTCGCATTGCGAGACTTGACCTACGCCCTCGCCGCTGCTCGGCCTGTGACGAAATATTTAGTCGAAAATATTGTCCCTAATGCTGGCGCCAGACAAGTCTTATGCTGATGATGATGACAGACTTAGGCACCGTACACAAAACAAATCCAACCTGTCACACTAACGACTTCTGCGAAGACAATGGCCAGCCTCCGTCTCCGGGCCAGGTCTGAAACTGAGTCTGAGTTGCAGTTTGTACGTTGCACGTTGCAGGTTGCAGGTTGCCGTTTGCAGGTTGCTTGGCTTCGTCTATAAGCCAAAAGTGTTGCACTAGTTTTGAGTTCTTAAAGACAAAAGGCCATGGTTTTCACCGCGCTGCGCTTTGTTCCCCGTGCTGCTGTGTGTGCATCCATTTTATGGTGCAATTCTTTTGTGCACTCGCACTTGCCGAAGGCAGGCCAATATTTTTATTGCCGCTGGTACGAAATTTATGAAATACAAATAGCGGCCGTTAAGAGTTATGACCCGGCGCTAGGACTGCCGCAAGAGAGGCTGTGAAAGGCATTTGGCAAGTGCATTTCGAGTGCCTACAGCTGGATCTCATGCAGCGATCGTGCAGAGGTTTAGGACCCGATTGTACCCTACTGGCGCCAGGATTGCAAAGGGATAAGCTGTAAAATAGTCTACATAAGTTTTCACTACATATTTGATAACAGCGTTGAGTTAAGTTATTCAAATCGTTCGTCCGATCGAGTTGATATTGTTTAAAATGTAGTTTATTGAGGTGCCAAAAGTATCTCATGATAAGTCTTCAAATTAAGTTATCTGTGAAGACTATTCTTAACTGTATTAATCTAGAACTAAAACCTATATATCAAATTATTTGTTGTCAAAGTCTTGTTTCTGATACTGATATGACATCTAGACCAGGTTCTTAAGTCTTACATAGATATAAATATTGTTCGGGGTTCTTAAATTTAATTCAAATTGGGATAGGGAGAAATCGAGCTTAAATTTCGTAAAAGTAATTCGTGTGGGCTAAAACATACTCAAATTATGAATTTCGGGATTGAGAAAAATTTACGTGATTTAAGAATTTTGTGCTATAGTCAAGAATATTCGTACTTACCGTATTTTTGACACCTATGCGTTACTTGATTTGGTGTTCTGTGTATCTTTAGATACATTTCTTGAATATGATAATCTACAGAGATCAAAGGTGACAATTTTAGACAGAAATGGAGCTGTTAGTTTATCGACCATCGAAACTGGGTGCAGAAAACCAAAACATATTGTTAATATACGTACGGCTCATATGACCGATATTCAGTTGGGTAAATCTGCATGTGATTTGAGTGCCGACTCTTTGTCTAGCTGGCAAAACTCTGATTCGGTGCAATTGATAGGCAAATCCCAGCGATTAAGAACTGAACGATTTCCAGGGAAATCTGATATGATTTGTCCGATTTTCGTGCTAATGCGCACCTCGAACAATCAACGCCAGATATGATCGAAGGGACACGATAAGCACTTGTCTGATCGGCAATCTCTGGCGGGCTATCAGACCGGGAGATCTGCACCGAGAGAGAGAGAGAGAGCTCTCCCACTCACTGGTCACAGTGACGCCGCTGATCGAGAATGATATGCACATTCCTCGAGTCCGAGCTGGTAACCGAGTCGCAGCTAATCCTTCTGCTCACGCTCGGCTAACGCCCCGCACAGACGGGTCCGGATGAGGCTGAGGGAGGGGAGCTCGAGTGTCTGCCGCCGTTGTGGCTTTATGCTAATGATCGAGCCGACCAAAAACTAGACCAGGCCTTAGCCGCAGCGGCAGTGCAAAAACCACTCAAACGCTCATTGTCTGGCGATTGTTTCATCAAAAACCTTGTCTTCTTGCTGTTTGTGTGGGTTTGTGTGTGTGTGCCTAAATATTGCAAATCTCTGCCTGCTGGCCAATCCATTGTTTCCCAGTTTGGCTGCTTGCCTGGTTGGTTTGGGAGTGCGAAAAAAAAATCTCTTAATCGGCACTGGCGACAGCATTCAATGAGTTTTGTGTGCGCGCCGCCGACATCCGCGACTGGGCACTTGAAACATGACAATATCAATTTGTACGTACAATGGCCTAATCTGATAATCAGTGCAAACATGTCCTTTGTGTCCATTGTGCGTGAAACAATGCAAACGGCATAGTTGTGCGCCAGGATTAAGTGCTAGTCAGAGCCACAACCGAAACTAAAGCCACTGCCAGACTGGGGCTGGGGCTGGGGGTGGGGCTGGGGGCGTGAGGAACTGGAAATAAAACGTATCTATGCTGCAGCGTGCCAAGTTTTTTGGCAATTTGGCGCCGAGCCTGGCTCTCGCTGCTTTTTGGGGCTGGGCCAACACAACTGGCCACCAACTAAGCGCACAGTTCATTATGCAGCCCATAAAATGATTAATGCGCATTTTATGTTAATAACTTTTGGATGCTGGCTCGTAAAAATCACTCACGGACCGATCATAAAAGGCAACACCAAAGTCGTTTGCCCATAAACTGAAGACAGCGAGGCCGAGCTGGGGAACGAAAGATGATCGCCGATACCCGGACTGGGACTGGAGCTGGGGCTGTGCGTATGCTGGCATGTCAATCAAATGGAGCTCGCCCAGTCACATAAAAATGATCGACAACAATGACACTTTGGGCGGCAGGAATGCCACGGATAAGCATCTCACAGATACAACGCCGAGCGCCAGTTCGTATGTTCATTTATCACGGCGAGAGTTTCGGCCACAGATCGGGTCCCGGACGGCCGAGTAGGAGTGGCTACTGAATTAATCAAACGTGTAGCTGAAATTGAAATCGAGAAATCATAACAAATGCAGCTGTAATCGTTGTGGTTGCTGCAACAGACGCAATTAATGAGCCGTTAGCCGAGGGTTGTTGCCACGCATCTCTGGGGGTATCTATTAGATACACTATATCTATATCCTTGGCGAGCGCAAATTGAGTCGTTTGACTCCCCACGAATTAGTTGCGTAATTGAGTCATAAAAACGAATGTGCCAAATGTTACAAAACTTTTTCACAACTTGTTCCTGCCGTTGTCAAGCACCCAATTTGATTGCGGTGCTAGAATAACAATTGTGCAATTGCATTAATTGTATTGCAGTTGGCACAACAAAGCCACGGGTTGTCTTGCCACAGAATGGACCTTGCATATGCTGCGATTTAAGTTTATTTCTGTTGTTCTTCCTTACTTGTTTTTTTTTTGTTTGTTTTTTGTTTGTTTTTGATAAGCGTCCACTCAATTATGTCATATCGCAAATGTTAAATGGAATTTTAAGTTGCTTTGATTATGTGCAGCGCATATAAAAAGTGCTTAAATTATATAATATAATTTTTTGGGCTTACCTTTTATGGCCGGCCGGGCCATTAAAAATGAAAACGACAAACGCCGCTGCTCAGATTTATCGCATTGCTGTGCACGCTATAAAGCAACAAATAAATTTAAATACTAATAATAATAAAAAGCCGAGTTGGCCAAAAACAACGTGAACCTCACGCATGCACCTCCAGCTCCTGCTCCCGCTCCTGCTCCCGCTCATGTTCCCCGCAGCAGCTAACTGTTTTGGTAGCATCCATCCATTTCATCCTTCAAAGGATAAAGGGCGCCCATTTATGGCCAGCAATTAAATGGCCTGCCATTTGTTTTATTATAACGCACAGCGAGCGGCGTTCACATCAGCATCAGCGATAAGCCCAGTTTTATTATTATCCTTCTTTTTTACTTTGTGGGCAACGGGGGCGTGGCCCTGCTTGCGGGTAGAACTCGGCTACACATTAGAATAGGCAAAGCGAAAACAAGACAAGGCCATAAAAAGTCGCAATGCGCCATAAAAACAGTTAAAGCCAAGACAAAAGTTACACACACACACACACCTACACACAAACACACGCACGCACACACACACACACACAATTGGTTGAATGTGTGTGCGGTGCTCTGTACAAATTAAGCCTTTCTACATAAACAAACGAGCTCACATCCTAGCTATGCAGATAGACACTTACATTTATTTATAGACCCGTAAAAATTGAGTTAACTCAATGATCGACTATATAGCTGCCCTGCTACTCTGCCAAAATAAATTTATTCAATCTAATCTTGTAAATTTTCCATAACCAGTATTCAACATTTCAATTTAAATAAAAACCATATCAAGCTCTTTTTTAATTATCTAATTTGCTTAGATTCTTAATCGAATGGAACTTTAAATTATAATAATTGGTAAATGATAGAATAATAATGTATTAAAGTTAAAGCTGATACTTAAACTAAGCCGCATTTTATATATTTTAAATTTATTTCTATAAGCAGGTTTTTGAGCATTTTTGTGATTATTTTAAAAAGTTAACTGACTCAACCGGAGTAGTTGGCATACCCTTTTTGCCTAAGCTAAGGAGTATTTTTATATATATAAAAAATAAACCGCCGAGTAACATTCGCCGCTGCCTCCCTTTTGCCCATCATTGAAGCATGTGCAAAGTAGGTTGCGCAAAATCGCGCACAACATAAAACATTTTTAATGCCAAGCAACAAAAACAACAACAGCAGCAACAACAACATCAACAGTCGAAAGGCAGTACAAAAAGAGTCGCAAAAAATGAGCATAAAAATGGCAGCTGGCAAAAGAAAATGGCCGACCAGGCTCCAGTTGCGGTTCCAGCTCCTGCTATGGCTACGACTACGGCAACGGCTGCTGATCCGTGGAGCCGCCCACATTGCACAGTGCATACAGGATATTGTGTAAAACGGATTAATGTGTCCTTTTTGTTTTAATTGTATTGGTCCGCCGGGGAGTGTGGCACGACGCGTAATGCCCAAAAGCGACGAAAAATCTACGTATAAAATAGCTCCGTATATACTATGCCATAAAAATGTCACAAACTCCTTGAGTTATGTGCACGGCTGTGGCTTGCGTGGCGCCACGCGGCTCCCCACGAGGCCCCCGCTGCCCAAAGTTGGGCGAAACCCTTTTGTTTTTTAATTTATATTCGGCTGTAAAGGAATTTATTGCTATATTATATAATTGTATAAAATAAACGACCAACACGAAGCAGTTAAGAACCAGAAAAGACATCGAATTGGATTTAAATTGTAGCCCAGTTGAGGCAAATGGCAGTCTAAGCTGTTGTTAAAACTCCATTAGAGAAATTTACATTGCATTCGAACAGATTGGCGAAATATTTATATTGCCAAAGGCCAAAGATCACATTTATAATATTGCTGAAGACCTTAACGCCAAAAATTAGGAAAACACGAATGAAATTTGAAGTTAATTTACTTTCCAGACTACAGAAGCAATTGTTCAATTAAGAGAAATTGAGATAAAATACACAATTTTCACAAAAAAAAAAACATGAGAAAGAAAGCCGAATTTTAGAAATTAGTTAAAACAATAGACATTCTTTGCGATGTAATAATCAACATTCCCAACAATACTTTATCTTATTTAACAATATGGAACTTAAAGGATTCTCCAACCAGAAAATATATCGATATCTTTAACAATATACCTATATCGATGTAGATTCCCATGTAGATTCAGTTAGTAATATATTTATGAATAATCTTGTCTGTGCTTTATTATGCTTAACATTCAACTTAAGGGACTCGAATTTTGGAAATGTACTTATCGATGCACTTATCGATATAATAAACAATATACAAATAAATCGAAATACTCATCGATTCAGTAAATAATATTTTTATCAATTAACTTGTCTTTACTTAAAGGTTAACCATAGAGTTTAAGGGATTCTAATTTAAAGAAAATAAACTTGTCGTTAAAGTTATCGATAAACTTATCGAAATACCTATCTTTATGATTTTCAATCTTCAGCATACTTAAAGCATCGATTTTCTTAGCACCAAAACCGTTTGCTAATGCCCACCGAGCTAGAGTCGGATTACCAGCCCACCAGCTGCCCACGTGTCGTCATTGCCTGCCGCGTGGTTGCATGCAACGCAACGCGCTGTTTTGGGAGCCACTGTCTCCTAGTTAAACATCTCTCATTTATATGCGGCCGCCACAAGCAGACACAGTAGCAGTTTGGCTGTCCGCACACGCAAATTTTGCGGCGCACACCTGCCCGAAGGTGAGAGTGAGCTGGCTGGAAGCTGGCTGGGAGCAGAAGCCTGCCCTTAATTTATGGCGCTTGTCATATTTTGTTAGACACGGCGATTAATTAAAGTGCAGGGTCCGCGCCCCGGGCGCTGCATAGCCAAGGCCCAAGCCGGGCTAATTGAAAAGTGGCCCAGGAAACTGAAGGTTCAGACGACAACCACTTATTAAAAACAGAACTTGGGTTCAAGTGGCCGCGGCTAATAAATGCGGCCAACTGCGTCAGAGTCTGCAGACACAAGAGCGGCCACTCAATGGTCGAGTCATCGATATTAGCTCAATTCCGCGTAAACTGGCGAGCCGCAAAAGTCGCCGATCATTGCAGGAGCGGCCCCGGTTGAGTGGCAGGCTGCCAGCCAGCCAAATACATAAATGAAAGCAGCACAAAAATATTTAAAAAGTAAATTGAATTTAGTGCAAGTCACGAAACGAAATGCATTTCGCGCCCGGCCCAACCTGCGCAGGGGCGTGGCACATCAAGGCAGAGGCAGGAGCGGGAACTGATGCTGAAGTGCCCGACTGACACACATGACATGCTAATTAAAAGACCACAAACAGCCGACGGCGACAGACGGACAGACAGCTAGTTCGACGAGAGGGAAAGAGAGAGCGAGAGAGAGAGAGAGAGAGAGAGAGAGAGAGAAACAATAGCAGGTTGCTTGCCATCTCGCTCCCAAGAGTCATTGCTTTTGCGCAATCTATCATATTTTGACTGCAATTTGTCAACCACAATTACGTGCACATTCCGTGAAGGTACGAGTTGGCCGCTCTCGGTTTGGGTTACGCTCGTCCCACGCATTTCCCGGTAATCCGCCGGGCTAAGGCCGCTCCAGTTGCTCCGCTTTGATATGCCATCCACTTAATTACATGGCTTATTGTCATACGCCTATTCGGCTTATTATCCAGCGCAAAAGTGCGCTGCCCTTAACTGATCGAACTTTGTGATCGGGCCGCGATAATCAGCACACACACTTACAATACCCAGGGAACTGGGATTATCACGAAACCGAAATACTCTCTATAAAGTATGTTTAGCTAAAATAAACACTTTTGTATATATTTATATAATAATTTACCCTAATTCTCTTCTTACACTAATTTTTTAAACGAATTTTAAATATACGAACTAATTTGATTTAACATGATTTGAAATATTCTATGTATTTTTTACTACATTTTTTATGTTCTATGAATTTTTTAAAAATCATACACGGCGCATAATACATTATATTGAATTATAAACAATGGGTAATGGAGATAATAATAGAAATTATATTATAAAATAATTTTGCAAAATTATGAACATAATTTTTATTTCTTATAATATATTTTATGTTTGTAGGTCTTGAATCCATCTACTATTCTCCCATATACACAAAATCTTTTTTTTACGAATTTTTGAGTGGCATATCCTTCGTTTAAAAAAGAATTAGGTGTATTATTAAATATAAATTTAGTATAGTTTTCAGTACTATTAAAAAATTAACCCGTTTTCACCTTTCTCTCAAACAAATATTTTTGCATGCCACAAATTAAATAATAATAATTCCGCTCTATATATCGAACCGCTCTTTATCATAAATGCATTCAATGCCAATCAAGTTCCTTAATCCATTCAAATCCACTTAAAACTAAACAACTCTCTGTTAGAGTATTCAAAGTGTATAAAGCTTGACAACCGGGCGCTGGGGCGTTGTTGCGCTCCATTGATCAAAAGCAACGCAGACCAGCCTACCTACTTATATACATATACACGTATCTACATATATATACATTATTTTTTTCATGTTCACTTTGTTTTTGTTGCATTGTTTGTGTTTCTGTACGTTGTCACTCGCTCGTAGGCGAGAATTTCCGATCAACAGGCTTTGATCGACGGCAGCAGGCCACGCCACAAGATCCGCAACTATGAGTATGGGTATGAGTATCAGTATGGGTATGAGCATGAGTATCACTCTGAGTACGAGTAGATGTATGCTTGCAAAGAAAGATGGATCGTTGACGAAGCCACACAGCGTGTTGATTTATTAACCATAGACTCTGGGCTCTAGCTAGCTGACTCGGCTGGAGTCTCTCTGTTTGTCGGTCTGTGTAAATATGTGATCTTTGCCATAATAATAATAAGCAGTCAACAAGCCCAACGCCATGAAAATTATTATTACACATTAAAAATGGGTTCGTATTAAGCAGAGGTTTTGGTACGAATTGCAAATGCTCTTAAGAAAAACTCAATAATATAGAAAAGAAGTTAAAAATGTAATAAATATTAGTGGTAATTGAAAAGTAATATATTACATTCAATTATTTACACAAAAATATATTTAAATAAAAATTTATATTATACCGATAAAAGATCAATAGCATATACATATTTATATAAAATTATTAAATCGAAAAAAAATATTTTAAAATAATCTATAATTGAATCTTAACTAAATATAATTTTTAATGAGAACAACTAATGTATTCTTAATCGAAGATCCTTGACAGGCAACTTAAAAGGAAAACTGTTACTACAAGCCGAATTTTACTTTATGAGGCAGTGTTTTCAGCCTTACAACAGTTGAAAGTTAAACAGCCTTCACATTTGCTACACTGTGCTCATATAATAAATATCTACCCATAATAAATAAATATCATTGTGCATTACACATTAAAGCACATTAGCGATACAAACGAGTACGCAACTCCCTCTTAAAGAATACAGATTTATATGCACACGTATCTATATGTGTGTGTGTGTGTGTGTGTGTGTGTGTGTATGTGGGTATGTGTGCATGTATGTGTTTACAGCGCTTCTAGTTTCGTATGCAACTCAGGATTGTCGCTTGCTCCTCGTCGTTGTCATCGACGACATCGTTGATCATCGGCCCCAACGACAATTGTTGCTGCTGCTGCTGATGATGATGATGTTGTTCCTTGTTGGAGTTGCTGTCGTTGTTGTTGTGATTTCGTTGATCGTGGCTGAGGTAGTTTCGGGCGCGACAAGAATAATTACAAATGTCACATGAAATCGACGAGCATCATAAATCAAATCAAATTATAATTAAGCATATTTGATCAGTTTGTCTGGCCTGCTGCCACCGTCTGGCTGATAGCCTTCCATTCGGCCTGGTAATGGTAGCCACAAATCGACCTTATCGATGTATGTCTCTCTGTGTGTGTGTGTGTGTGTGTGTGTGGGTTGTGGCTAGGCTGTAGTTTTGTTGATTTAAGCATTTCGACTTATTTGGCATAAGTAATTGAATTTGTGTTTTGTTTTTATTGATATTGACGCTGATGATGTCGCAAGGATAATCGCTGGAAGTTCATTAATATCAAGGCTGTCTTGCTCGCTCTCTCCCCATCTCTCTCTCTCTTTCTTCGTGTGTGGGTTGTCGTCCAACTACTTCATATAGTTTTTCAATATTTGCTTTTAATAACATTAATTTGTCTGCCTCGCTCGTTTCTGAGCTGCTTTTGTGGTCGGCTTAGCTGCGTGTTTGTTTTGACGCGGATAAAGTTGACATATCTGATAATTTGATTAAGTGTGTAACTGCCTCCGAGTATGTGTGTGTGTGCGAGTGTGTGTGTGTGAGTGTGGGCACGAGTCAAAATTGTTTTGTCATGCAAGTGCTCGACTTGAAATTGTATCTTTAAGTTGTTCGTACGCTTTAAGCCAATTTCAGCTGGCTTTTTATGGCTATCATATATTGCACAATTTATCAGTGCAAATAAAAGTAGCGTAAAACGAAATAAATATAAACGCAGCTCATATGTTTCACACACACACACACGTACGTATGAGATAGAGATACAAGGCAAGAGCGAGCAGGACGTACGGCGTGGAAATTTATGTTTAGATTTAAACATTTGCAAAACGAAAAGTCATAAATTACTTCCGTTGGGGAAACGACAGCAGCAGCAAAAGCAAAAGCAGCAGCAACAGCAACAGCAGCAGCTTTTGGCATTAGCCAAGAAGTTGGCAACAACGGCAACAACAACAATGACAGCGACAAGGATGCGCCGCAACAATCCACATGAAAAATCTTCATTTTACGATTCTTGGCGCACACACACACACACACACACACACACAGACGCATAGCTCGGTCGCAGGACGAGGCTAAACATATCAAGTGTGCTAGGCGCAGCTTCAGCTGTGAGATAAGCGCTGCCAAAATCAGTGGCATGTATCTTATGGATACAGCCAGCCATTTTTATTGTAGATTTACTTCTTAGGTGGAAGCTAACGCAATTGTAGCAACTGTTGTTGCTGCTGCCGCTGCTGCTGCTGCCGTTCTGGCTGCTCAACATTAAAATAAATATGTACAAATGCGCAGATAAATAGATAGCGTGGCCATGTGATGCCTCCTGAAAGGATGACAAGGCAGCCAGCAACAAAAATGGCGCAAAGGAGGAACACACACACACACACACACACGCACACAGTGAGACAGCTCATACACACAACATTTATATTTCAGCGGAGAAAGCTCGTATATTATCATAAAACAAGTTGCGACGAGAGGGCGCTGTGTGTGTGTGTGGGGGGGGGGGCGGGCAAGGGAGGGGGAGCTGCGGGAGCAGCGGGCGTGTGATGCGCAAAAGTCGGGTCGTAAATCTTTGCGATAACATTTTATGCGAAACATTTCTTTTTCTGGTCCAGAGGGAGCTACAACAGCAGCCAGCTGCGGAGCAAGGAGCAGGACGCCCACGCCCAAGAGGTGGGCGCGGGTGGCGCTGAGGGTGGTTGCTGTGGTTGCTGCTGCGTTTAACATTGCCAATCGCACGGAAAATGGCGCGTACAGTGTGCTCGCTGTTTTTCGGCCAGCTAAAAGCAACCAAAAGAAGCAACAACAACAACGGCAAGGGCAACTTTGCCCCTGACTTGTGGGCAGGTTGACGTTGGGTGGGGCACTGTTGTTGTTTTTGGGTGGCGGCTGCCGTTGCCACGTTTTTATTGTTTTTGTTGTATTGCCAAGCGGATAACTGAGCGGAGGCAGCGGTGGTGCTGGTGGTGGTGCTGGTGGTGGTGGTGGTTTTAGGAGCTCGCTGCTCCGTTTGAAGAATTTATGGCTTTCAGAGATGTATCTCTGTGTCGAGCACGGGGAGGACACCAACACATCCAGCGTGTGGGGCACATACCTACTCGGCTGCTACCATCGGAAGATTGTGGAAATCGCTCAAGTGCAACCTGCCGCATGCAACCAAGTGTTGACTGCCATCACAGCGACATTTCAATAAGTCTTCCTGCCTTTCTTTCCATTTTGGCAACAAAGGCAACGCACTAATGAAAACTATGTCGAGTACATGGCACAACAGACAACAACAAAAAACTACAATAATCATAGAAAGTGCAATTGGTGACATGCCCTATTGGAGAGGAGCGCCAGATTCTGGCTTGCGATTGTCAAATTTGTCAAATAAATCGCTTCATTTTTGTAGCTAACTGATTGGAAAATATTTCTGATTTTCTTTAAATCTGTCAAATGTTTGGAAAGTGTTCCAAATTATTTTAAAGATATATTTCAGAGTTTTTTTTATGTGATATGCCAGATTTTTAAAAGTAGTTTCAAAGCAATTTCCATTAAAATTCGATTGTTTGAATAGCCTTGGTAAATTTAAACTGAAATAATTTTCAGGGCATACAAATTTCCATCTAAAGTCTTTAAAATCTTACTCTTAGAACATCCAAAATATGCTGAAAAATCAGAGACTAGAACTCAATGTTTGTCGTTGTTAGCGTTATGTAGGTCTATAGCATAAGCAATTTATTATATTATTTTAATTTTACAAGAAATAAAATCTGAAACGGACTTGAAGTAAGATCTTAAAGTAACCTCAAATGTACTTCAAACGGGCTAAAATCCAGTATTTTGTGATTGAAAAAAGTACTTTAAACTAGTATTTCGCACTTAAATCAAGTATTTTCAAGTATTATAGATTGGCTTGATTGTTGATCAATATAATATACAATTCTTGGAAATGAAAATATACCCTTTTTGGTTCATTATATTGGAGAATAATATTTAAATTATCAAACATATGTATAATTTATAAAAAATTTAAGAACATGGTAATTTGTTTGCTAACAACAACAATATAGTTTTTATCTATTCAGTCCATCATTCATATACAAAATATTTATGCTCCATTAACTATATATATTTATAGAGCATATATGTATGTATGTGCACACTCCATAAGTATATTTGGCGATGTTAAAATTTCTTATTTATATCAGCGATGTCACGCGATGTCATCTCTAGATGGAACCGTTTGTTTTCGTGTCCTTTTGTGTCATCCTATGCTCCCCTCGAGTTCAGTACTTTCTTAATGCATCCAGACAAAAGGATGTGCGACTTCAAAGCAAATGCAATGCGAGCGGCAGGACGGGAATGAGCACAGTAAATCGGACGATGATGTGACAGTTTTTCAACGCAATTTTCATAATTTTCCACGCATTGTTGTGAAAAGGGCAAATAAAACGGAGAGGTGCTCGACGGCGTTGTTGTTGTTTGTTGAGTGCCTAAAATCAGCGCCTGTTGTTGTAGTTGTTGTTTGTGTTGCCAAACATGAAACGCATTTCATCAACCTTTTATCCAACTTCTCCTTTTTTTGGAATATGTCAGGTGTAGAGGTTTACTTTTTATTGTGCTCAAAAGGGACTCTCAAATTGCTGCAGAAAGGATTTCAAGTGAAATTATCATAATTGGAGGCAGGCACGCTTAAACAAGAAGAAGAAGAGCTTCGTGGCAGAAACTGTGGGAAGATGTCCCTTAGCCCGAAATGGCCATAATTTTAATTAGACGCCGCAACGGCCACGCGCAACTTTCTCACAGCCAGCGAGTCCGGGCCAATTAAATAGCCATCAGCTTGGCCAAATTTCCCATCATAAAAATTGCAATAAAATTATGCGCCTAATTTTTGCATAACAACATTTCGGCCACGTTCCCAGCCAGTAAGTGTCACAACAAATCAAAACATTGTGGGGCGCTGCACTAACCCTAAATGATGCACAAATTGCTGGCAGCAGCAGCAGCAACAGCAACAGCAGCAGCAGCAGCAACAGCAGCATTGCTGCACGCGCAATAAAATTCAAAAATCGATTCGTTGCGGCTGGTAGCAAGGGGCTGTATTGTCAGGACCTCAGTCAGCGCTTCTTCTTCGCTAATTAGCTTGTCTGGCGATTGCTGCTGTTGCTGCCACTGTGCGTCGTGTTGCTCGCGTATAATTGCTGCGGTTTGTTCAAATAATTGCGCATGCAAATTTCTATTATGCACGCCCCGTGCGTTAGGTGTGCTCGTGTGTGTGTGTGTGTGAGTGTGTGTGAGTGTGTGTTTGAGCTGGTTGTATATATTCTATGCATGTTCTATCTTCGATCTGATGCTGTGGCTTCTATAATTATTTAGCTGGCGACGTCGACGTGGCAGGCACTTTGAATTTGATGTAATTTGGCTTTGATGCATTTTGATATGCCACAAACCCACCCGCGCATCCACCCACCCCCACCCCCAGCCCCACCCCCTGCACAATTGCGGCAAACGTGCGATACATGACATATCTTGTATCTCGGCTCGGGCAATCTTATCTCAATTGTGACCAGGCAATCCCAGCTGGCAATCACCACCACCACCACCCCCCGGCCATAATTGAAGCCTGCAACTTGTGTTGCACACGTCGCTGTTGCCTTTTTGGGTTTTGCCATTTGAACGAGCGACAGCTTTTGGTAATTTAATAGAACGATGCGATCAACGATACCGAGACTGGGATTGTGGCTGCTGCTGCTGCTGCTGCTGCTGGATTTGTCGTCAGTCGATGGGCTGGTTTTTTCCTCTTGGGGGTTGCAAGCGGTGGTTGCTGGCTGCCGGTATCATGTCCGGGCTGGGTGGGTGTAGTTGTATCTAATCTGGCGCCAAAATCACAGCCCGGCCACTTTCTGTGGCATTTGTGGCATGAACAATTGTTGCAAATTTAAGCACAATTATTATGAAAATGCCAAATGCGTTGGCAGAGTGGAGCTTTTATCAAATGCGCACTGTTCAAATGAAGTCAAGCGGCAATTTTCATTAAAATGTTGCCATTGTTTTTTGTTGACTGCGAATGAGCAATAATAAAAACCACAGCGGCGGCTTAAAACAAACGGCAATTCAATCAAAGCGACCAACAACAACAACAACAGCAACAAGAGCAGCATCAGCAGTCACACAAACACACACGGAAGCTGGAAGCGGCAATGACAACTCTGGCTGATTGCTGAGCCCGCAGCAATATTTGCCTCACCTTTGCCCCGCGCACAGGTGAAAAGTTAATCTGCATGCGCTGCACGCTATGTCGAGTAAAGCTCGAAAGGCAAAAATCAGACAAAAAAAGAACCCAACAAGAAATCAGCAAAAATTGATAAATGTCAAATGGAGGACGAGGGTGAAGGGGCGAGGGGCGAGAACGGGGCGGGAACGTCAATACACATACAAATGCAATTATCATGGAAAACAAAAGCGACAGCTTTCGTTGTTGATAACAAACAAAATGGCGACGTCAAAGGATGCGCCACAATTGAAATTGAAATCAAATACCAAAGGATTGCAGCAGCAGCAGCAGTGGCAGCAGCAGCAGCAGCAAAAAAACAGCAACAACAACAGCCGTTGGATTTGGATGATGAGCTTGCTGAGATGACCGGCGAAAATAACCAGCAACGGTTGTCGCAGCAGCCGAGCGATTGCCTTTGCACTGCTTGGCATGCACTGCTTGGCGCGCAGAGTGCTTGGCCTGCCGGCGTACGCGTGCGCTGGAGCGAGACGGCGATAGGTGTATGGCATGTGCTCTCTGTTTTAAACTCGCCATTTTTGATTTGGGCGGCGTTTGTGCGACGCGCTCTCATTGGCCGCGGGCATGCGCAATGTGCCGAACATCAGCGCTGTGCGGCGTTGCAGATGTTCGTTGTTGTCGACGGCAAGAAATTAAAAATGGTACATTTAGCAGCAGCAACAGCAGCAGCAGCAGCAGCAGCGACAGCAGCCAGAAAACTTTGCCTTGGCTCTGGCTCGTTTCGGTTTTATTGTTTGCTGCAGTTTTCTGCTATAATTTTGGTCACACAGCTGTCACACACACACACACACACGAACAGGCGTTGAGCTAAGAGAGCGCAAGAGCGAGCACAAGAGAGGGAGAGAGACGGCGGCTTGCATAATTTTCTATGCAAAGTTCAGTGAACGTCAAAAATATTTGCATTGGCTTGCTGTGTGCTTGGGTGTGCGTGTGTGTATGGCATCTTTTGTCTCCATTAGCTGCCCTAAAGCAGCAAATACACACACACACATTCGCCACTGTGTTTGTCGCACTTTTTGCTATTTGCATCTGTGATAAGCGCTGCGTCTGCTTTATGCGGGCCAAACGTCGACAGCTGCAGCCTTTTAGGCGCACACACGCACGCACACACACGCACACACGCTCGCACGCTCATGTAAATTGTGTTATGTTTACTTTTTGATGTCCTTCCGCAAAATGTTTGGTTCAATTCATTTGCTGGCAATTTTCACAGCTTTTTTGCGCACGTAGTTGTTGTTGTTGTTGTGCGGCGCGTTAATTGCTTCATTGAAACAAGCTGCCAACTGCTGTCAAAAACTGGCTTATTAGGTGCCAACGGCTTTTGGCCGACATTTATCAATGCGGCTAACAAATGTTTGCCGCTGTCACTTTGCTTTATTCGCTCGCAGTTCGCTCTCATTAAAAACGCAATTTAATTGAAATGACAGCGCCGACTGGTGCACTCTAGTTTTGGGCCAAGTAAAAGCAATTTATTACGCTCCATTGCGCTATCGACCACTAACCATAAACCCCAATAGGAGTAAACGAAAAACTAGTCATTAAACCTAATCACAACTAAAAGGCACTTAAACAGCGCACTCCGATACGAATCGAACCAAATTAGAACGTCCAATAGCCAATGGCCAAGACGGGGCTACTTAAAATGAACTCGTTAACAGTTCCAAATCCAGTGTAGAAACTCCGCCAACAATCGGCAGCCAAATCAAAACGGTTAAAGAAAGTGCTGAGCGGGCGAGCTGAAGTGAAATTAGGCGATGGCCGCGTCAGGAGCCGGAGCGTCATAAAAATCAAAGTCAATAGCCGACGCGTCGGCTGCTGCGGCCGCAGCACAATTCCCAGGAAAACGCATTAAGCGGCCAAGTGACAAATGAAGTAACTCAAATCATGGCCAAAGCGGAGCACACGCATCCAAAATCACATCAAAATCAAATAATTTGTATGCGCAGCGCAACGACTATCATAAAAGCCAAAGACAACTGCAGAGCTCGTAAACGCTCAAAGTAAAAACAACAGCAACAACAGCAACAACAACAACAACTACTGAGTGACCATTAAAGTAGCGCCGTCCGCTGCGGCCGTCCAAAGGCAATGAAAAGCAACGCGTGCTCGGCCCCAGCCAAAACGTAGCCGCAAACTGAAATTGGACTCTTCATCACAAGATTCAAAGTAACCAATGCCCAGATGAGTGTATCACGCTAGTGCCAGATCGGCGCTGGTGCGACGCCCACAAGCAGTCGAAGCCAGCGCCAGAAGCAACGGTAGTTATCCTTGACGCAGCCTCCGTCTGCTCGGGCTGTGTGTAGTTGCCGCTTGCGGCAGGTAAATCGCCGCTGACACGGCTCTAGGATCTGTCGGCTCTAGGCTGCCTATCGCGCTCGCATCTCGCTGTTTTGTGTGTGACACAATATGACATCAAATTACGGCGACCCTGTTTCGGTGCCCGTTCCCGTTCCCGTTCCCGCTCCCAGCTCGCAGCTCTCAGTTCCCACTGCCCATTCCCTTTCTGCTCGCCATTCCCTTTCGCCGCACGCCCCGTCGCACACGATCGCCTATCTGATCAGCGCAATCGCAAAACTCTCTCAAAAAAAAAAACATTTCATTTGTTGTTGTTGTTGCTGCTGTCGCTTAGGCATGCTCTAGCACATATGGCCCTGTTTTGTCAGCGCCTACCCCTCGGCCCTGGCTTCGGCATCCGAATCGCTTCTTTCGCACTCAGAAATGCGTAAGCGCTTATCGCTTATCGTCTATCGCTCACGTTTATCGCTCGCGTCTCATCTCTCGGCGGCTTTTAACAACAGCTCGACCATCAGTTGAGATTTTGTTGTTCAAGTAATTTGCAAGAGATTCGCATTATGTGTATGAATGTATTTTATCTGCCCGGGTTCCTCACTTCGCACTACACTTTTACACTCGAAACGAGCATATTGGCTTTAATGTCCGCCTGTCCATATGAATGCACTTTTCATCGATGCTATTGAAGCTAGAGGCTTGAAACTTGAAATATTTACTCGTACATACCCACGTCACAAGAAATTTTTAGATTTTTTGGTTACGCCCACTGGGGGCGTGACAAATCGATCAAATCTATATAGCTCCCTCAGTTTTAAAGCGAGATACAAATTTGTTTGGCATTCAATAATAATAATTGAGACTCTTTCCGACGTTTTTAAGTGCTTAGTATTTTGTGAACGAGTAATGCGAAGTCGGTTACACCCGGCTGCAACGTTTTTACCAGATTTATTTGTTTTTTTTGAAGATTGCGGCGCATCTCTGTTGTCTGCATGTAGGTGTTGAACGGATTGTCACTGGGCCAGGGCGACAACATGGCCAGATTGCTTAATGGGCAGCGTCAGTGCGGGAGAGGGAGCCGCATGCAGGTCGGGGGCTGGAGGTGCTGGAGGTGCTGGAGACGCGCCCGTTGCCCGCTTTGTTCGCTTTGCATGGCAAGGAAATCGTAAAATTATCCTGGCAGACACCTCGTTATTTAGTCGAGTCGCATGGGGAGGGGCAAACGGGAGAGGGGGGTGGGGCGAGGGGTGGGGGGTGCCGCACTCATGTTAACCTTGACGTATTCAGTTTTGGTTTCATTTCGAGCCACCGGCGACGATGACGCTGGCAAACAATGCGCAGTCCAACAATAAGTTTGCTCAGGTGCTTAGCCAAGCTTTCAGCGGCAGGAGCGGAAGTGGCCACAGCCCGCGTCAGGTGGCACCGCTGCCTGCCCCTTTGCTGGCCGTCTGGCTGTCTGGCCCTTTGCGGGCCGTGCCACGTATGTGCTTGTCGTTCGTTACGTTCGCCAGCCGGAAAAGCGGAAAACTCGCATGCATATGGACGCCAGGCTGTCCGCTATTTGCCAAGCGTATTGTGCAGGAGCAGAACTAACGGACAGAACAACGCCTGGTGAATTGGCAAAACTTCGCGCAGACAGTGCGCAAACAATGGACGCTGTTCTTAACTCTAGACCCCGGACTCGACCAGGGTCGGAGTGTGCCAGCGGGAATTCACCAGGGAAGAGGATTTAAATCCTTTTTGAAGCGATTTTTAAATTGGTAAACCTAACTATGCGTTTTATAACTAAACTTGATTCAAATTTTACAGTTTAGCCAAAAGTTTATCCACTAAGAGAAGAAATCAAAATTTTCAATCGTGCCTTAACGGTGTCAAAAGTACGTAAATACCCATTTGTCTTGAATCAAGCAGTATTAGAGAGTACTTGATAATTAATATTCGTGCTTACCCTTTTTAGTTTATTAAATATATTATAAAATATAAATTATGATTTGCAAAAAGGTAATATCAGAATATTACTTATAGCTTTCCAATCACTCACCACAACTAAACATATTTTCAACTATATTCAGTTGTCAAAACCAAAGTAAATTGCGTATAAATTTCGCCTTTACTTTATGTATAATTCGGGAATAGCAGTCAAGGTTAATATAATCAATTAATAACATAAAAAATGCGAAGTTAAAATGTTGAATTTCTGATTCGTCTAAAAAGAGGCAAACTTTTAACTTTTTAACGCGTGTTATTTTTATATATAAAAATAGAAGTTAAAGCTCTACTAAGACGTGTCCCGATATCTTTGTGACTTTGTGTGAAAAAATGTCAGTCGAAACTTTTATTAATTTACTTGCTCCGTTATGAAGTAGTGAATATTTGAGTTTAATAAGTCTTTTGTTTCCTATAGAATTGTAGATAAGATCACATTCGCAATATCTTCTTGTTTATATAATATTTTTGTGAAAAATGTCAGTCGAAACTTTTATTAATTTACTTGCTCCGTTATGAAGTAGTGAATATTTGAGTTTAATAAGCCTTTTGTTTCCTATAGAATTGTAGATAAGATCACATTCGCAATATCTTCTTGTTTATATAATATTTTTGTGAAAAAATGTCAGTCGAAACTTTTATTTATTTACTTGCTTCGTTATGAAGTAGTGAATATTTGAGTTTTGAATCCTATAGAATTGTAGATAAGATACATTTGCAATATCTTCTGTTTATTATAATTTTTTTGACCTTAAGTAGTTAAAAGTTAGGATCAGTATACCCAGCCCGAAAGCCTCGTCCGCTCCTGATGTTTGTACTGTATGCCCTAAGGTCGCACTCGAAAACCTAGACGGACTATGTTCGAGTATTGTCGCTGCTCCCGCTCCGTCCCGCCGGCTGTTCCCCTGTCTGCTTTGCTGTCCTGTTCGTCATGCTTTGCATACGTGCCCGGGCATTTGTTTGGCTGCTAATGCGGCGGCGGCTGCTGCTGCTGCTGCCGCTGCTGCTGCGAAATGGAAAGCACTGCGGGCGGGTAGTGAAAGTTTTTCGCCATTGGACATTGTTGAGCAGTTGTAGGCCTAAAGGCCTAGACCATTAAAATGTCTGGATCGCTTGTTTCGGCTGCCATTTTCAACTTAATTTGCGCTAAAATACTTAATATGAAAACAGATTTGCGCTGCCAAACAACAAATCACTTTCGCCATGCCGCACATGTGTCCATGTTTATGTGGCCACGAGTCCTGGCCAGGACATGTTCTGTGCATGCATGTGCATGTGCATTTTCCTGCCTGTGTGTGTATGTGTGTGTGTGTGTGTGTCCAGACGAGGTCGAGAACGAGGCTCTCGGACATTTGCATAATTGACCCATGCAGGATTCGCGCACCAACTGATTTCATTTACGGCGCGCACAGCCCCCCACGGCCCCGCCCCCCGCCCCCCGTGCAGTGTCAGTGTGCGGGCAACGTATGGTCTATGCTCGAGCTTTTGCACATTTAGGCAATTTACATTTATAGCCTGGCGCATGAGGTGCTTACGAGCTGCACAGGATGTGCCGCCAGGCTCTGCCATGCCGCTCCATGAAATTTACACCCATTGCGGTTTGGGGGCGCCCCAGTCAATTTGAATTGCCTCTCGTTGCAGGTTGGCCGCCATGCACTCGCGTTGTTGTTGTTGTTGCCGTTGTTGTTGCCGTTGCAATGGCTGCCAGCCAGTTTATTATGAAATTAGAGCGTGGCCAACTGGACTAGAAGGGCCCAAAGGGGGTGCTGCAATGCAGTTGAAAAACTGGCACATGACATATGAACTGCCCCGACGTAAGTTGCAATTGTTGTTGTTATAGTTATTAAATTATATATATATATTTATATCTTGATAAATATGTACATACACACGAAATCAAGCAAAATGTTTGCTGATTATTGCCAAGGGCGATGAACATGAATATTGATGGTTTTTCCCTTAGACATATTGAAGATTGGTTTAAATTTTAGCTTTGGGTTTTTGAAGAACTCTATCCTGATGACCTGCCCAAAACAATAATTATCTTATCACATTTCCTGCGCTAAATAATATCTAATTTCCGGCTGAAGAATCTGCTAGAATAAAATAAAGATTACTTTGAGTATAAATATTTATACGTACTAAGCTGATAAGATTATGAAGGCGCCTGAGAACACTGTTAACAAATTTCAGCGATATCTTATTGTCAAGAAACTCAATTTCCCATTTTATTCAATACGCGAATAGTCGGAAATAAAGTAAAAAACCCAACAAATCAGATGAAACTTTTAATTATATTTATTTATATACATACTTTACAAATATATTTGTAGAAAACCCCTTCAAAAGTGAGCCATAAAACTAGTGCAATTATTATTAACATTTGGCATCTGTTCTATAGGAAAGTATGTTATCAACCGCATTCCAGCGTATCATATGCAAGCTCTTTAGAAATATCTTTTTGTTTATCTTAATGTATAATAAAAGCAGTGTGGATCGTTCATAGAACGTGGCATGAATATTTATGGCCTCAATAATATGTGGGGCACAGGGAGTGTCGGTTGTGGGAGGGGTTCTCATAGACTGGGGCAGAAAGAGAGATTTGCAATTACAAGTGGCAATTTAAATA
Source organism: Drosophila robusta (assembly GCA_035043565.1). Taxonomy (NCBI): domain Eukaryota; kingdom Metazoa; phylum Arthropoda; class Insecta; order Diptera; family Drosophilidae; genus Drosophila; species Drosophila robusta. Next base: position 11,587,263 of record JAWNMW010000235.1, read on the forward strand.
GCATTTTATTTGTTGATTTTATTTATAATCTGCCGCACAATTTTTATGATTATATTCGAGCAACATATGCATGCAAACAGATACCCCACACACACACACACACACAAACACACACACACACCGCACCGTAAACAGTCAGACAAGGCAGCAGATGCCGCGACAGTTTTGGAGCTAAATCAGAATTTATGCTTTGTTTAAATGCTGTAAAAATGTCGCTGATTTTTATCGCATGGCAATGATTATAACAATTACAACAACAACTGCTACAATAATAATAACTGTCTATATGTCGCGTAGCGCACATTTATAATATATGTATCTATATACTTATATATATATACGTGTCTGTATACACTCATGGATACATTTGAAGAGCGACCGCGTATTTAAACCAATTTGATGGCGCATTTAATTGTTGCTGCTTATGAGCTACCACAGCCACAACAGCGCCGCTCGGCAAATTAAAAATGGTAACAAAAGGTTAACATAAATTGTTAAAACTAAATTATACATATAAACAAAACATTTTTATGCGATTAAAATCAAAATTACACGCAACGTGCGTCGGCTTCAAGTCTTTGCTGTTACTGTTGGATCACTGCGGGGGCGTGGGGCCAAAGGGGGCGGGGTACGGGGGGCTGAGTTAACTCCACACGCTGCGCTGCACATGGCTTACTCTATTGGGGGCTGGCCATGTCTGGCCTTGTCTCTGCTTTGCTTCGCTCCGCCGACTCCGCAGCATTTGGACGTGGACAACGACGCGAATATAGCCGGAAAAGCTGCGCACGTGCTGGAAAAATATGCATTAGAAGTACTTTTCCACTATGTGTGTGTGTGTGTGTGTGCTTGGGTGCTAGACCCTTACAGGTCGAGCTATTTATATGGTTAATGATTTCTGCGTAGACTGCGTGCAAATCAAAAGAAAGTCGGAGAAAAGTACACGAAACATACCAAAGAACCGTTAAGTTGAACAAATTGTTGCAGCCGAGATCGGCATAAATCCAGTTACTAAGTTCCACATCGTGATAAGCAAACGCTGCGCTATCCAAGATCGGGTAAATGCAAACAAGTTTCCAACAATAAAGAGCAATTAGGTAAAATTTATTTTAAACGAGCTTAAATATGATTATTGTAGCTGTTTCACTTAGATTTCCAGTTTATCAAACTTTTATCACCCTGTGGAATTTGTTAAATTGAATAAAGTTCGTTAAATTTAAAAAATTGTGGATATATTGAAGTTTCCAGATTAATATATATATACTTGACAAACCGGTGATCAAAATTGATAAATGAACACGATGAAGTCTTCAGTCACATTTTTTTATCAAATTTAGTCTCTTTCAATCGTTGAACTTCAGTTCCATTAAAGAAATACCTTTGGAATTTAAAATTTATTTATAAAGATATATTTACATATATGGTCTCGCTATCCTCGATCCGCCGATCAAAAATTTAAAAAAAAATATTAATTTGCTAGACACAAATGAAATTCTCTTCAGGCTTTAAATAACTACGCAACACTTGAACATTTATATATTAATAAATATATTCTTTTTTCTAATCTTGCAGTCAAATACTCTCACTTTACTTAGACATTATTTTTATTTTCGTTTCGAATCTAATCTTATCAATTGCGAGTGCAAATTATTGTTGTTTTCGATTTCAATTTGTAATTATAACTATATGCGTTTATCTCCAAGTATATATTTGTATTTGTTAGTTCCGTTTGGGCGCCCATTTGCATTGATATCGGCTCTTCGATTATGTCTGGGCCCTAACCCAGATGTCTTTGACAGTTCCCATGCTCATGCTTATTGACATGTTGCGCTGCTTGTTCTACATATATTCACATATATATCTTGTTGTGGTCGATCTGAATTCGAGTTTTCCCAACCAACGTGTGTGTGTGTGTGTGTCTGCGAACATGTATCCACGGCACTATCTGTGAGCTTATTACAATCTCTTGGCTGCCGCTTCGGGGCAGCCGAGACACAAATTTAGCTGTTTAAGGCCATAAACTAAGGCGAGCTACTCAGATTTCTATCTCAGTTGCATGAACTTATGAAATGAGAATGCGATGTTTCAAAATATGTTTGGCGGATCGGGCCTGGGAAACTTGGTCCAGCTGCGGCAAGCATCCTGCCAGGCACTTGCAAAACTCTTTGCGCTACTTTTGTGCTCAATTTCAGGTGCAACCAACAACAACAACAACAAGAACAATCGAAGCATTTAACCCTTTTGCCAAAAAGTTTCGAGCGCAAAAAATGAAAACTTTTTAAAGCGAAAATCAATGCGGGAACCCCAAAAAGGCTGCTTCCTATATACAAGCGCATATATCTCCTTCTGTCTGTGTGTGTGTGTGTGTGTGTGTGTCTGCTGTTTATGCGCAGCAGCTGTACAGAGGCAACACAAACCCACAAACTCCGACTCAGCAGCTCAGACTCAAAGTTGAAGACGGCAGCCAACTTGCCAAGTTGTTCAACCACAAAAAATATGAGCTCGATATTAATAATTTGTATCTAGATAGTTTGTGTGGCTGCCAAAGATGCTGCGACGGCTGCTTCCTGAGAAAAAATGAAAAAGAAATAAATGAGAACAGAGTCTAAAGGCATTGGCTGTGGCTCTGGAGGCCAAACGTATTATATCTTATGCTTATTAGCTATTTTGCATACTTGAGTGTGTGTGCGTGTACAGTTATTTGAATACGCATAGGCATAATTGTGTATTTAGCTTAATTTCCAGCTGCTAATTTATGCAAATTTAGTTTTATGTGCGGCAAACACCAACCAAACTCACACACACACACGCACACACACACACTCAAAAACCTACACTCAGACAGACTGTGCGAGTCACATACATAACTCAAAATCGGCAGACAAATCTGCACACATGTTAAAGCCCATAAATAAACCACATAATCACAAACGGAACGATCGATGATTGTTGTCACTGTTTGACAGCCAGGCAATGGCAATGGTAAAAGGCAAAGGCAAAGGCAAAGGCAAAAGCAGAAAGCAGTGCCCGCAACAGAGTGAGAGGCAGTGGCAGCGGCAGCGGCAGTGGCTGTGGCTATAGCTGTGGCTGTGGCAGACTCGAGAGAGAGTCGACAGACAGGCAAAGCAAAGCCAAAGCCAAAGCCAAAGCCTCACCTGGCGCATGAGCGAGTCGACGTTGAAGCACCGTGCCAAGTGCAGAGCGCAGAGAGGCGTGCCACAGAGAGATTATTGAACGATGCACTCGAGCATGACGGGCAACAACAACGACAAGCCCTACAAACAAACAAACAAACATGCAACTGCAACAACAACAGCAACAACAACAACAACAGCCAAGCGAAACGAAACGAAACGAAAACCGGTTTACCTGCCCGCGTGCATAACAAACAAAAAACACGCCCCGCATGCAGGCCAAACAGTGACAAGCATATTGCCAACGACAGTAGTGCCGTCTCGCTTCGATGCACGGGCTGGCCGCCTGCAACTGCGACCATCTTGTATGTGCCAAATGCCAAAGCCCGGCCCTCGTCAGACGAGTTTCACACACACACACTCACACACACGCAGCGCGTGTCTCTGCCGCTGCCTTTCCTGTTTTGCGCTCGTGGTTCAGTTGGTCTGCGGCCGTTGAAGTGTTTGCTCGTGCCTCGTTCGCCCGTTCGCCCGTTCGCTCGTTTCGTTCTCGTGTGCTTACTACGTATTACGTATACGTTGGCGTCGCGTTTGCGTGCGTTTTTCACAGCAATAACAGCAACTATAACAACAACGACAACAACAATTCCACATCAACATCAATAAACAGCGGCAACTACAGCAAGCCAAGCTACAAAATCGCGTCGGCAAAAGCGCGCTAATTTCTCCCCCACGAATCAAGTGCAAAATCAAACAAAACAAACCACAAGAAAACATAAACAAAACAAATGTGTGACTAAACCAATGTGTGCTAAATGTAAGAAAATTATGAAAAATTTTTAAAACTAAAAAATTTAGTTGAATAAAAAGTGTTCAATCAAAAGCAAAGCAAGCCTGCAATTGATGTGTTTTCAACGTCGCTTCAAAACCAACTTCTTATCAGCCTCAATGCCATAATCGGCATATTTAATAAATATAAACCAATATACATTTACCAAAAATAACTGTCTTACTCATTGCCAAAGTCTGTGTCAGCACAAAACATTTGACAGTTTGCTTATCAATTTATTGCTATCAATACTTACATTTTAATGAAAAGTGTTTTCCCAAAAAAAAAGAAACATACAACAACAACAATGTCTTATAGTTGCCTCAAGTGCAGTTATCGCTGCGTCTGATAAATTGATTTTTACAGTCAAACCCTAAACAATCGAAATCAAAGACTGAAAAACAGTGCGCAGTGTTCATCGCTGAAAGTTATGTTGCCTTATCATCATTCGCCTGGTTGTTTGTAGCGCAATTGTCAATTGTGCGATAGGCATCTGGGGCCCAACAACAACAGCAACAAACACAACAACCTGGACAGGTCTTGAGACAACAACAAGTTCTGCTGCCTTTCTATTATTAATAATTTTTGGTTGAAGCCAAAGCAAACAGCAACAAAAATTTGAAAAGAAAAAAACATGAAGCAAGCATGAAAAAATTTATTGATAAAAATCTGGCAAGAACTGAACACACATACACAGCTAGATACAACTGAAAGATATTATAGGGCACACATGCACACGACGACTGATAAGAATTTTTCAAAAATGTTATGTATTTACTTATTTTTTGTTTTTGCTCTGACTGGCCCAGCTACCTGTCTAAGCGGACACAGAAATAGATAGGCACACATTGATAAACGCCGTGGTGTGGACTCAATGATGCGACTGTTACCACGACGGCCCCAACTCATCTAATTGAGCCTAGTCAAGCGTAGGATATAAACCGCATGTTTAGCGCTAATTGCCGGCCAGGTGAAGTCGCTAGACAGCACACCTTTCCCACTCAGCGAGCAGTTGCCGTCGGTGCCGAACGCCCACACAACAAGTTGCCGTTCTCAGGATACAGTTGTAGCTAGCGCCAGAGCCGGAGTCGGCCAAGAGGCAAAAGACATTGACAATTGCAGGCAGGCAGGGAGTCTTAGGCTAGGTATGCAGCTCATGCATTTGGCAAGCACACGACTAGTTTTCTAAACGGAAATTAACTTTGTAACGAACAGCTTTCTAATAACAACGACAATTTTGATACACAACATAAGACACTTTGTTCTTATCTTTTGTTTACTATACTGTTAACAAGACATATCAGATTGATTTATTATATACCATGCGTTGAAAGTGTATGATAAAATGTATGGCAAATTTATAGTATCTATCATTGACGATCGTATTTAATCAGCGGACTAGCCACTGAAGTTCTCAAGTAATTCTATTAAACAGCTCTGCACCTTTCTATTATCTCCGTTCAGTTTTCATGGCATTTTTGCCTGAGCAGCATACTGCCTTGGGCGCACAATTGACATGATTTGACATTGTTTTGGGTTTATTAGACGAGTTGCAGCGCAAACACCGACAACAACAGTGCAGAACAATGGCCAAAAATTGTTTGTGCCCCCGCTGAATGCGACATGTTTATTAGATCCCCCGGGAGGACTGCTGCAAAATGTGCTCTTTGTCATCCATCAAATGCGCTCGAACTGCAATCCCCTTTTCCCACACTTGAGCTACGCATGTGGTCATCAAATTCTAATCAGGAACTGTTGGACCTGTACTATATATATATATATAGGTGTATACATTGTTGTGTGGCTACCGCGCAATAGTAAATCAACTGGTCATAGTTGAGTGCCAACTGTACGCTGGCTATAAAAAGAAATTCGAAACCAAATATACAATTTTGAGGCTGATAAGTAAAGGTGTGAAGTTGATAAGGCACGCAAGAGCTACCGTTCAAATCGTATCAATTGCTTGGCTGCGCAGCAGACAATTCAAAAGAAGTTTTAAAGTTCTAGTCTAACCTCAGAAATTATTTACAGCTGACGCAGTGTTGCAAAGCGCGCGCATAAACATGTGTTGAAAAGCGGCGTGTGCATTTAAATCGCAAATATTCAACGCACTCGAAGGAGCGCAAGAGTTATAAGCAGAAAGAGAGAGAGAGTGGTAGAGAGAGAGAGAGAGCAGAGATATCGCTCCTCTGTAGAATTTTGCGCGCCCACGTACTACCCAAAAACATTCAAAATTATACTCGAAATGGATATGACCTCAACAGCGGAGGCTGCCGCTCGCAGCTGGTACGACAGTCCGCGCTTAGGCGGCGGCGGTGGCGGCGGCGGCGGCGGTTCGCCCCAAACCAACGGCCTGGGCAGCGCCGGCGGTAGCCTGGCCCACAGCCATCACAGCCTGTCCAGCGGCGCCTCCTCGGCGGGCAGCAGCGTGGGCGCCGCCCTTGGCGGCGGCGCTGGTGGCGCCGGCGCCGGCCTCGGACTGGATACCAGCGACATGAGCGCGTTCTATGCGCTGGAAAGCAATGGACACCATCGCCGCTACTATCCCAGCTATCATCAGCACAGTAAGTCGCATTTGCCCGCCCACCTTTGATTCCGGCCCAATTGGGCTTTATGTTTTATTTATTGTTTAAGTAATTTTAGTGGCGCGCCGAGGCTACATTTGTCCTAATGTCATTTCTAATGCGTTTTTAATGAATGCCTGGGCGGGGGCAGCGGCCCAACGGAGTGGGCGGTACGCTGGCAGCCATGTGTGGGTGGCGCGGCGACAATAACGGCTCAGCCCACAAATCGATTGCTTCGCGCCTTTCTTTTTTTTATTTCCCGTTTTTTTTTTTATGTCTCTGAGCGCACGTTTCCTGTTGGCTGAGGGGCGCCATCGAGCTGTGTTCGACAAGGGGGCTGTGACGTCCGTTTGCATCCCTTAGCGGTGCTCCGACTAACAATCTGTGTGCCCAGCTCTTGATGTGGACAAAGTACTTTGTTTCTGGGCCCAAAAGTTTGATTTCTTTGTGGCTGCTTTAACGGTTCTTCTGTAACTGTAAACAGCTCACTTACAGCCTGACAATTGCGGTGTAACTAGCCCGAAGAGGGGCGCCAGTCACAATCTACACTTAAAGAAAAACGCTGTCATATTCAGCCAAACTTTCTTTAACTGAGATTGAAATTTATGCTACAGCAAATTTGTTGCATTATTTCCTAATGCAAGTTTACAGTATTCCATTTATTATGTAAATATCATGTAGTTGTTTAATGGAACAACGAAAATTTGGGGTTCGAATCTTAGGCTAAGTGTAAGTGTATTTTTTTCCTTCGCCGAAAGCCAAATCAGCCACAGTGGTATTTAGAAATAGCTAGATTGGATCTTTATAATTATATACTATATCTAAAATATTGATAATAATAATATTAATATTACACATCTATTCAGAGACATTTTCCTAGCTTAAGCGGTTTTGAAATCCATAATGATTATTACATTATCTAAGAATGTTCACATATACATATGTATATTTATAAAATATATTTTATCAACACGACGCTTTGATTTTTTTCGCATTCCATAATTAATAAAACGCTAAAACGTTATTTTCTCCAAGTGTATCCCTTGGCTCACTTACGTTTTCCCAGCTGCAGCTCCATGTTTTCTAATTGCGCGCAATTTGTTGCCACAAAATATAAGAAACCAAAAAAAAGAAGCAAATTATCTATGCTCATTAGTGTTATGACTGCAGCAACAACAACAAGCAGTCGACAACAATTTCTAGATTCACACGCCCACAACAACAACAAGAAATTGCTCCGAAAATGTGGGCACTTTTTTTGGGCCAAAAAGGCAGCCCAAATTTGGGTTCCGCTAAGTTAATTTTCAATTTGAAAAAGTGGGTGCCACCGTTGCGGCGGCTGCTGCTGCTGCTGCTGTTGTTGCTGCTGCTGTTGTTGCTGCTGTCAGTTTTGACAGTTGACTCCCCGAAAATCCATTTTCACTTGGCACTTAGCATTGCATTGCAGTTGCCAATGCCATTGTTGCTGTTGTTGTTGCTGTTGTTGTTGCTGTTATTGTTGTTGCCGAGCGCAGCTTTTGCCTGCACATTTTGACAGTTCCACGTAAAACGCGACGGACGAGAGTGGGACAGACGGACGTGACATGCATCGATGCGGCTGCCGTTGAATTTATTTCCTGCTCCTCAAGTGTGCGAAAATTTTAATTTAAAATTTTTGTGGCGCGGAATGTGAAGCGAGCGAGCGCTGCAGACAGCCCAAGCGGGTGGCTGCTGCAAGTGATCAATCAGCTTTTTTTTAAGAGAGAAAGGGGGGAGAGGGAGCTAAAGCTGCTCCTTGGCCCGTTGCCCGTTTGCATTTATGTTTAATTCATGTTATTCATATGCCGACTTTATTGATGCTTGATTTGATTTCATGCCACTCGCATCTGCGGGACCGCACTGATCCGGCTGCTGTAATTCATTCATGCACTCAAAACGCGCATTCAAATCGCGCTCTTTGTCTGCCATTTTGACAGACAGTTTGTCGGCTGGCAGCTTGGAGCTCTTGGGGCTGCTGGGCGCTGCCGCTGCTGCTGCTGCTCCTCCGTGGGGCACCTGTGGCGAGCGTTGATTTTAAAATTCATTAGTCTGCATGTGTCACATTTGGGATGAGTTCGTTGCCAGAGTTGTCAAAAACGAAATTTAACAGTAACTCAATTTAGTTGTCATTATGACGGTTCTGCTTAGCTCGCGCTTAACATTTGGAGCGGCCTAAATACCAGCGCGTAAAGGGGGCGTGTGCTCGTGTGTGGGGGAGGGGGCAGCTTAGCCATTTGCATACACACACACACACACACAAGCATTTGGACGCCTGCTGCTCGTTTGCAAATGCAGTTTAATGGATTTTGACGCGCTCACTTACACACAACACTCTCACACACACACACACACAGTCAACACTCCACACACACTCTGTGATTTTTATGATACAAGCCATAAAAACGACAACAACAAGCATGTGAAATTTAAATTTCAAAAGCAAACATGCCGAAAATTTGGCAATAACTTTTTTTCTGTCTTTTTTCTTGTGTATTGTTTTGCCCGCGTATTTATTGTTGTTGCTCATTTCTTATTTCTGGGTTGCCTTTTCGATGAAAAAACAAAATGTATTTGAACATGTATACATATATACTTAAGTCTACAATATGGCCTCAACAAACTATTTTTTTTTTATTTGGCAAACTTGGCAAGTGTGTTTTTTTGTTTTTTTTTTTTTTGCTGTTGGTTCTCTATACTTGTTAGAGCGGGCGGTATAAATATCTTGTCGATTGCGTCCTTAATATGTTATGAGATGTGACAGATTTTATGGGAATGTACACACAAACTCTTTTGGCCATATTGAATGTTATAAAGTATATAAAGAAAAGAAAAGAATCCATTAGATACTAATTCATTATGTTAAGTAAATAAAAGCGATAACACAATTTTTTTTGTGTTTTTATTTTATTTAATTGATTGCTTTAACATCAATAAATTCTTGATAAAATGATTCTATGCTATTTTCCCCATGTTTATTATTACAAAAAGTTATTTAAATAATCGCCAAGTTCATGTTGCACACTCACGCAAAAGAGTATTACACAGTCGTTATGGAAGAACAGAAAGTTCGCCTCCTGTGCGACTACAATTATTTAAATGCACTTTTAATTAGGCAATGACTGCAACAAATGCATTGCGAGGTTCACACAAGCGCGCGCACACACACAGACTCAAGCTAACGGTTTTAGCTGTGCGTATAGTCGTTGCACTCGCACATTTGCGTATGCAACCAGATAGAGTGTGGGTTAGAATAGGTAAGCAGCAGTGCGCTTTTTGGCAATATTTGTGTCGTGAATTTTCATTTGTTGTTGCAACTTTGTTGCTTATCGCGTTGACAAAATCAGACAAATGAAAAGTTTGGCAGTTCAGTGTGTGTGTGTGTGTGTGTTTTGTCTGGACTTGAAAATATTCCCACACAACTCTTGACGCACTTAACGCAAATGTCACGCACAGTGGCCAAGTCACAAAAGGGATATCAAATAAATGCGGGCCCATTCAGCAAGGGATATCAAAGTCCATTTAAAGCCCAAGCAATGCCAATGCAATTTGCGCTGCTCGCTGAGCCTTTGGGGGCAAGTGAAGGCTGCGCCGTGCCTCCAGTCGCCAGCTTGGCTTCCTGGCTACCAGGTGTTGCACTTGGCCCGGCCGCCAGTCTCATAAATTTCGCGCTGGCCCAACTTGTGCGCGCATAAAACAGAAATTTCCAAGAAATTACAACACGGCCAACACAAAAGCACAAAAAAGCCATAGACATAGACATAGGCCAACTGGCTTCGGGGCACAACACGGCACAACAGCACCAGACAGTCGGGCACGGCGCGCCTCTGTGTGTGTGTGTGTGTAATAGTTGTTGTAATTTACTGACTGCGACTGCGAGCCTCAGCCTGAGCCTGAGCTTGGGCATGGCCGGAATCTCGGCCGCAATCTTAATCCCGGTGCGCAAGTTTTCAGCAAACTGGGCACTGGGAGCGTGGCGGCGGCCTATAAAAATGAGTTATGGTATTGCAATTGAACAGCTGGGCCACCGCTGCGTATGATTGATGTGACTTTAAATGCGCCTCGGTTAACTTGTGTGTGTGTGTGTGCATCTGTGACACTTTTCAAAGGTATTACAAACCTTGAGCTTGCTCAAGCCGGCAGCCAATGTGGCTGTTGCCGCCGCTGCTGTTGCTGCTGCTGCTGCAGTTGCCCTCTCAATTCGCTTTGATTAAAATGTCTTGAAATCATGCCACATTAATTATGACCCAAATTCTTGGAAGAATTCTTTACATCGTATGATGCAGCGGCAACTGTTTGTTGTTGTGCCCGTTGCTATTGTAGCTGCTGCTGTTTTCTTGCTGCTGTTGCATATTGTTTATTGCATTCGACAGTGGCCGGTCATTCATGTGGCAGTTTGTGCTTTTTTTCGCTGATGTTGTTGTTGTTGTCTTTTTGCCACCGCCCGCGTGGCTATTGCCCGCTGCACATGTTGCTGGCGCGATGTTTTAATTAGTCGTGGCAACGGCAAACTGTCTTTGCTTAATTAAATGACATAATTATAAGAATGTGCCTGCCACTGGCCCCCAAAGCCGACTCCGACTTCGACGTCGTCTTGAACTGCCTACGCCAAATGCAACATGCAACACGTGATGTTGTTGCTGCCGCTGTCGTTGACATTGCCGCGATGCTTCAATTAATTTGCACTGCAGCAACTGTTGCCGCTGCAGTCGCCTCACTGGCTGCCCGACTAGCTGCCTAACTGGCTGCTTTGCATGCCAGCGAGCCAAAGGTGCCGCCGAGTCCAGCAACTCCAGCCCCATTGTCCAGCCGGCCGGAGCTGGCAGCTCTCAGTTCTTGGCATTCCCATTGCCAACACGTTTCGCATTCTAATTTGACATTTCGCTTTGCCCGCTGGCTCTGCGCTCGGCTAGTGTGAACAGCTGTCCTTCAATCACTATCAATGTCGCCTGTTCCCTGTTGCCTGTTGCCTGTTGCTAGTTGCCCGTTGCCGGCATCAATCTCGCCTCGCCAAGATGGCGGCTGCGGCATTCTTCTGAGAGCTTCGCCGACTCTTCTGACGAACTGGGCCGGAAGTCTTTCAGCTAGCTGGCATTTTCGACATCCTTTTGCTCGCTGGCTTGTCATTTGTCAGCGCCAGGTTCCTCGAACAGCAGACAGAGAGAGGGCGAGAGAGAGAGAGAGAGAGAGTTGTGTTTGTGTGCATCATCAATAATAATGTTGCTACTGTGGCCTGTGTTGCTGCTGCTGCATTCATTATTAATTTGTAAAATCAAAATGCAGCTTACGCATGTTGCTGCAACACACGACAGCAACAGGCAATGTTGCTGCTGTTGTTGTGATTTGTCTAACACAGCGAGCGGTCAATATGCCGACACCGAACACACAAAGCGCAATGTGGCAGCGTTCATTAATTTAATGCGCTGCCAGCAACATTCACCGCCAACAGACGGCAGCTGCAGCAACAGCAGCAACATGTTGCCAGGCCGTCTGCTGCTCTTGACTGCAGTCGAGCACGATTTGTGACTGCAATTACAATATTGAATATTAGCGCATTGTTGGCTGCCGCTGCTGTTGCTGGCGTTGTCGCCCCCGCTGTCAATGCAACTGCAACTGCAACAACGACAGCAACAAGCAGCAGCAGCAGCAACATTTTGTGATAAACTGTTGCTAATACATTTGTGCAGCCGTTTCGCCGTTCGGCTTTTGTCTGCTGCATTTGGCAGTGTCAAGTTTACAAATGACTTTGGCAGTTCGAGCTGCGACATGGCCTTAACTGATCTTTGCGGCGAGCGCCCGAGCAGGGACGGCGAGCGCCCGAGCAGGGACTGCGAGCCCCAATGGCATATTAATCAGCCGGGCGAAGTCATTGTACGCTTGGCAGCTAATCGCTAATGTTTAATGTCTAATGCTTAATGGCCAATAGTAAATGGTTAATAGTTAATGGTTAATGGCTTCCAAGAAGCGTCAACTATCAAAATAGAACAATCTTACCGAGAAACCGGGCACCGAGAATCGAGCAGCGAGCTGCGAGATGCGAACGCGCTTAACAACTGGGACCACCTGGTCCGAGCCGATCAGGTGTAATGCCTATTTGGCCCGAAACTAACAAATGACGCCCCCTCCGGCTCATTAACATTCGATGAGCAGCAGAAATTTGTTGAGAAACTCGCGAGCTTTGGACGCAAACCAGTTTGCATATCTTTCGGCCGCCTGCTTAGCATAAATGCTCGACTCTTTTTTCATTTTGGCCGAAACAATGCAGCAATAAAAGCAGCAAACGAAATGGAAAAAAAAAAGCAAAAACATTGAAATAAGGGAAATAATAATGCGTTGTTGCTGGTTGTTCTTGGCAAAAATATGTCATACGAGTGTGTCGCAAGAGACGCCGCCAAAAATTTGTTGCCCCGGACGGAGCCTGGGACCCACCAGGCACGATTTTCGTTTGCAGCCTTTTTTGGGGACACACTGTTTAGCATAATATTCTGCGCCTGCTGCAGCTCCTGCTCCCGCTCCTCCTGCTCCCGCTGCAGCCCAGCATCCAGCAGACGGCGGCGCGTGTGTTTAATAAAATATTTTATTAATATGCGAAAAGTGGACGCAGCAACAGAAACAGCAACGGCAACTGTTGCCGCCGTCGCCGCATCAATTGAATTTCTCAAGTTCAGGCTTATGAATTTATGCAACGATTTTCTTTGGCTTGTTTTGGAGGGGGGCGAGCTTTGTTTTAGCCTGAAGCCCTTTGTTGTGATAAATGTCAACGCGTTCTTATTTATGACATGTGAAGCAGCGCCTGCCTGGTGGTCCACAGCAGCAGCAAAAACAACAACAGCAACAACAACAAGTTGTCCCAGCACACAGCAAACAACACTTCAAACGTTGCGTTGTGGCCGCTGCTTGGCTTTTGGCTTACCAAATTTGGTTGTGTCATATAAAAACTTGTCAATTTTAATGATTTTGCTGACGCTTCGAACTGTCATAAGTGCGCCAAAGGCATCTGAGGCGCGCCTGACAGCGACTGCAGATCCTGTATGTGTGTGTGTGAGTGTGTATTAGTGTGTATTGCTCATTAGCCATGCCTTTGAATGGCCACTGCAAAACTGTCAGCGTGCAACTTGAGCCCGGCTGAGTGACAGCGGCGGCCCAATCACTCGCATAGACTTCGCTCTGCTGCCGGGCTAGCATTTGCATAAATTTATTATGCTTGCGTGCTGGCCAAAAAGGATCAACATCAGCTTGGACGCTGACCCACAGCTGCAGCTACAAAATGAGTACGCGTGCATGCCGCCAACTGCCGCAAATGCAGCCGCATTATTAACATTTTTTACCAGCCGTTGCAGCAGCACCCACCATAACAAAAATACAAAAGAAAAAAAAACGAGCACACACACAAAAAGCTGCAAGAAAATGGTGTGGCCCGGCAGCAACGGCACCAACAACAGCAACAACAACGGCAACGAGAGCAGCAAACGCAAACAAATGGCAACAAAAATGGCGCATTTCAAACCCTCAACTTGGCTTTTACTGTGCTTGTTGTTGCTGCTGCTGCCGCTGCTGCTGCTGCCTCGCCTTGCTGCAAGTTTTTATTTAGTGCGGCAACATTTGTCGCTCGTTGCGGCCACTGCGACCGCGGCTGCTGCTGCTGCGACTGCTGCTGCTGCCGCTTGTCGTCTTGTCAACATGTTTTGTGGCAACATTGCTGCACGTATGCAAAAGTTAGTCAGGCCACGTAATTCACACGTTAAGCTAAATATGCTTGTTAACCACAGCTCCAGTTTTGTGCCTCAGCCACAATTTATTACCTCATCGAAAAAAATGAAAAACTTTGTTTTTTTGAAAAGAGTCGGGAAATTAGTTGAGCATTTGGGAATAGTTAAAATTGAAATCAACAAAAGTTTTTAATATTTTTCGATAAGCTAATAAAATATGGTTAGGCATTTGTGCATTTTTCCCAAAGAATAGTCTTCAATAGTTTTTTTTAGTTGAGTAAAATTAAAATCTTTTCAAAATGCCTTAAAAAATATTATAAATATTAATAAATATATTTGTTGGTATAGAAAATTATTTGTTGAATGTATTAAAATTATGTTGAGCATATTTGAGGAAGTATTTGTAAATGTTTTTAATTTTGAAACACTATTTTATATTTATACTTTTAAATTCAAGCTGGAACATAGCTCTTATATATTTTATTCCTTTTTTTTAATTATAAATATTTACTAAATTTATTAACTAAAACATAACGATGATAATTCACTAGCAGCGTGTTCAAGCCGAAACCTCTTTGTTGTTTAGTTGTCCTAATAGATAAAACATTAACGCATTTTAAGATAAGGACCACGTATTATTAAATTCTTGTTAGCATTTTCTAAAATGAATAAATTCAATGAATAAATAAAATTAATTTTTTAAAGCTTGCATATTAAGCAATTAATAACAAATTAAAGTTGTTCCAATGCAAATATATTTAAAAAATACCTGAGCTATGTAAATGTTGTTCAGCGCAGCTTGCAACAATGTGAATATGAGTGGCATAATTGCGGGGCAAGAGCTGCTAGAAAATTTGTGGTTAAGTTATTAAACGCATTATCATAAATACAATTGACAACTTATGACTAATGATAAGCAGGCATGCAACTGGAGCAGAGCCCAGTCCGCTTTCAAGACGGAAATGCAGACGGGCCGGGGCCGAGGCCGAGCGGCAGCAAGCCGCAAATAAAGTGTTAATAATATAGATGGCAATGGCAGCGCAGTTTGCGCTTAATAAAGCAGCCGCCAGCCTGTCAGTCAGTCAAGCAGTCAACCAGTCAACCAGTCAGTCAGTCAGTCAGTCAAGCAGTTGGCACGCAACTGAGCCCAGCTAGAAAAATATGGAAAAAGCAAAGAAATAATTAAAACAAACAACAAGAGCGCAAAATGCTAAGCAGCTCAACAACCGGAGAGCAGCTCCCTGAGCTGAAGGCGACTCAAGGTGTCTTTTGCGGCACGGCCTCTAACTGACCTACCTGCGGAGCTATGCTAGCTGCTGGTGGTGGCTAAAACTGGAATCCGTTATAGTTTATTGCCGCCGCTTGCCGCATTTTAAATTTGGAGCAGGTGTAAGCCGCAGCTCGACTCGACTCGACTCGATTCGACTCGCAGAGACACTTGACCGCATTTTGGAGCCGCTGTGGCAGCCACGCGCCTACAAACGAGGCAGGTGAAAAGTCTCGCCGTTCATGTCCTGGCTGTAAGCGAGGGTCGCTCAGGTTATAAATTAAGCGAGCGCCTGCAGCAACAGCAACTGCGAGGGGTCATTGCAGGATTCACTGGCCCGGCTAAGACATTGGATCGCCTGTCTCAGCCGCTGGCTGCCTTTTGTATGATTGATTGTGGCTTAATGCCAGGCGGAAGCAGCTGAAGCAGGCGACGCATTTCACTAATCGACCAACCGACTGACTGAGCCGATGGACTGACTGACATACGTTACATTTCGCCTGCCTCGATTTGATTTGCTGACTGCGATAAGGCGGGCTCTTTCTCTCTCGCACACCCCTAATCCGAATTGGTGTGAATTTAATTTACCAAAGAGCCGGCAATCCTTTTCAGCACAAAGCGATAAAAAAAACTGTTACATTAACCGAATGGACTCTCTTGTAGCATCCTAACGGTCCTTATCAAGATGTTCGCGCTTTGCGCCTGCACCACACAATGAACAGCGGAGCGCCGCGTTTCTCACTCCTGCCGAGGTTGCAGGCCCGGCCTTTTGTTGTTGATCATTCAAATGAGATGCGCCGGCGGTGATAAGGCGCCTTTTGCTATTGCCAGCTGCCGTTTTTGGGCTGCATTTTGGTTAATTGAATGGGCCTAGGCCCGACTTTTGGCCATCACCTGCTGCAGCGACAGCCAGAGCTCCAGCTAGAGCTCCAGCTGTCCACTGTCCATGTGTCAGGGATTGTCATCTTCAAATGTCAAACACGTCGCGCTAAGTGCGCCGCTGGCTGTGCATACAATTAATTATGTCATTCACGTTGGCGACTGGCCCGGCAACAGCAACAACAATTCGAAACTGCAATTAAAAGGCGCTTTCGGTACGCTTTTGGCCACAGTCGCAGACACGGCTTAGACGTACAGGCGCTGAGTTGAGACTTGGCTTTAAAGAGTTGACTTGCGACTCGAGTTGAGTTCGAGTTGAGCGCTTGTCAAACGCTTTTAAAACGCCACACACATGTCCAAGCGTCGCTTTATAGAGTGTCTCTTACACACACACAAACACACACACACACATACGAACACGGACAGCAGACGAGTCGGCTTTATAGCTTTGATCTGTCAGTTTGAAGAAATCAAGCGCAGGCCAAAAACTTCAAAATGTTGTTTTGTTTTTTGTACAACAAAAATTAAAGGCAGATTTTATTGTAGCGCTTTGTTTATTGCTGTGTTGTTGTAGCTGCTGCTGCTGCTGCTGCGGCGACTGCTGCTGCCTTAGTTGTTGTGTAGAACGTGTCAGCCAGGCTTTTGGCTCCGGGGGACGGCCAAGGGCACGACGACGACGACATCGCTGCTTTTCACCAGCACGAGCTTTGCATACCGACAATGACAACAGCAACAAAAATGTCGCTGTGTGTGTTTCTGTGTGTGTGTTTTTGCAACTTTAATTGCTGTACTCAGCTTGATTTATTAGCGAATTGTTTCATACAAAAGATGCCAACAGCCTTAAGCAGCAACAGCAGCAGCAGCAGCAGCAGCAACAGCAGCGCGGCTAACAGTGACTCATCGCCGCTGTTAACAGCGGCCTTAACAGCGCGCTGTTATCGCCGACACCATCGCAAATTGAAAGTTTTCATTGGCCGCAATTAAAGCTGCTCGCTGCTGGGGCCATTGATTTCGTGGCAGGCTCACTGCCACAATAATTTGGCATATCGAATGCGCTTATTTGGGCCCCATAATTATATAGGCAGCGCCGTCGCTGACGTCTTCATATATTGAGCATATTCACAGATCTGTGGGCACGTAGCTGCAATTGTCTCTGCTGGCCCGTTTGGGGCGCAAAAGTGTGAAGTTTGCTCTGTGGCTGTTGTAACAAGCCGCAACAATTGAGGCATTGCACCCAGCCGAAACTATCGCCAACTGACAGCCAACAACTGCGGCCCGGAGACCGCGTCTGCGCCGGCTGCTGTGCATAATTTCTATAATCAGACACACGTACATATAATATCGCTGCTAAAGCACTGTTATTAGGATAATCAAATGGATATTATCGCAGACAGCGATCGATCGCAGCAGGCAGCAGGCAGCAGGCAGTGGCAAAAGGCAGCCAACGGCAGAGCTTTGGCATTCCCTTGGGAGCTTGGGAACAACAGCGCATTGTACACTCGGCAAAAATAAAAGTGCTTTGAAATACTTACATACTTGTATTTCAAGCACAAATATTGAATGTGTAATATTTCTAAAATAAATCAGAGAATTTCGCTTGAAATAATTACGATCGAGAATTTGTATTCTACAGAATTTTTTTTAATTGAGAGCTGGCATCTAAAATAAGATTTTAATCTGACAAGGCTTGTGCTGATGTTTTCGCTCAGTGTAAGATATGCCCTTTCTGATGCCATAACAATTAACTTGTTGGTATTCAATTTGAGCCCGGCTCATATATGCTGGCAGCTCAATTGACTCATTTTTGGGCCGTCTCAACTGGGCGATAGAGCATCGGCGATTCGTTGTGACGCTGATCGCTTTATTTGCCAGTCCGCGCGCCGATTAATGCTTGGGCCTCAAACTAATCCATCTCGGCGTGCATTGAACTGTGTGACCTACTGTTAGACAGACAATTCGAGCGGGCCTTTTGCGGCAAGTCGTAGCTGGAGTCGAGTTTGGAGCGTCAGCTTCAGCAGCGGCTGCTGCATAATCAAAAATAATTTCACATACAAACAAGCCCCAAAGCCAGCACAGAGCTGTGCAGCCGGGGCCAATATTAATGATAATAATAAGAATAAGTGCACCCCCCAACGGCCGCGAACAATTGCAGGATATGTATATGATGGCGTGGCACGTTGCGCGTTGCGCGTTGCACGTTGCCCGTTGCACGTTGCACGTTGCCCGTTGCAGCAGCGATGCGTTGCTATGGTTGGAAACGGCAGCATTGGCGCACATAAATCTCACTTGGTGTCCGCTAAATTATACACTGCCAGACATTTAGGCTACACTTTTAGCCAAAGCCCGGCTTTGGGGCTGTGAGGGCAGCGGCGCATTCGAGCCCGCTGATCGATCTTTTTAGCTTTGGGACAAAAGTTTAACGCGATTGTTTATGATACAAATTAAACAATTTATGACAATGCAGCAGCCGCAGCTGAAGTCCGCATCGTCCGTCTCGGCCATATGCAAAGTCTGCGCTAAGGCCGCGAGCGCTGCTGCGGCCAGTGCCGTACTGCCTGGACAGCAGCAGCAGCAACAGCAGCAGCAGCAGCAACTGTTGCTGGTGTTTCATAAATTATAACGCAGCTTTTCCGCCTCGAAAAGAGAACAACGTCATTTATTATGAATTTTTTATCGCTTCTGGTCTCTGTCTTGCCGCGGCCCAGCTCGGCTTAGGCTGTTAATCTTCGTTATAAATTTTGGCCATAATTGATTTAATGCCGCATTTAACTTGATTTTTTGGCGCGTTTTTTATTAAATTCTCTCTAATTTTTTGTTGTTTTTCCTTTTCGCTTGCAGCCTCCCGCATGCCCTCCTCACATGCCACGCCCCAAGTGTGCCGGCCGCACTTTCATACGCCGCTCAGTCCCTGGCTGACCAGCGAGCACAAATCGTTTGCGCCCGCCAGCGCCTGGGGCATGGGCCAGTTCGCCTGCCCCCAGGAGCCGCAGGTGGAGCACAAGCTGGGCCAGGTGGGCCAGAGCCATCAGACGACAGCGGCCGGCCAGCACTCGTTCCCATTCCCACCGACACCGCCAAAGGACTCCACGCCCGACTCAGTACAAACCGGCCCGTCCGAGTACCAGGTAAGCCAGCGCCGCGATCTGCCTCCAAGCCCGGACGCACCTCTCACCCAGCTCCCGTTGCAGGCCGTGATGAACGCCTTCATGCACCAGCAGGCCACGGGCTCTACCTCACTGACGGACGCCAGCTGTGCGCTGGACATCAAGCCGTCCATACAGAACGGCGGCGCAGCGGCCGCGCACGCCGGCAGCGCTGGCCCGGCGCAGTCGTCAGCGCCCAAGCAGCGCGAAGGTAGTACTAACAACAACAATACCAATAGCTCCAATAGCAGCAGCAGCAGCGGCGCCGCCAGCGGCAGCCAGCGCCGCAGCAGCAGCAGCAGCAACAGCAGCAGCAGCAGCAGCAGCAGCAAAACACCAACAACAACAGCAGCGCCTCCTCCTCCGCCTCCGCGTCCGCGTCCACGTCGAACGGACTGTTCGACGGCACCGCCCAGGCGCACTATGCGGCCAACAATGCGAGCAGCTACGACAGCAGCTACGCCTCGTACCACCACGCGGCGGCGCAGCACCAGGCGGCTGTTGCCGCGGCCAACATGTTCCAAAGTTCCTCCGTGGCAGCGGCCGCCGTGCGGCATAGCATGGGCGCCGCGGCGGCGGCGGCGGCGCACCATCATCACCATCACAGTCACAGTCATCACCATGGTGCGTCCGTCTCCGCCGGCTCCGGCACGGGCGCCGGCCTGCATGGCGGCGGCGGCGGCGGTGGCGGCGGCATGGGCGGCATGGGCAGCGCCATGAGCAGCGGCGGCCACAGCAGCTCCAGCGGCGGCGCAGGCGGCGGGGGCGGCGGCGGCGGCGGCCTCGGACTCGATGTGAAGCCCGTGCGCACAAAGCCCAGGACAAGTGCTGGTAAGCAAGACAAAAGTTCAAGCTGGTGTGGGTGAATAATAATTGTTATCGATGAACGATAAATTTGCTTACTTGCAATTAGATCGGTGTTGTATGCGAACACTTATCGATTAATTCGCTTAAGTTCCTAGTTTTAGTTTCTAGTTTTTAGTTTAGTTTCGTTTGCTAGCATAAGTTTCTCATTTGTTTTTGTTTGTTTTTTTGTTTTTGATTTCCTTTTGTTTCACACGCTCGCACACGTGGGAAGCTCTTCACTTAACTGCACTCTGTGGCACTCTTCAGCATTTTGAGCGGCACTTGACATGCTCCCTCTCCCACTCTCCCGCTCTCTCTCTCTCTCCCCCGCACAGCTCTCTTCGGGGCTGGCCACATTCCCGCCACTTGGTCATGTTTCCTGCTCGACTCTTAATGTATGTATGCAGTCGGGCGAATTCAGATTTGCACACACGCCCCCTCCCCGCCCCTGTGCTCTCTTGCATTGCGTATACGCCGCGTGCGCTCACCATGAAATCAGCACAATGACAACAGCAACAACAACAAGAGTGAAGCAGCATTTGCAGTTGCCGCTGCTGCTGCTGCTGCTACAAAAAGAAAGACTTCAATGCTATTGTCAACGCTTTAGCTTGGCTACACTGCGTCATCAGCCTGTTGTTGTTGCTGTTGTCGTTTTGTGTTGTAGTTGTTAATTACTTCATGTTGCTGCACACACACACACACACTGCTGGCATTCGCTGCGGAAGTTTGTCGCTGCACCTGCTTCGCAGTCCGCGTCTCGGCCGGTTTCGCATGTCGCTGCCAGCAGCGGCAACAACAACAACGACAACTTTATAGCCGCTGTGTTGTGCGTGCGGGTTTCGCGGGTTGAGGGTCGTTGCAACATTTGCAGTTGCAACCCCCAAAGCAGCAAGAACAAGAACAAACCTTTGCTTGAAGCAAAAAAAAAAACAGCTGGCTTAGCTAACAGCTTGCTGTTAAAAAGCACTGTTAATGTTAATGTTGCTGTTACGCACACACACACACACACACGCGCACACTCATTTAACAGCCAACTCGAATGAGGAAGCAAAAAGATGCCATGTGAACTAAGTAGCCCGGCCTTTGTATCTGTATCTGAGTCTTTGTATCTGTATCTGCATCTGCATCTCTGCGCTTGTATGTGATGTAGGAAGCTGCGGGCTGACAAAATGTTTTGCCTGCGCTTCATATTATTTCATTTGCTCGGTGCCAGGCGACAGTTTTTTTTTTTGTTTTTCTTATTTTGCTGTTTAACTAACCAAAAAGTTGTCTGCGACATTATTGTTGTGGCTACGGGCGCGTTCGTTAGCCAACGATCCTGGGCTCCGCTCAGTCCAGTATCCACTGTCCACTGTCCACTGTCCAGTGTCCTCTGTCCGCCTGTCTGTCCGTTTGTTGTTTTTGTATTTATTTATCGTTTATCGCATCGGCTGCGATAAGTTTTTCGGGGCGCAAGAACATGTGTTGGGTGCTCTTGGCTCTTGTTGCCACTGCCCCAAATCAATAGCCACCAAGTCGCATTCCCCAAACTCGTCTCCACTCACCACAGTTAGCCGCGTGCAGTTGGGATTTATGCCTGGGCCAGCGCCCGGCCAAATTGATTGGATGCCATTTGGGCTTTTGTCAGGTGAAAATAAAAAATGTTGTGAATGAGCTTTAAGTAATTGATATGGGTACAAGCCATGGGCATGCCTCTATGGTTCGCGCAGCCTTCACTCAATCAGCGGCCGTCCGTTGTCCGTTGTCCGTTCTCCGTTGTCCGTTCTCCGTCTCCGTCTCCGTCTGCAGGCGCTGGCGCGGCTTAACAGCGGGGATGAGCCTCTTGCGTCCATTGTTCCTTTGTCCAGCGCCTTGACAGCTGCGGCCTCAAAATGAGGCGCTTGCTGCTTATTTGAGGCATGCGTGGCATGGCCACAGGCGTTACCAGAGCCTACGAACTCCCAGTTGGCGATTCCTTCTGTAAATTATTCATACTAAGCGCATACTTTTAACTTAAGCTTGCATTCTTTTATATTTATTTTCATTTGATTGTATTTCTTATGCTCTTTATTTTCTTGTGACTTTCGTAAGCATTTTCATTTTCATTAAAGCAAAAAAAAGAAATGTATCAAATTCAACAACAACAACTATTTACTCACACATCCACATGTGTCTTTTGTCTTGTTCACCAGTAAACGTCTCTCTCTCTCTCTCTCCTATCTCTATCTCTGTCTCTTTATTGCTGTAACTGTCCACCTATCCATGTATCAATGTATCTCTAAGTAACCTTTAACTAGTATAAATGTTTATTAATATCAACAAACAACAGCTACAACAACAACAGCAACAACAGAGGCAACTAATTAAAACTGCAGTTGACCCTTCGCTTTGGGCCTGCCCACATGCGACTAACAAATTAAAGGGAATTTTTCTGAAAAGGTACAAGACATAAATTCTAGACAATTATGGCCACTGACGCCAAATGTCAAATCAAGCAGCGACCACAGTTAGTTAGACCTTTAAACTCGGACATATAACCAAAGACCTTAATGCCAAATCAGGCCCTAAAAACAGGTTCAGATGCTCTCCGTCTCTTGGGCTACGTTTCGGGTTCAGGCCATGGCCAGACAATGTCACACGGACCCGTGGCCGTAAAACCGAAAACCGAAAACTGAAAACTGAAAACCAAAAAAAAACAAACCTAAAGAAGAGCACACGAAAACGAAATACCAAAGTGTGCACAAATTTCCAAGAAATTACAACGCAATGCTGTGGATGATTGTGCCCATGTGGATGTGGCTCAGATGTGGCTGTGGCTGGACCAGGCCACAAGAGAAACAGTTATAACATGCTACTAAATCATAGGTTAACTGAGAATCTGGCCAACCTGCTACGTGTTGTGTGGAAAATGAAAATGAAAATAAATAAAATGTGAAAAAACTGTCAAAGCCATGGCGACACCGGCACAGATGGAGGAGCGTCTGCAGACAGCAGCCCGGCGACAGGCAAATTGAAATCAAAACAAAGCTGAAAAACAATAACAACAAAGAACCCAAACGTTTAATGGCCATAAAAAACACACACGGCGTCGACAACAGAAAGGGAAAGAGAGAAAAGGATCCTACGGATCGCAGCAGCCCCAGAAATCAAATAAAAATGTACTAAAACAAAAGAGACAGCAAAGCAATGACACACCAAAAAAGAGACAGAGAGAGGGAGAGAGGGAGAGTGAGTGAAAGAGGGAGAGAAGCTGTGCGCGTGCGCCGTGTATTCCAGATAGCATATAGCTAACCCACAGTGGGATTCATATTACGGCCACGACTATACGAACCTCTGGTAGGGGCAGTAGTTGTCGTCGTCCGCTTGTTGCTGGCTCTTGTGTTGCCTTTGTTGTCAAAAGTGGGCACACTGGGTAAAAACATCATTAACACATTTGATTTATTAACTGGCGAGTGACTTGGAGCAGCAACAGCAACCACAGCGAACTTCATTGGAATTGTGCTAGAACAAAAGCAACAAAAAATGAACAACCACAGCAGCGGCAACAACCACTCACAATGCCACAAAGCCACACTTTATGGCTTAATATGGGCTGAATGTCGCTGTGCCCAGCGAAACACTCGACCTCTATTCGGATTTATAACAACCAATAAATGCATAAAGTTTTCCGCACTCAGCTCCTGTGCGCGACTTCTGAGGCTGTAATGAAAAAAAGTCATCCCTTGGACTTGAATGCTTAGGAAGTTAAGTCGTCAAGAAGATAAAACAAATCCAAGTACTAAAATTAGCAATTGATAACAGTCTTGCAAGCTAAGTATGGAAAATAAATACAGAAAAAATACTTAAGAAAATCAGACAAGTAATCTACAATTTAACAATAATAATTTAATACCCATAAATTATAATTATAATTAAATGCCTAATATACTATATCAGTCACATAGTCCGCGATCTACAATTTTAGCAGGAAGAATTGTCACAACAATTATAAAAACTATTTGCCAAGTTCCTCATATAAACTTAAAAAAGTCAAGTCTGAGAATAAATAAAACAGGAAACTATAATAAAAAAAATATAAGAATCAAAAGTTCTGCACTACAATTTGATACACAGATGTGGCCAGATATATATCTACAAAAAATCATGAAAATCCAAGCAAATTAAATACTTATAATACGCCATATCACTCCCATAGTCCGCGATCTACAATTTTAGCAACTCAATAAGAAAAGTTGTCACAACAATTATAAAACCTATTTGCCAAACTCTTCGTATAAATTAAAAAAAAGTCAACTCAAATAACTGTAAACAATTTCTGCGGCTTTCGTATAATTTATGCAATTTTTATACAGTGGGTGTTACTTTTTTGATTGGCGGCAATTTGGCTTCAGGCCTTTGTTACGCAGCCCAAAAAAAAAAAAAAAAAAAAGAAAAGGAAAGAAAAACTGAAAACCAAATAACGCCCAGTGCCAAATGTGCGGCAATTAAAAAAGTCGTACAAAAAAAGCAAGAAAGGAAAACAAAACACATAACGAAATGAAACGAAACGAACAAAAAATATCAAGTACACGCGCTATAAAAAGATATATATATATATAACAACAAAAAAGCAAAGTAAAGTTGCGATTAAATGGAAACAAATGAACTGTTTATTTAACGCGCCCCTGGCGAGTGCGTGGGCGGGGTTGCGGCGGCTGGTGGTGTGGACAATGCGAGCCACCCGCAGTGTGTGTGTGTGGGAGGGGGGGAGGGGGTGTAGTTGGGGGCAGGCGCAGCTACAAAACACGCAGAACGTTTAATTTAATTTCTTTGAAAGCTCGAAAACAAAATGCTTGGCATGCCAACGGGACACAGGAGCAGCAAGGACAGGACACGTGTGATTGTCCTGCTGTGCAGCGGCGGGTGGTAGGGGGCAGGGGGAAGGCTACCAGTCGAACCTAGTATAAACAGCAGCAAATCACGTAAGGCTCTTAAGAACTCCAAAAAAATAAGCAACAGCAACAAAAATATATAAAAAACTGTCATCAAAATGTTTCTAATGGCATTTGGGCAGGCAACGAGTTGACAACGCACTTAATGAGCACCACCGAGCAGCACTAGCCGCACCACTAGCCGCACCACCAGCTGGGTGTGACCAGCTAATATTCAATAAAACACAGCCGAAAAGGAATAAGAGTTATGCTCATGCGGCCATGTAAAGCGCAGCGTTAATTAATTTCAATGCACAACAAAATATGCCAGCCAAATTGGCCTATTTTTGG
This sequence comes from Drosophila robusta, assembly GCA_035043565.1. NCBI lineage: Eukaryota > Metazoa > Arthropoda > Insecta > Diptera > Drosophilidae > Drosophila > Drosophila robusta. Next base: position 11,612,886 of record JAWNMW010000235.1, read on the forward strand.
GGGCCAAGAGTAGCGTTAAATCTATTTGGCTGGGCTTCGCTCCACAGTCCGTCTGCGTTTTTTATGACTAAATTTCAATTTGAAACGAGCAAGCAACAAACAACAAACAACAAACGATATAATGAAGCCCATTTAGTGGCGTCATTAAATGCGAGCCAGAATATACAAATAAGCACAAGCTGAAAACAAAGACAAAAGGCAAAAGCCAACTGTAATACGAACGTTAATAACGCGTTACATTTGCAACTTCATTTTCAAAGCCAAATATGCTGAAACCCAAGTCAAGTCGCTTACAAATTATGCCTAAAGTTATTCAAATGAGTTGCGTTTGCGGCCGCAAAGCGAAACAGTTAGGCGAGGGTGCCGCCGGGACGGCCTGGCTGCAGTCACTAGAACCGGGCGGCCCAGCGACGTCGCTGCGCTGCTTAATTAAAATGTGCACAGTCAGCAAGGAAGGCAGCGCTGCAGCTCCAGCTCCAGCTCCAGTGCCAGTGCCAGCGAATCCATCATTTCCGCTTCCATGCGTTTTATGCCAGCTAAAAAAGACACGAGAAAAAACAGTCGAAAAACTAAAGGCAAAAAAAAAGCTGTAGGAATGTTGCGATCGGGTGCAAACGACGGCGCAATACTCTGTTTGTGTAGTTTAATATCAGCTAAATAGAATTTTTTAGTTTATTGGCATAATTGCAAACAGGAAAATAATACTTAAAACTTACTTTGCTAAGTTTATAATTTTTTATAATTTCCCACCCCTCTCCAAGACAAGCGAACGTAGACATTGCTCAAACCCTATAGACTCCTCTGCACTTTGCGAACAGTGCATAAAATGAAGAAAATGACTGAGAAACAGCTGAAAAAAATGTGTGCCGCAGCGCGTTGTTGTTGCTGTAGCTGCTGCTGCTGTTGCTGCTGCTGCTGCTGCTGCTACTTTATAATGTTGTTTAACAAGCTGGCGCATTGTTGTTGCCTGCACTGGAACTTGGCTCTAACAAAAACCTAATTTAAGCTAATATTATATTTATTTTTATTCATTTATTTTTATTTTTTTGTGTTAACATTTTTGCTGTGCCTTTGCAGAGGGTCGCGAGTGCGTTAATTGTGGTGCCACCTCAACACCGCTGTGGCGACGCGACGGAACTGGACATTATCTGTGCAATGCCTGTGGCCTGTACTACAAAATGAACGGACAGAATCGGCCGCTGATCAAGCCAAAGCGAAGACTGGTAAGTTAAAGCCAACAGTTAACCATTTGTTTTTTTTTTTGTTCCTTTTCTATTTAACTGGCACACCCGCTGCGTGCAGCTTCCACACATTGCCACAAATTGATCAATAAATTTATATACTGTATTCCTGGGAATTTGCTGGCGCATCAATCTCAGCGCACGTTGCTGTCGCCAAAAGCCATAAAAAGCAGCGTGAAAGTTCTCAAATGTCATAATAATTCCAGGAACATAACGCACCATACTCCATATACACACACACACGCACGCACACACACGCATATGCATATATGTATTTAATTATCATTTTTCTGGCTAGCTGGCGTCTTGATTGCAGCCGAGCTGAGGCCGAGCTGAGTGAACGCTTTGGTTGATAACAATCAAGGCGCATCATCATTATCACTTAACGCACTAAAAACATAATCAGGCAGCAGCCAGAGTCCGTTGTTTGTGTGGGTTATTGGAGATGCCCCAACTCCTACTCCTCCCTGTGTCCCTCTCCATCTCCCTCTCTCTGAGTCTCTGCCTCTCTGCTGTCTGCGTTGTTGGCCGAGGCACATTATCGTTTTTTATCGGGCGCGCGCATCAACAGCAACAAACTATGAAAATATATGTAACGCTGTCCGTCCGAAGGTCTGACCTGGCGCCAACAACATCAGCAGCAGCAGCAGCAGCAGCAACAACAATAAGCGCTGCCCAAACGAAAGACTTAAGCAACAAACTCACACGCTGTCAGTGCGTGTGAAAGAGAAAGCAACAAGCATACAGCTCACTGCGCTGGACCTATACAAAATTAGTCCATTAAACATGCGTAAAAACAAAATAAGCAACAGCAACAATAACAACAAACAACTGTTAAATGCAGTTGGGTTTGTGTCTTGGCTCTCGCTCAGCCTCGCGTTGATTTTTTATTGGCATTTAAATCGTATGCATTTTGATTGCATAACATTAACATAAATAAACCATTATTGGCTGGAAAAACAAAACAAGATGAGGCAGACGAGGCACATACTGACGTGGCAGACGCGGGCAAACGCAGGGAATTCCCAAGAAATTCACAGCTGGAGCCAACTCTGGTGGTGCCGTGGAGCCTCTGGAAGTGTTTGTTGATTTCTCGTTGACAAAATATGCAACAAATTAAAATTTATGTGCGCTGCCGCTGACTTATGGCAGCGACAGTTTTTTTGTTTTGTTTTGTTGTTTTTGTTTTGTTTTTATTTTTGTTTCGCCTGAGAACAGGATGCAGCACATCAATGTCCTTTTTGAAGGGCCGCATCGCCTGTGGCTCGGCATGAAATGCAATTCAATTGTTTTGGGGCGCTGCCATTGAAATCGACTGCAAAGACTCGCTTTCAATTCGCGCTGGGTGGCAATTGTATTGATTTCGCAAAAAGCTGAGGGTCAAGACGGCTGCCCGGCGTTTTGCATACAACCGCTGACCATTGGCAACTGGCAACTGGCAACTGGCAACTGCACCTGCCCCGCTGAAAGGCCACCGTTTGCGCATCTCATTGTCTGCTCGGCCGCCTTTAATTAAATTTCCGAATTGTATGAAAACAGTCAACAAGTCGTAACTTTGAGCAGCACAAAAATTGTTCTTTGTTGCTGCTGCTGCTGTTGCTGTTGCTGAAACAGAACAATGCAAATTTTTAATTTATGTATTTTAGCCTGCAAGCCAAGCAGCAACAACGACTCAGTCGCCTTCGCTTTACATATGTTTGCTGCTGTTGTTTTTGTTATTCGCATTGTTGTTGCTTATTTTTGGCTGCTCGCTTGCCCGCTGGCGTTTCAATAATTGCATTTAATTATAAGGCCAAACGTTGGGCGCACCACTCGCTGCCGCAGGCTCTGTGGCAAGTCCAGGCCAAGCCCCAGTTGTTGCAACCTTCATGGATTTGTCACATTTGGACACCGTCTTAAGGCTATGACTATGGCTAATTGCAAATGCATGTTAAGTGCTTAGGAACACAGTTGTTAAGGTCACCAACAGCCGAGGCGCATCTCAACAACAACAGCAACAACAGCAACAACAACGCAATCGTGACTTATATAAATATAAATATAAACGGCATGTGTTAGTCAAGCCCCTCGAGGGGCACAGAACAGGAGGCGGGGGGCGGGGAGGGGCACAGGCGTTGCTTGCATTTTGCATAATATTTATGCCGCTGTCGTTTGTGTTTTTTTGTTTTGTGTTTTATTTTTTAATTTATGCGAATTTTCACACAATAAATTGAACAAAACGTTGGCTGTTGCTGTTGTTGTTGTTGTTAATTCTGTTCATTCGTATATATATATATTTTGTTGTTAAGCGCTGCAAAATTGTTTATTTTTATGCTTATTACGTTGCCTTATTTCATTTGCATGCAAAGACTGCAAAGCAATAACAACTACGACAACAACAACAACAACAACTTGCAATTGCCATTTGCAGCTTGTGGCTGCAGTTGTTGTTGCTGCCGCCGCTGTAACAATAAACCCATCAACACTTGACACAATCATTTATAAATGTATTATTTAAGTGCCTACAAAGCTGCTTAATTAATTATTTATCAAAGGCGTATTTCAACGCTAACAACGCCAACAACAACAACAACAACACACTTTACATTAGTCGCCATTTAACGGCTATTAAATTCATCAATTTCAATTTGGAATGCCCTAACTTAGTCATAAGGTTTTTTAAACAAAACTAAATCCGTTAAGACATAAAAAAGCGAGACATAAATTTGATATGCTGACACTTATGATATGAGCTCTTCCAAATAAAACTCGAAACGAAAGGAATATATTGCTTATAAAAATACTGTCCCAAAATCAATTAAGCAAAGTGTCAAAAACATAATAAAAATTTTAATGAAACCTAAAAATAATAACACACAAAAAATCAGAAAACCCAGACATTTTATGTCCTTACTATAAAAATTAAAAAATTGCCTAACTTAGATCTGAGAAAATTGTAACTAAATATGTTATTTTCGGGGGAAAAATTGTAATAAATTAGAAAATCGAAAAAAATATAAAAATAAAATGTTTTAGAGTATCAGGCAGAGCAACAAAGCTTCGGTGAGCTTAAGCGAGTTGTTTTACCTGTCTAATGTCCAGAGCGGTATATCAAATGTTAGGCATCCCACTGTGCAGCCACAACAACAACAACAAGAAGAACAACCGACTAGCCGAACTTTATGCCACAATCATCAATAAAATTAACTGGCGTCAAGTGATTGACAAAAGCTGACTCGACAGATTTTTTTCGGCAAGGAGGGGGGGGTGTGGGGGCTATGCTAGGCTTATCAAAACAGCTCGAATAACAAAATACGAAAAAGAAATAACCGAATTTCTAATTAACACATTTTCGCTGAGCTCGCATTGTTTGTGCGCCATATGTGCGATAGACGCTCGAAACGAATAAACTGGATCGAATTGAATTGGTAGCCCTTTGGCGTGGAATTTCGCGCGCAGCGCGAATTAAAAACTGAAGCGAACAGCAACAATTCTGGAGGCAGTGACGCCAAAAATTAAATGCAGGGCGCAGACGCTTCACGTATAAATCAAGTTACCAAAATGCGCGCCAAATGAAAGTCAAAGTCAAAGCGATCGATAAAACTACAACAACGATAACAACAACGACAACAACAACAACAAAAGCAGCAGCAATGCGAATCAAAACTAAAGCAAAAGGCAACATCAACAACTGAGGCCAAGTAAAAGTTCAATGCACGTTCTGCAAACGGGGCGTATACGCAATCGAGCGCATTAAGTCGCCCGGGTTTCTTTTTCGGCGGAGCTGGGCCAGCGGCCAGCGCAATATGTTCACTTGTTAATACATTTTTATTTTTTTTTTTATTTTTTTGGCGCTAGGATCTTGTTAAGAGCGCGCGCATTTCATCAAGTGGGCAGCCTAATGCCATTAAAATGCACTTGAAATGGCCAACAGCAGGGCGAGGGCGAGGGCGCGGGCGAGGTAGGGGCAACATGTCTCCTGCTGCCGCTGCTGTGCTTGGGGCACAAGCTGACGAACCTGAACGCGGACTGCAACATTGTGCCGCAGATCAATTAAAAATTAACGATATGAAGCGCAGCCGCAGCCGCAAAACTGGGCGTGCCAATAATATAATGAAACAGGCTCTCACAACGCAGAGAGCGGCAGAGAGAGAGAGAGAGGGAGAGAGGGAGAGTGGGCGAGTGAGCGAGAGAGCACGCGCGTAGTGGAGTCTGTGCGCGGGTCGCAGATGATTAAGGACCGCGTTCCACTCCGCGCCGGCAGCTTGTTAAGGCGCCCCTGGCTCATAAGTCTTGGCCAGCCTTGTGACTGTTTTATGCGAACGCTGGGCTGGAAAAATAAAACCTATTTAATATGCAAAGGCATAATTTGCACAGCGCAACCCAAAAACCTGACCCAAAAGGGTTGTGTTTCTAACCCTTCGACTTTGGTCAGACAATATGTGAAAATGCGCCCAAGCACGCAGCCCCAGAACGTTGAACGAAAAGCCTCGGCCGCAAAGCGCGTGCTAAGCGCACATTCATTTTGGTAGCAGCAGCTGGCCAACGGGGTCCTAGCCAAGCCGGGTTCTATAATTTATATATGCAGTTGCAATGTCCAGTGACAAATATTAATGACGATTTTCATGCCTTCACAAATCGCTGTGGAGCACCGAGGGGGCTGCGCCTGACCATGTAGTTGTCAATGTTGTTGTTGTTGTTGTTGCTTGTTGTTGTTGCTGTTTAAAATGCACAAGACTGAAACCTTTTGGGGCGCTGTCTGCGACAAATTTCCATGCGACAAGTTGTGGCGAACACAACAGCTCCGAAAGGCTCGTAAAATTCATTGAGCAGCATTAATGAGCGACATTAATAGCTTGTCGTTCCTCTTGTTGCGTTGTCGCTGTTATACCTGTTCAGTAAAAACATTTTATTGATTTTCTAGCCGAGCGGCAGGTGTGATTTTTAGCAATAGTTTTTCGCTTTCTTTGTGCGTGCCCGCAAATGAGCCAACCTGATGTATTAATTAGTCAAATTGTGCGGGCCAACTTCGAGAAAAAAAAATGAAATAAAATGTATAAAAACGAAGCCAATCAACGGGCTGTGTTGGCAACCCTTCGAATAATATAAATTCCAAAGCAACAGACTGCCTTGCCCTTGCCACGCCCCAACTAACAACAGCATGTGGCTGTGCTCAGCAACGAATCCGCTTCGAAAAAAAGGAAATGAGCCAGGATATAAGGAAAGCAATGAAAACGAACAGAAAAAAAAACACCCGAGCCTAGTCCATTTTGTTGTGCCACAAACGAAATTTGAATTTTTAAATTAAATTTCACAGTTGCACAAGTTTTATTTCTGCTATATACACGACAGACAACAACAAAAGATGTACATAAATATATAAAGCGATATATATACATGTATATAGCAGGCACATTCTCGTCTAAATGTAACTGTTATGGCCCGGACATTTTGTTGGCGCTTGCCCCACTCTTCCCCTCTGAGCCCCCGCTTTTCATTTCATTTCGTTGCGCTGGCAGCCACCCAAAAACCACCCAACCACCCAACCACCACCAACTGACAGATACCCAAGTCAAAGCCAGCATCAGATATAGAAAATTTCGTTGCGCTGCTGCCTGAGATCTGGGCGCTATCTTTTGCCATCTTCTCTTTGTGTGTGTGTGTGTGTGTGTGTGTGTGTGTGCGTTGTGGGGGCTGCTCCAAAACAACCCCCAAAGGGCAATTCAGCGCTGAGGGTTGGCAGGCAGCAACTGCAAAAACGACTTTTGCGCTGGCTGCGAACAATTTAATGAATGTTTTGTCAGATAAAGGAAAAAGAGGAGAAAAAAATGAGCTGATAAAATGTCTGCGCTGTGTGGGCAGTGGGGTAACACACACACACACACACACACACACACAGATACAGATGCAGATACAGCCACATAAACAGCTACAGATACAGCTGCAGATACATAGCATATATACAGATACAGATACTGTGCACATACTTACACAGACGCTGCCTCTGCCCCCAAGTCAAAGATGTTACACTGAGATAAACGTAACATTTGCTGGGCAACCGGCTGCCTCAGTCGCTCCCTCTCCCTCCCTCCCTCCCTCCCTCTCCAGCTGAGTGGCTGCTGCTGCTGCCAACTCCTCCTTGCGTCTTCGGTGCGATATCTAAGATGGCAAAGGGCATTGCCATCCCCACACAGCGCACAAAAGCTGCGCAATAAATAGAACTGTAGCTCTGCTGTCTGACCCAGCACCTCTCGACTGACTCCCCCTCCCCCTCCCCCTCCCTCTCTATGTATATGTACCAGAGTATTTACTTTTGTCGGCAACGCTTTTCATTTGCCTTACACAATTTTCGTGGCACATTTTGTTATTGCGTTTGTTTTGTAAATTTCAATTAAATATTTAAATGCGCCCGCTCTTTGTGTTGATGAAAACACAATTTGCATAAATTTTGTAAACAACTCAAAAATCCAAATTTCAAAAATAAGAAAACAGTATTCAAACAGTCGCCATTTTGTGGGCTGCAGACATTTTGTGCGCGGTTGCAACTCTAATAAATCAACCCAAGGTGGCAATAATACAAAAATAAGAGCTGTTTATTTTTAACATGCCGAAGATTTAATGCTCTTGCACGCCAATTAAAGATATGTGTATATGTATATAATAATTTGATCTTGAGATTTGATTTTTGTATACATAAATATAGTAAAATTGATGTTGTATTCAGCGAGTTGATCAAATTGTAATACCCTTTGTTAGGGCATAATAAGCACATTTTGTCATGCTTAAGCGCATTGAGAAATTCAAATTTATGGACTCAAGCCACACACACTCACATATAAAACAAGGTATATACGCGTATATATATATCAAGTATATATATGGGAATATGCAGTATTGTCTGCTGCTTTTGTGTAGTATTATTTATCGCAAGCGCCATCTTGTGTGCCCGCTGTTGTTGTTGTTGTTGCTGTTGTTGTTTGTGTGTTGGCGCTTGCGCTTTTTGCATTTCAATTAAAATGCGCCCCTTGACAATGTTTGACAGTTTGTCAATGCGACGCTGCCGCCCCGTTCCCCAATAAGCTGCCCGGTCTGACATTGATTTATGTGCCACATTTTGAGGCACTGTTAGCTGAAAGCGCCTGCTTAAGCAGTCCGACAAACACGCTGCAATTTAGCACCTACAACTGACTACGCTAATGCAGACCAGTTGGCCTGGTTGCGAATTGACAAAATTGAGACTTGCAACATTTTGTGGCAGTCGCCTGCTTAGTGCGTTTTGTTGCAGTGTCATGTTAACAACTTAATTTATATATGTATATGCAACGCTTGGGCTTTTTGGCCAGCGTGTCGCAGTTGTGGCAGCCACATAATTACCACGAACTGGAGCCTTTTTTGTAGGCGTTGCAAATGCATTTTGAATTCTCGCACATTTTAAGATCGAGTTCGAGTTGGAGTTCGATTTGGCCGCGGACGCAGCTGTCTGTATGTGAAATTGTTACAAGCTCGTTAACACAGAGCAACAGTGCCACCAAAAAGTATGCAGACACCGCTGCAACGGGCAGCGCCTTGTGGTATGACCTCTGATTTATGTTAATGGCCAGCGTGCAGCAAGGCGAAACCCGAACAGGTGAGCCGCTGCCAGGGCGCGGAGGCAGGAGGCAACAATTAAAAATCAAAGTCAAACATGATCAACGCCAGTTTAGGGCCGCACTGCAATGTGTTCTCGTTGATGTCGTTGTTGTTGCTGTTGTTGTTGTTGGTGTCGGCCGTTGCTGTTGCTGTTGTACGAGCAACATGAACATAAGCCAAAAGCTGAAACTGCAGAGCTAGCTGCCCAGATGCGAGCCACAAGAGGCCCGCAGAACTTTCGGGTTCTGGTTTTTGGTTCTGGCTCTTGCGAGGAGCCACACGGCAGACAATGTTTGGGTCTCGAGTTTGGGGCTGCGGTTCTTGTAGCCAATTCGTGGAAATTTAAGCGTGGCGCAGACATGCTCCCCAGTTGTTGTTGTTGTTGCTGTGTTGTTGCCTGTGTTGCTGCTGTTGTTTTTGGGCAGTTTTGTAAAAATTGTCATTTTAATGAATTGATGCTGCTGTTAAAGGCCCCAAGTTGGAGTCCGCATGCCATTTAAAAAATGCTGTTGCCTGGTGTGTCGAGCAACTCTGTTTGCCAGGCAGGCAGCACCAGGACCCGGCCCGGGCAGACTCCTATGCACATACCTGTACACTCTGAGAAAAATGACAAAATAAACTCACGCCTAAAACTAATTTAAATAAATGTGAAAAAAAAACTAGACTTGCATAAAGCACAAATTACTTAAAACATTCTCAGTGGAAGTAAAACTTTTATTGGTATTTCGGTATTAATAAAAATAATCTTGAAAAACAAGTTTTCCACTCAGGTTAAATTTCAAATTTGATTTGTATTCAATTTGAGTGCTTTTTTGCGAGTGTACGATTTTAATGTGCGTCTGTTTTTTATTTGTGTGTTTCTGGCCGCGTCATGCGTTAGTTTTGGCACCGTTCAATTAGCGCGGCCAACATATTTGTGGGCGTGCGGCATTAACATAATCAATTTGAAGCCAGCTAACCAACTAACTAATCAAATTATCTCCGTTCTCCTGCACTTTACAGACGCTGCAGTCGCTGCAGAGCGCGGCCAAGCGGGCGGGCACATCCTGCGCCAATTGCAAGACCACAACCACAACCCTTTGGCGGCGCAACGCCAGCGGCGAGCCCGTCTGCAATGCCTGCGGATTGTACTACAAGCTGCACAACGTAAGTAGAAACCCAAATAACTATGGCTACTGCAATAGCTCTCGATACCCCCCGAATCGATTTGTGATCTGCGCTTTGAACCCTCGTTAAGCGCTTAAGCGATTTAACGCAACATTTAACAACGACTCCGGCTCGAGCTCGAGCGGAAGCAGCGGCAGTGCTGGGCGCACGGGAAACACACACAGATTAAAAGTGACAAAAATGAAGTGTAGCACGAACCCCCACAAACAGAAAGAGGGTGGCAGGTTGCAACAACAACCAGCGGCGAGCGGCAGCAACCCCGATGATGAATTGTTGATGATTATTTAAAGATGCCCGTCGTGGTTGTTGTTGCTGCTGCAAGATAAGCGTCTGGTGTTTGGCTGTGAAAATGCGATAAGCTTTGATTTTATTATGGCTAACGCGTGCGACGGCAAACGGCGACGGCGACGGCGACGGCGACGGCAACCGGCGACGAGCGCCCAGAAATTGGCGTAATTTATGTAATAGACTTCGGCTCACTGAGTCCAAGTACTCCCCCGCCCCCTGCCCCCTCCGCCCCTCATTGCAGCCAATGATATAGACGCTGTCGAGCCATGTGGAAACTAGATTTAATAACATTTGCGCGCCCCGAGGGGCTGGCCGTGCTCCCCCCTGCGAGGGTTGTTTTGACCAACTTCTGGCTTATTAAATATTCATTAGCCATGCCGAACAGGACAGCGCTTAAGCGCTAAACGCTTAGGGTATGTGATTTATATACCCTGCAGAGCTGTGGCCAGGGTTATGTTTTCTATGAAATACATTTTAGTGAAATTTTTTAAATACTCAAAGCACTTTAAATTGTAGATTTGAATAATTGCAGCTGTAAGTACAGGGTATGCGTTAGTCAACAACTAGTCACAGTATTAGGCGCCTGCTGCTTTGTTTTTTATTCCTTGCCTTTTTTGTTGTTTGTGGTTTTTGTTATGCCCGCCAGTCAGGTTTTAATGAGTTTTGGTGAATGTGGCAAAACTTTGAGAAAAATCACTTGAACTTTTAGCACATTTACATGTCAGTGGCCGGGCCGAAATGATGGGCCACCTGTGAGCCGCAAACTAATTAAGCTGCTGGCATTTTGCGGCTGCAGCTGCAAATGGGGTAGCTGCAGTTCAATATCGATGGCAATCGCAGGCGGCGAAATGTTTTAATTGAGCCCGGGCAAAGGCGAAGTCGGAGTGGGGCAGATATCAAAGCGTACATTGTATATGCTCCATATATCTAATCTGATTTGTAAACTTGTAAACACTAAAAGCGGCGGCTGCTTGCAACGTGGCGTATGAGCAATGCGCCAAAAGTAGATAAAAGCGGACGCTTTGGGTGGCTCCAAATGGTGTGTGTGCGAGTGTGTGTGCCAACTAATGGCCTACACACACTTCTACATGTGCCTGCGCATTCATAGCGGTGAAATTTATTTTGCAAAAATTTTCTTTCAATTGGACAGTGTCCCATCTTGATAAGATGCCAATCAGCGCGCTTTTTGCATTGCTCAGCGCTGCTGCTGCTGTTGCTGTTGCTGCTGTTGTTGTTGTTGCTGTTGCAGCCCAGCTCTAGCTAGTTCATTTCAATTCAATTCGTTTGTCATTTGGCCGCCATCGTCGCCGTCGCCGTCGGCCTGTGTGGGCCTCTGAGCGATCTGGCCATGTGATTGGCACATTTTATGGAAATGTTGGCTGCATTTAGCTCGGGCCTCCCCTCTATTTTGGCCCGTTACGCGCGTCTTCACGCAGTTCGCTGGAAAACTGTGCAACTGCTAATTAAGAGCAAATCAGACACTTGCCGTCGCACACACGTCCTGTTTATCGGCTTATCAGCTTATCAGTTTATCGGCTCCTGCTGCGCCTCTAAGCAGCAGCTGCTGCTGCGTATCCTGTGGCGTCAAAGTGATGCATGTTGCAGGCGCAGCTAACGGTGCCAGCGCCTGGCGCCGTCTCAGCCAATTTGCCAACAACAGGCAACAGTTCTGTTTCTCCCCTCTCCCTTTCCCTCTTTTATGGGTGTGGCCCACCCACTTGGCCGTCTTTGGCAGCCTGTCAGTTTGCAAGTCAGCTGCAGCGGCGCGTGTTGCCCCCATGCTGCATGCTGCATGCTGCACGCTCGATTAAGATTTTATGCATAAAAATCTGCTCGGCGCTTTGACTCAGTTTCTTATGAATTCCTTAATGAGCTAGGCCTGTGCGCCCAGCGCATTAACAACTTTATGCTTTGTTTAGTCGCTGCTGCCGCCGCTGCTGCATATCAATTAAAGCTTTTGAGCAGCTGCTGCCGAGTTGCTAATTGCCACAATTTGCGCTAAACGCTAGGGAGCGGCACAGACCAGAGACTATCAATTACCGTTGCCGATCGTCCAATTCAGCAGCATCCCTGCCCCTGCCCCCACCCCTCCAATGATTGTAAGCGATACGTTTGGCTCTTGTTTGCCCTTGTTTTCGCTGCATTACACACAATCAACCCTCGGCCGAGTAGCCTAAAAATCTCGTCAAGAGCCTCGCACACACACAACACACAATTGCCGGCAATTTAACAATTTCTGTGTTTGCGCGGGGACAAAAAAGGCACAAACAATGTCGTAATTCACGCCCAGGTAGCCCGGAGTGCACTCTCCGCCAAGTACATATATATATAGTGTATATAATGTAACTTTTCTTTTTCTTTTGTCGTCAACGCAGCCTCGGCGAATGGGTAACTCAATATTGTAATTGTAGCGCAATGAGGCGGCCTTGTTGTTGCTGTTGTTGCCGCTTAGATGTTCGCAAGTGATAAGAAATTGCATATGAAGCGGCAGGCAGGCAGCCTCAACAATGGCCAAGCGACTCACAAAAAAAAAGAAAAACTAAAATAAAAAATAAAAAAAAGTTGGCTACCCCCTCCGTCGGCGCGTCGCCTGCTATCAGCGCCAACTAATCGCATTCGCAAATGTCGCTTATCTGATCGTGTAGAAATGCTTGTAATACTTCATTTTCACTTCCCGGTTCCCGGTCGGCAGCGACCGCTGCCACAGTGCGTTGCAACAGACAGCGTGTGCAGTTAGCGGCATTTCCGGCCAAAAGGGCCGCGCCATGAATTTGCATAAATTTGACCCATTTCAGTTGCCGCTGGGCAGCGGCAGCAGCAGCAGCAACAACAACAGCGTTGGCAGACACAGTTTATTGATTTCGCCCCTAGTTCGCAACACCCACTAAACAGCTGGCGCTGCTTCCTCTTTGTCTTCTTGCAGGTCAATCGTCCACTTACCATGAAAAAGGAGGGCATTCAGACGCGTAACCGCAAGCTCAGCTCCAAGTCGAAAAAGAAGAAGGGCTTGGGCGGCGGCTGCCTGCCGATGGGCGGCCATTTGGGCATGGGCGATTTCAAGCCGCTCGATCCGTCGAAGGGCTTTGGCGGCGGCTTCTCGGCCTCAATGGGTAAGCATCGAATCGAACTGTGGACACGGCCAGCGTATATCCGCCATGCTGAACGCATTCGCCGTTTCCGTTTCATTCCAGCGCAACACGGACACCTTTCCAGCGGACTGCATCCGGCACATGCGCATATGCACGGCAGCTGGTATACGGGCGGCATGGGCGCACTGGGCGCCTCCGGTGGACTGCAGGGTGGCTTCTCCACGGCCGGTTCGCTCGGCGGCGGCGTGGTGCCCCACTCTCAGCCCTATCACTTGGGTCTCAGCTCAATGGTGAGTATAAGAGACGACTGGCGGCGATATAAGAGAGAGCTCCGTTTACTAACGCTTCCATTTCCCATCTCTCTCTCTTTGTCTCTTCCTCTCCTCGCAGGGCACTTGGCGCACTGACTATACGTGATGGAGCGGGAACAATTTGAACAACAACTTGTTCAGCTAGAGCAGCGCCGATTTATAAGTTGACTTGATTTCCAAACACAATGCCAAACTGAGGACTCCCTTCGCAGCAGATTTGACCGGACGCTGGCCGCCGTGGCCCCAAGGACGTTCAGCACGCAGGAGCCGAATCTTCGGGCCTTGTCGCTGTTGTCTGTCTTCAGACGGGGGCGTGGGCGGGGCGGGCGAGTGCGGTCAAGTGCTGGCTATTCCTAATTGTAAACATTGCGTGCAATTTTTAATTATTTAAGTTTTCGTCGTCGGCCAGCAGCTAAAACAAAAGCCCATTAAAATTAATTAAAGGGCCGCACATATTATTTTTATTGCCTCGTGTGTGTGTGTGTGTGTGTGTGTGTGACTGTGTGTTTGAGTGATTTTGCGAGTGTGTGCGCGTGTATGAATTCATTGTTTTCTCGCTTAATTAATTTAATTTCTCGACGCAAATTCGGCGTATTTAATTGTGCTTTATGAACTGCCATAAAATCAGCAAAAATATACAACAAATATAAAATACAAATTAAATAAAAGCAAAAGCCCGACAAACGGAATTTCATAAATATTAATATGAATATATATGTATAACTGAAAACAAGAGCAGCATTAGCAACAACAACAACAACAAAAGCACACAGAAACTAACGATAACTAAGCATTAATATTAACTCGTAAAATGCACGTCCAGAAATAATAAAACAGAAAACAAAAATCAAAGTAAAAACACACTGAAACTGTTTTGTATAAAGCAACTGCAAAATGTTTGTCCTATTATGCAATGCAATTGAAAATTGCAAAATACTTTAAATTGTAAATTAGTTAAATTATTAGACATTAAACAAACAGACGTGATAAACAAAAAACATAAATTTAAACAATTTAATAAATGTAAAATAAATTTAAAAAGAACTATATACTTAACCTAACAGCAAGACAAAGAAAAGGTAAAAGCAAAAAGTAAGTCAAATGATAGGAAAGTGTATGTATTTTAAAACAGATATATAAATATACACACGAAAACATACTAAATATATATATAGCATATATATATTCAATGTTTACGGCTAAGTCTTATAAATAAACATAAATACGTTTAAATCAATTCAATGTTAAAGGCAATTTGTAAAATATGAAAAGAAACACCAGAAAATGAAAAAAAAACACATTTGTTAGCAATTTTTTGTATAATTTTAGCAAAAACATAAAAAAAACAAAAGTATTTATAAAAACTTCAAATATCCGCTTAAGTTCTGTGTACATATAATACAAATTTAGTGTTAAACTTAATTTATATATGTGCGTGTGAGGTATAAACAAAAAATATGTAATATGTATACTTACTTCTAGAGATACAGATATATATGTTGTAAGCATATGCGATAAATGTATTGTAATTGGCCATATTGATAGTTGAATATATTAAAAAACATACGTTTATTTAAATTTAAAGGCAATCACCAGAAAATATATATAAAAATCGAAGAAAAAATACAAAACAGAAAACAAGCAAACAACAAACAACAACAACAACAAAAAAATAAATAAAATAATTTATGAAAAAAAAAAAACGTTTAAAAACGAGTGCTTCTAATTGTGTTAGTGAAACTGTAGAACGGTAACTGACGGCAAAGATTGATTAATTGCCGCCAGATGATTGGACAGAAATCGAAATCGAAATCAGCCGAAGCGCGCAATTGTGCAGACAATTGTGGAAGCAATGTCTATATAATGCCCATTTATGCTTATGAATTGCTCTTTAAATTTCGATGCGTCTTCAATACAAAACGTGCGAGGTGTTGGCCCGAACGCCTGAACGCCTGAACGTTCTAACGTCTTTGCCCCAGTTGGTCATTTGTTATGCGGCATTTGTTGTTATTGAACGCATGAGTTATGGGCTGGAGTCGCAGTTGCTTGTATTGAGGCGTGAAATGGCATGTTAATTTATTGGTACGACAGCGGCAACACCAACAACCAACAGCGGACAGATAACAGCAACACTGGCAACACGGGCGAAAGCCGCCAAAGTTCGTTGCCTAAGTCTTTTGTTTAACGAGTGCGGCGGCTTGTCATAAAGCGCACATAAGCCGTAAATAAGCACAGGTACGTAAGTACCTTTAGCCAGGCTATGAGTGGCTTAAAACAAAAAAACTAGACTGCCGCCTGGTTTTATGGGCATGGCGCTAATTAATGGCCAACGCGTGTCTGGCGGCCATAAAGCGGCATCCAGCTAGGCAAATTTGTGCGCATTGTCGCTGATTCGCTGGCACGTTTGAAGCCACATATCAATGCGCATTGGCTAATGGCATTAATTGTCATTTGGCATCCGCTTCCGTTGCACCTTGAGCCACATTTTCGCCAGGGGCTGGGAGCCCCCAAAGCCGGGCACATGCAAGGCTCATCAAGCATCTATTTAATAAAATAATAACAATTTAACAAATACCTTGCATGCATATCACTCTGAATGCATCTTTGGACAGTGTAATTGAGCCAACAATTAAGTGCACGTTAAATGCAGCCAAGCACAACAATTATATAGTCGCCATATTGAGCTGATCGATGTCACCCAGCTAGTGCAGCATCACATGGGTTCCGTGTCGCATTCTGGGAACCCTTTAGACGCCCTCATTTGTCTAATTGCATTTGAGGCAACATGTGACAATGTTTCTGCTTGGCCACGCCCATAATTGTAATATAATTACATTGTGATTCGGGCAAAATAAGTATGTAATTGTCGTTCTTTGGTTATTGCCAGCGCAATTAACTTGAAATAATCACGAAAACTATGGCATTAGTTTTAACCATTGTCTATCAGTTATGGCCCGGCCCGGCCCTGCCCCCCACCCAGAACGCCGTGATCAATGCATTACAAATGACTAGTCATATAAATCAGTTAATCAGCATCTGCGATAAGCAATGGTAGGTACGTATTTATATATTCATGGGCATATATGGCTTATGGGCCTGGGAAATGCCCATGCCACACGCAGCTAATGGCCGAAAGCATAAACCAGGCTAAACAAAATATGAGCATAAATCAATAGCTCTATGAACACAAATATTTGGGCATGCATTAGCTAATTAGTGTTTGGACCTGGCCAAACGCACAGGAATACCCGTTACGATTATCTGATTGGGGCGCAAAATGTGGTAGCACTTCGATTAGTGCGATTGGTTCTGCTTGATGGGCGAATAGATACACACCAAATTGGTTGGTGCTAGCTGTTACAGAGCCTGAGATCAAGGTCTTTAAACGGCCAATCAGCTAAACGATATCTGCTTAGATATATAGAGAGAAACCTTGTCGATAAAAGTAACTTGAATAGGACTTCAAATCGAATCAAATCAAATATGAATAAAAAAAAGAAATAATCTGAAAATTATTTTTTAGATAGCTTCTGAAAGGAAAAATCCAGATGACAACTATAGCCTTATCTTTGGAAGTGTATAAAAATTGTTTCCCTGTTCAACGAACGCTAATATTATATTTATTCCAGCCTTCGATAAAAGAGTTGTCTCAGTGCTCAGGCATTCCTGGCTCAAATCCGAAGGCCCACAGAAGTCTGTGCTATTCATAATTACAACTTAACATTGGAATCCGGATCCTCATTGTTTAATTTCCTAACTACACTAATATAAATTTTCTTTTTATGTCGGTTCTTGAAAAAATATTGAAAAGCACTAGGGAAAAATTTCTTGTTACATTCGAAACAGCTTTTAAGGTTTATATTTGAAAAGACAAGTCCTTATTAATGTCTTTTATTTTGGGTGGAATTTGTTTTTGCGATACTTTCCTAAATATATTGCAAATTATAAAATAATGTTTAAACGATTTTAAAGGAGCACGAAATCTACTTTTTTACATAGCTTTTTATAACTTTAAAATATCTTGATCAAACTCAATAATCACAAGTTTTATTGTGCTGCTGAAATACAGAAATCAAAATTATTCTATATAATTTAGTTCATAAAATGAAAAATTAAATTTTCTTAATGAACGAATATACCACACATCGGCTATATGGCCGAGAGTATATGTTATGAATATTTTCAAAATATGCGTACTTTCTTTTTTATCTGTCCGAACAGTTTTCCAGTTCATTTTCAGCATGTTAATCCAGAATTTAACCGATTGTTCATTCAGCTGAACAACAGCAGTTAGTATTACAAATACGCGTATTATGTGGCCTTATCTTGTACAGAATTACGCACCGTTATGCTTAGGATATACATATATATATTATATATAAACAAGTTGGAAACAAAAGCAGCGATGGCAACAATTATTTGGTCATGCATTAACTAATTAGAGGCAGTGGCAACAGTGCTCCGATAACATTGGGCCTCTGTCTCCTACTGTCTCCGCCTGCTCCTCTGGCTGCTTTTACCCCGGCCTCTGTCAGGGCCATGGTTTGTGCGCTCGTGCGTTTTGGCTGCAGCTTTATCTGATTGGAAATGTATGGCCAACAATGGCGACACACAACAAACGGCCACGCACACACACACCACACACACAGGCACGCACACACAGCGCAACGGACACAAACAAACAAAATGCTTCTTTAGATGATTAACTATGATAGGCCACTGTGGCCATTGGTCCAAAGGAATATCGATACATTTGTTAGATTTAAATGGATTTTAATATAGCCCAGTTCAGCGCCGACGCCTCAGCTGTAGACCAATTTAATTAGCCTGTTGGTTCTAGATGGCCATGCAACGTTATAATCTGCAAAGCGATTACATAATGTTGTACAACACACACACACACACACAGAAGTTTCTATATATATTTGGTATATGGCATGTGCATGGCTATTTATCAGGCTGCATCAAAGCCAAAGCTCATCAATGCAGTTGCCCAGGCAGCTGTTAAATGTAATTGCTTTTCTATGAAAGTGTGTGTGTGCTGCTTGTCTATTCATTAATTTTACAATGACAGCCACAATTTCAATTAAATTCCAGCTTAAATACACAAACACACCAAAACATGGCGATTGGACACAGGCGATAGGGCAGCGACAGCAGCTCCTCTTTCTAATTAGAATTATCCTAATGAAATTAAATTGTGTGTGCGTTATTAATTATTGAAATTGCATTTGCGATTGCCATACCCAGAGCATATTGCAATTGCAAAATGCATTACGCATGCAATTTGAACTCTGTCATAATTTGTTCTAGATTTCGATTAACTAAATGGCAATGTCGTAAACAATTTCATTTCTCAGCTAATTTGATTAAATTAAGCCCAATGCCAATTGGCTGTTTTAATGTCACAACATGTCCCCCATTCAGTTACCATAAACCTAAAACTCAGCCCGGACCCGAGCCAGCCTGGGCCCATATCAAATGGTTAATGGCAACCGGCCATGTCAATTCGTGGCATATTAAATAGGAAAATTGGCATTGGCAATTGCACAGATATTAGTTTCGCTGTCCGGTGTCCGGTGTACGCTGTCCGCTGGCCATTGCCTTGTAGGCCTATGCGAAGACCATCGCCATGTAGCTGGAGTTGGCCTATCTCAGAGTGCGATCAATTTGTCGCTTGATTGTGTGCGTTTTTTGCATGCCAGCTTGCAGCATGCGAGCATGCAATGAGACTGAGCCGGAGCTCTTTAGCCGGAGTCTGCAGCTGTTGACAACGCATTGGCCATATTTGTGTATTATTGTTATAAGGCCGCCAGCAAATATGACAAAGGCACATAAATTCGGTAGCGCCCAAAGCAGCTTTTGCCGTGCGTCCGGGCCTGCGAGAATCTGACGCACATAAATAAGGCACAGACATTGCAGCAACAGCAACAGCAGCAACGGCAGCAGCAGCAACAAGACAAGACTCAAATGTTGCCCGTGAGTCTGGCAGTTTGGCTGTGTCGTCATCGCTGAGAGCAGCAGCAACAACAACATGGCTAAAGTGTCAAATTTCACGCAACATGATGCGCTAAATGTTGCCAGCAACTGTGCAACAACAATTGTTGTTGCAATCCCAACTCGTACGCGAAGAATCCTTCTCCTTTTCGCAGTTGCATGTTTATTGTAAATATTATGAAATGTTGAGACCTGCGATTGCTGCCGCTCCTGCTGCTGCTGCTGCTGCTCGACTGCGCAATTTATTGATGCAACACGATAAACGCGCCCCAAGCATGAAGCCAAAGCCAAAGCCGAAGCCTGCCCAGCCAGAGGCATAAATAACATTTTCTCAGAAATTAAGCCAAACGAATTATTGTTTTCGACAACATTTCTGTTGTAATTACCTGGCCAGGTGATAAGCGTGCAACACCTTGGCAAGTGTAAAACAGTGCGATGATTAGATGCAGATACCGCAGCAGCACAACAGCAACTTTCGTCATCATTAGGAGCCAACCAAGCAGCAACAGCAACAACAATATCATCGATTACATTTGACAGGCGATAAGTGGCCCGATCTGCGCTCCGTTTCTGGCCTGGCCATGTGAAACAATAGCCGCACATAGTTCTTTATTTTATTTTATTTTACTTCATTTTTTGTTTTTTTTTTTTTGGGCTTTTCAGACCGGTGGACAACATTAACCTGTTAACCCAAACTGACGGCGACCAAGTCCCCAAGCAACAGCGGCGACCGGTGTCGCCTACTTTCGGTTGGCTTAGAGAGCCTACCAACGTTCGTCGTTTTAGTGGTGCAGTGCATGAATAATGCGCGCCCACAGCTCAATAAATTTTCACTCCTTTCGCCACAGATCGCGAGTCGCGAGTGGCAGCTCGAGTCCCTCGGCCGGGCCACAAAAATTCACACATCTTGCGCGGGCCTCGGACTCGAACGAACGCTGTGCAGCAGTCGACGCCACAGCAGGGAGGAGCTCAGCTCCAGCTCTGGGATGATTCATTTGAGCGGCAGTTGCACACACACACGAAATGATACCAAAAACCATTTAAAGGAATTCTCCCAAAGTTAGAAGCCAGACACGATCAGGACCCGGCTCTACGACATGGGCCCAAACAGAGTCACAAACACTGAACATTAAGGAAAGCTTCGCAGACTGCTTGGGGTCTGTCTCTCGCTGTTGTCCCCCCTCCTCCAGTTGCCACAGTTGCCAGTTGCAAGTTGCCAGTTGCCAGTTGCCAGTTGCCAGTTGCCAGTTGCATTGCGCGATTTCATTTCCTCTTCGCATGATTTCGCTGCGCCTGCGCGCTGTGTGCGCCCACAATTGTCGAGAGATTAGAGTTGCTGTAATTCCACTGCTGCGACGGCAAAGAGTTGGCCATGCCGATTGGACTCTGTGCCAGCCAGCAGCAGCAGCAGCAGCAGCAGCAGTGGCGGTCGCCACCACCACGACGAAGACGACGACGACGACGATGACGATGACGATGCGGCTGATTTCGAGCTTATCACGTTCACAGGAGACTGCCAGACGCTGCCAATGTTTACACGGAGCTTTAAGCAGATCGCAAAGATCGCGGAAACATTTGTTTATCTTATCGTTAGCTTGAGAACAGTTTACATAAGTGTCATGACGAATATCGAACTATATATACATATCCATTTATTGAAATGCAATACCGAATTTTCTGTTTCACACGAATTTTAACATGTTGATATTTTTAAACTCGATTTTAAATGTTCTATAAATTCCTTTAATGCATTTTTTTTGTCTTCTATAAATTTCCTGAATTCTCACTCCCCACAAATTATACACATTAACTTCGCTTTGTATTTTTCTTATTAATCATTTATACATATATTTATATTAGTTCTACATTTTTTTATATTAACGAATTTCTCACATAAAACAAAAACCGAAAACAGCTTGTATAAGCATAATTTTAAAGACAACTGAGAACTCTTTACGTTCACAACGTTGTAAAACTGTAAAAACTGAGAGTATAACACGAAAACCGGAATATGCTCTTCATTCAATATTCTCTTCACCCAATATAATATTATAATTATATGCAAATCTGTTTACACACGCAAGCCTCATAAAAAAAATAAAATGATCATAAGAATATGGGCACGTAGTCTATTTATACCACAACAAATTTTTGTGCTCAACATGATCAGCTATAAAGAGCGACTACGTCAACCGGTCCTGTGGCGCAATGGATAACGCGTCTGACTACGGATCAGAAGATTCCAGGTTCGACTCCTGGCAGGATCGATACTTTTTTCAAATTATTTTTCTTATTTTTTAAATACATATAATTAATATTCTTGTTACAAAAAGCTGTTTTTAATTTATTTACTATTCGTTTTATTTAAATACATACATATATATTTATATGTGTATAACTGATAAGCACGCCTAGCACGTGTTGGTGATAATGCCGGCGTGCATGTTGGCAACTGTACAGTAATATCGCATATATGTATTTAATTTAAAGCACTTAAGCTTGCATTCTGCACTGTGTTGCATTCGAAAAAGCTTAAAGAAAGTCAACTGTACTTTATTAAGTATTTGTATTTGTTTTCCTCGTTACAGATAACAACGTCAAACAATTTTTTTTAAGTTCTTTTTTAAATAAGAAACGGATGAAGAGATTATTATTATTACGTTTAGGAAATTGTTTACTTTACATTAATTTATGTTCCATATTTTGTTGACCTCTGAACAACTGCCTCCGTGGCGCAATTGGTTAGCGCGTTCGGCTGTTAACCGAAAGGTTGGTGGTTCGAGTCCACCCGGGGGCGAAATCAACTTTTTTATATTTATTATCAGATACTAGAAATATCAGATAGATAGAAATATCACAGTGTTATTAGTATTAAATAATATAATTTTTTTTATTTTTCTGCACCTAAAAAAACATCATTTGCTTGCTTCGTGTAAACCTTAACCAGCTCTGGGCGACCATCTGTGGTGTCTGTGTGTCTATGTCTAACAATGGCCACCACAATGGCAGCGGGGCAACCTCAGCGGGCTGCGCGACTGCGTTCTGCCGTTGTGGAGCTTCGCTCAGTTACTTAGTTGGGCCCCATCAGGCAATGGCAACTGGGGGATCGACACACTACCGCGCCCCAATGCGCTCCCCTCTGCTGCATTGCATAAGAGAAATATTTGTGCAATTTGATTTCGCAGAATTGCGAATTCGTTGGAATGAATTCCCGATGCCCCCGCTTGGGCCCGCTTGGACCCGCTTGAGCCCGCCCGCCCGCTACCCGCACCGCCCCCTGGCCCGCCTTTAAGCTTTGCCATGCGGCTTATGCGCATTATGATTATGATGATACCAGCTGCTTTGTTGTTGCTGTTGCTGATGTTGTCTGTGTGTTGTTTTCGCCTTGTTTGCTGGTTTGTTAGCCGCTTGCTGCGATTATTGTTGAAATTCTATGCAGTCGCCCAAGTCATGACCACAGCGGCGGGCAATAGAAAACTGAGGGAAATTCTGCGGAAAAGTTTTGCGGCGTGCGCGCCTGCGACTGTGCCTCGACTCTATAGTCTTTGAGCCACAGAGATCAACATGGCCAGATTGTGTTTGCAATCATTACAGCCGGCGATGATTGCCAACGACCACGACTGGCCCACTGTGGATCAACGTCGTCTGCGTGGTCTGTTGGTGGGTGCCGATTTGTTTTTGATTGGGTGGCATACAATTTGTACGAACCATGCCCCATGCACCGTGCACCGTGCCCCGTGTCCCGTTCAGAAAACAAATGTTGCTGCGCACAATTTAAATGTAATACCGCCAGCTAAAAAGTCATTAGCAAAAGCGAAGGGCAACATTTAAAATTACATTATGACAAATAAATTTCGGAGGGATGCATTTTACACCCTCGTAACAAGAAGACAACGGAAAACAAAATAAAATGTATCTTGTGTAATTTAAATGCAAGTGCAGCACACTCAAGGTCTGCGCGACAATTTAGCCCAAATGGTAACCCAAAGCCAATACACGCTCGGCGGACAAGGGGCACACAGCAAACGGCACACGAAATGAAATGGAAAACGTGTACACGGACAGACAAAGCCGAGCCCGACGTGGCAACTGACCAGGGCCCGGCCCCGGCCCCGGCCTGGCCTAGCCCGACCTGACTAGCAAAATGAGGCGCTTATCTAAATCTTCATAGTTGGCTAAACGCGGCCTTTTGCGCCTCCGCGACGTAAGCTGCTCCTGGCCGGGTCTCTCTCTGGTCTTTCATTTTTCCTGTTCGTTTTTAATTGCAGCCGAAACGTGAGCGAAATGTAACCAAAAATGCAATTGCCTGCCCAGTTGCTGTTGCCTTTATTATTATTTTTGTTTTTTGTTATTTTTTTGGTCATTCCTGCCGCGCATTCGTGCAGCATTCCTGTACCTCAGGCCGCCCCCTGCCCTAATGGGAGCAACGAGCGCGTGAACAAACGTAGCAGGTCTTGTCATCGGAACATGTAATTATGCCACTTTGCGTCAGCTTTGGGCCCAAACTCATTTACAATACGCCTAGAACGGCTGGCAGCATGTTGCCAGCCTCAATGTTGCTGGCGCTGCATGTTGCCAGCCTGAGGCCGGGCATAATTGTCGCCTTACGTGCGACTGTCGCATTTGAGCGCCCAAAACGCTGTCATTCTCAATGCACAACATGACAATTAAATGGGCGACTGAACCCTGGCGACATGCAAGTGCCAAATGCAGCGCAGAAATCTGCACGTTGCACGTTGCACGTTGCACGTTGCAAGCGGCAAGTTTTGCCTGGCATTCTTGACAATGCCCTTAATTAGAGCAGTTATGAGCCATAAAAACCTTTGCATAGCATTGCGTCTCACGCGATACGCATCTGCTCCTAAGTCATAACTTTAACTAACTAGTTAGTAGCTGCACTTAATGCTGCCTTTGATGGGCCACAAAAGCGGGCCTTTTGCTCCTCAGCGCAATTCACGAAAATTGCCAACTCAATTACATGGCTGAATGCGCAGAAAATTGCCAAATCAAGAAAATAGCTGAAGTAAATAAATAGCCAAAGCCAAACGCATAAATCCAAAGGCAAGCAAATTGTGAGCATGTGGGTGACTGTTGGCCAACTGTCGCTCTTCCTAAGCCAACCGGCTATCCGGCTATCCGGCTGTCCAGCTATCCAGCTGCGAGTGTCCAGCTTTCAGTTTGGCGATAAACAAACATAAAACTTGACGTCCGTCGTTGTCGTTGTCGCACAGTTCAACTGGCACAATTCTTATTTATTTTGCTACAGTGTGCCGATATGCCACCCCCCCAAAATAGCCAACCCACTCAAGACAACGCCGTAACGCAATTGAAAAGTAAATGTAGCTAAGCTTTATTCTTTTTTTCCGCCAGCAAGTGGCAAAAATTGTGTTTTATTGACTGGGATTACTACACGAATATGGAGCGGGGCCGGCGCAAACCCTTTGGGTCAGCTTTTGGGCAGCACAGATAAAGGACAACGGTCGACGGTCAAAGGGTTGTCGCCGGTTTTGCCGTTGGCAATTTATTTACACGTGCGTTGGCTCCGTTGAGGATTTGCCTGCATTTGATTCGAATTTGATGCGATTTTTTACGGCGCCTCGTAAACTTTGTATTCGAAATCAATTTCGAGAATGGCCGCTCTAAGCTGGCTAAGCTGTAAGCTGCAATTAAGGCTGGAGATTTATGCGGCCCACCTTGCAACTATCGGAGGCAGCCAGGCAAGTGGGGCTACCGGGGCCCATATCTTATGGCCACTTGGCGCATAATGGCTAACAATTAATACAACATTTAGATGCCAATCGGTAAATGCAGCCGCGTTTCGCACTGCAAATTAATTGAAATTTATGTGCGCGCATTTACCAGTTTTTTTTTTCGGGGTTTACTTTTTTTTTGGGGTTTTTCGCACGCCGCGCAAAGCGGATCAATTGCCCAAAAGATCAATTGGCAGTTGACAAACGGAAAAATAACAAACGCACAATTGCAACTGGCAATTGCAACCACTTGAAAGCCGCTCAGCCCATTAGCCAATCAGGCGTTAAATCGCTGCACAAATCAAAGCGAGCCACAATCGCATTTCTCTCTATTCTCCCGATGCTCTCGCGCTCGAAAATTGTTGCGGTTTCTACAGTCAGTCAAGCGCAAAACGAGAAATTCATTAATCCGCTGGAGGGGCAGCAGGCCAGGGCTTAGGACGACTTCGGCACACAGTCAACATTCCTAAGCTGGTTTTTTTCGTATAGTTTAATTACATTTGTGTGTGAGTTGTGGTACGTGGTATGGATGCGCTGCATTTGGTTGCACCTTGCACCTTGTTTTCTTTCTTTCTTTCTGGCCGATTGGCACGCGCTGCATTTTTATTGCTTCATCAGCATCGGTTGCGTAATAGCCGCTGGGCAACACTCGGACGGAGGCCAGCGGCATACGGCAGGTGCAATTCCGTGCGAGCCAAATTGGAACTGAAATTTGTAATTCATGTTTCCGCAGCGTGCCACCAAATAACAACAACAACAGCTAATACAAGAAGCAGCAGCTAAGATAAAGTAACAAAAGGGAAAGCTACGACGTGAATTTCATATACACTACCTCAACAATTTAACTATAATTAAATAATTATCATAATCAAAATTCGATTATCTGTTTCTCAGCTATACTTTAGTTAGCTTGCAACAATGAATTGTTTATTTTAAATTATATTAAAAATACAAAAGCTTGTATTGCAACTATATGGCCTTATTCTAACTATTTGTGCAATTATAATAATCGCAACAATTTATAATTATATTAAAATTGAATAACAACAAATAATTAAGTCACACACTTATTTGCATAATTTATTATTTCATTTGATAAATAGATAGATTTTTGCTTAATATGGTGGCTTACTTATCACCAATAATTATAGGATTACAGATTATAATCTGTGCGGCAAAAAATGTTGACCAATAAAGTTCCGAATTCATAATAAATTTTCTATTATAAAATGCCTACTTTATTGATTAAAAAATTAGAATGAAATACAGTTTTATTTCATTTAATTTCTTTCAGAAAACATATATTTAAAAAAAGAAATGAAAATAAAATGTTTTTGTTTAGACTCAAAACTGTCATAACTTTGCCAAAATTTTTACAGATTTTCATGGTTAGTAGCATTTTAAACTATGTTTGTTCTCTAGATTGAGATGGCATCCTAAATTGATTGCAGTTTGAAACATAAAATCTTAATCAACATTTTTTTTATTTTTATCTTTTTTACATTTTTTAGAATTTAAAAACAAGAAATATAATTTTTGTGATACTTGGAATTAAAATTAACATAAATAGCTACACCAAAATGAATATCATTTAATAAATGCAAACGTTATAATTTCAAAAAATAAATAAAAATATATAAAAATATTTATTATTTATTAATTCCAAAAACTTTACATTGTTATATAAAGTCCACATACTTAAAACTGTTCTTGCAAAAGTGTACAACTTTTGAAGCTCGATAACATTTTGAACTTGTTTTATTTTCTCTATTAATTTTGCATCTAAAATTTAAAGAACTTATTATTTTGAATTTGTGAATATTTATTAAATGGTCTTTACCTCTTTTTGTGTTCTCGTCCAAGGGAACCGGAGAAACATTGTATATATATATGCACATATAAGGTGGCTGCTTCACCAAAACGAGCTGATAAGGAAGCGGAGCCTGCTGCAAGGGTATCGAAAGGTGTTTTCACACCATTAACAAGACAGGACCGCAATCTGCCGTGGCAAGCAAACAGATTCCGATACAGTTACGGGCCTGCGAATAGACAAGCTGCAAAGCCAGCGCTGATTGGCCAAAAGGCGGAGCCAACGCAAAAGCGAGTTGTTGCGCATAAATTATGGCATTAAGCTAGCGCCTGGGATTGGTGCAGCAGCGCCGGCTTCTGCAGTGCAGCAGCGGCGAGTGCAGCATCCCAAGACAAGATCTGTGGCCCAAAAGCAGGTTTTCAGATGGCCAACAAGCGGCAGGCAGCAGCAGCAGCAGGCAGCAGCAGCAGCATTTTGAACTAGCGCTCAAATTAGTTGGTTCGCTTTGCGGCTGACATGTTTATTACCATTAAGCGTCAGACAGACAGACATAAATCGAAATGTTCGTCAAGATCGGTTCGTGTACAATAGAAATTCAATTAAAATTGACATTTTGCCGATGAACTTATGCAAATGCTGGCCCCACAGCGACAATCGCGAGTCCATCAGGCGTCTCTAGGATATTTATGGCCAAATCGAAGCACACACACAAATTTATTATATTTTATAATGTAACAAATGGCACGTCGTCAGGGGCCCAGACCCGCCGATTGGGATAAGTCGATCGAGCGACCGCCTGGTCGTCGGTACGTGAGCCTGCCACAGCTATATGGATACGTCGAGTGCATTCAACTCGTTCGCTGCATCGATAACAAAAGCAATTTGTTAAGGAAAGGAAATCCCACCAAAGTATGTGAAAATAATAACAGGCAGACAGCAAAAAAAAACAAAAAAAAACAACCGAATAAATGTAAAATGTTGGCAACGTTTAAAGTAGCCTAAAGCAGCTTGATTAATTTTATGAGCGATCAGCCGTTAAGTTCAGCGCACATGAAATTTTGCGATACTAATCTAGCATTAAGCATACGCCCCGTAGCCGTACCCCTGCCCCGACCCACATCCAAGCCTGTGCGAAAGGTAAATACTCATTAGCGAAATTTTTGTTTTTGTTTTATCATATTTTCACAACTTTGGCGCTGGCGGCACTCACTGCTGCAGTTGATCTTGATGCAATTAATAAAAATAAAAATATATAAACAAAATATTAAAAAAAAAACCGGAGGCATTGCATGACTTGGCACACATCTCCGGAAGCAATTGTTGGGTAAGTTGGAGTAAGGGTTACATTTGGGACTAAGGCAGCGCTTAAGTCGTGTAAGGGTTAGGTTTGATCGCAGCTGATCAGCCGCGGGCGATTATGATTTTTCGTATGGCCCAACACTGGCCTGGGCCGTGCCCGGCTAAAACGAAAACAGGCAAGACAAAAACGACCACCGCAGTTGGCCGTTCATCACGCTGACAGCTACTCGTCGGGGCCGCGAATCTGCCTTGTAAATTGACAGGCGCAATTGAATGCGAAAGCACAAAATTGGATAATTTCCCAGTGACAATCGAATCCGCAGCTCTGGCCAAATTGACTGCGACTTGATAAATGCGATGCGCAAAAGTTTCCCAGGAGCGCAAAGCACGAGCACTTGCCGGGACAGAGGGACAGAGGGACAATGCATTGTCAGGCGATATGCAAAATAAATTTCACTTCCGAATCCTTTCTGCCCTGGCCCTGGCCCGGGCCGGGCCGGGCCGGCTCTGCGGTTGTTCATGGCTTGTTTTACATATGTCCCGCACCTTGGCCAGACCCCTAAAGACGACGGCCGCCAGCCAGCCCGCCCGCGCCACTTGGGGCCCTTAGGGCCCTGGGGATCCACGCTGCTCCACAATGAACCCAATAAAAACGCTCTAAAAGGCAAACAGCGCAGAGGCTCTCTTGGCCACGTTGTCGTAAATCGCCGGCAATGCTTCGAGTGAAATCCATTTGAATTGATTGCATTGAGTCCGGCCCGGTGGCTCGTCATTGCGCCCTGGGGCGGGGAGACCACCAAAATGTTGCAATTAATTTTTGCACAATGCGCTTTGTGCTATTTAGTTTTGTCGCATTATGGCAGCTGCCGTTGGGCTCTCCCAAGAACCGCTCTTAATTGCCATGCCTGACCAGAAGATGGCCAAAACGGTAGCTAACAGTTTGGCTAAGGCCGTGAGCTACGCGCTGCTTCTTGTCTTTGGAGATGCGCACGTGTCGGATTATTCAAACACGACAACGAATATATACTTGCTTTCTTCTATGCATAGTATAAATAATTTAACGAGTTCTTCGGTTTATTTTCTGATTTGGCGTTAGTTTAAAAATATTATACGTTAATATTTTTTTATACTCGTTCACGAAGTGAAAATAGAATATTGTGTTTGTCCGTATGAACGCAAGTTTATCACTATTGAAGCTAAAGACTTACGCCCACTGGAGGCGCATTAAATCGAAAAAAGTCCATTTATCCATTTATCGCATATATTTACAAACATTTTCGTAGCTCACATATTTCAAACTGCCATAACTTTGTCAAAACTGAACCGATTTTCATGCTTAATAGCATTTCGGTCATGATTTGTCCTCCAGATTGTTTCTACATTTAAAATATATTGAGTTTTAAAAATAAATTTGTTTTGAATATTTTGGTGAAAATATCATGTACTCCCCTTACTCATTTTGGCAAAAATTTTTTTTCAAAATTTAGAATTGCGAATTTATATTTTTAATCGATTGTGGATGTCACAATTAGCATAAAAAACAAGATTAAAACCGATTCAGAGGGGACGAAATTTTGTGTCAAAAATCATGCCAAAATTGAGAAAAATTTTGACAAGTAAAGCTCTCAGAACTATAGCTTCCATATTTCAAACTGCCATAACCTTGTCAAAACTAAAGCGATTTTCATGCTTGATGGCAGTTCGGTCATGATTTGTCCTCTAGATTGATTCTGCATTTAAAATATATTCAATTTTTAAAATTAATTTTTTTTGAATATTTTGGTGAAAAAATGTTTAAAACTCTCGGATCAGAACTCAGAACTAAATCGATTTTCATGTATGAAGGCATTTGGGTTCTCTAAATTGATTCTGCATTTAAGGATAACACGTTGTGCTTAGACTTGTTGGACACACTATATATATACATATATATATATATATTTGTGTGTATATTTCGTGTCACGCAGGAGAGCCCAACACGTGGCCAACTCTAGTTGTTGCTTTTGGTTTTTTTGGCCATGGTTTCTGTTTCTTCGTATCAGCGGCCTTTGATTTGCATATATTTCGGTTTTAATTAGTTAACAAGCTGCTTTCGTTTGTTGCGATTGCATGTTGAACCACGACGCATATCGTAGATGCTACAGGTATCGGCCACGGCTACCAGCTACCAACTACCAACTACCAGCTACCAGCTACAGTTCCAGCTCCAAACGCTGTTGCATGCAGAAGAAGCGAGCCCGAAGTCGGGAGACAGCGAATGTATAAAATCAAACACGATTTTTAGCAGTTTTCAATTCCCGGAAATCTTGTACGATATGTTGCACCAGCCAGAGAGCCAACTGGGGGATTGCGGATTGTTGTGGCTGCGGCTATGGGATATGGCTGAGGCCAAGCTCCGATACTCCGATTCCAGTATCGTGCAAATGTTTCATTATTTAACAGATTTCAGCGCACACAGCCAGAGATTTCATTGGGTCCAGCTGGCTGCCCTTGGCTGGCGGCCACTGGGAATGCGAGTGTGAAATAAGGCGACAAGACAACTTCAGCGCAAAAATACCAACAAAAATTCCAAGATGTTGTCATCAATTAAAGCGAGCGTTGCGAGTGCCAACAGATGCAGTCGCCGTCCCAGTCCCAGCCAGTTCGCACCTGAGAACTTTATTAGTGCAGCGGCTCCTCCTCCTTCTTCTTCTTCTCCTGCTTTGGCAATTGCTGCGTGAATTATGGTTCACCTATGGCCTAGTGCTGGCAGCTGGCGAGGCCAAAGCCAAATGGCGCAGGCGATAAGAGTCGATAAATCACAAAGGGAGACGAGCTGCGATCCGAAAGAAAGAGACACGAGCCCGAGAGAGAGGGAGAAAGAGAGATATACTTAAAGCTGAAGGTGGAAATCAAACATAGGCGGGCGCAGCTCAAGTCGCGACGTGCGCAACTTGGCCAATTCAGCAGAAAACGCAAAGAGACAAACTTATTTGCATTTGCCCGGTTGTCAGGCCAACTTGTTGTCAGCGTATCCTGCTTGTTGTACCCTGTAGCCATCGAAAATGGGCAGGAAGGGGCATGCTGCACTTGTGCAATGAAAAAAAGAATAAAATACTTGAATCAAGTACGTCTTTCTCATTCTCGAAATTCTTAATATGTTTTCATGCGCTAGTTGGCTTAACAATATTATTATTATTATTATTATTATTATTATTATTATTATTATTATTATTATTATTATCATTATTATTATTATTATTATTATTATTATTATTATTGTTATTATTATTATTATTATTATTATTATTATTATTATTATTATTACAATATTTTGACTAGAATACTTAAGATTTTATTCCATTTTTAATATATTATGTATTATATATTTTATATTTTTGTAATTAATTTTTAATTAGTTAGTATTTAAAACTTACTTTAGTACGACATATTTAGTTGTCTTGTAGAAGCAGTCTTGTCCGTTCTCATAAATTATAACATATAAAAACATAATCAATCTAGCCGTCTTGCATATTACAGGGCATCCACTAGTTGGGAAACTTTGACTGAAACATCGTTGTTGTTATTGTGGCGATATTTGCTACTGACAGGCAACTTTCGGCCAAAAAGAAAACAAAAAAAAACATGAAAATTGTTGCCCACGAGTCTGCCAAGTACGCCAGCCAGAGTCTGATTCCAGGTCCAATTCCAAGTCTCGGCCAGGCTCAGTCTTTTGTTCATCTTGTTAAGGTTTGAACTTTATGCCTGCTGCTGCCACGTCTGCTTGGGCCAGCTCGCTGTTGTTTTGGCTTATTGTTTTAGCCAGCAATGCTTTTTGTCTGTTTTTTTTTTTTTTGAGTGCTGCAATTCCAGGAACTTTTCAGGTGGCACAGCATGTTGGGCAGACACACTTTTGGTGGGCCCAGCATTGTGGCCACTGTGCTTGCAATTAAAATATATTTAGGCATTAAATACACTCAGCAAAACCAACGAAATTTGCGAATTTTCTTTAAATCAGGAAAATGTAAATTCCAAATAGACCTTATCTGCGAGTATCTTATTTTAAACAATTTATACTTAAGTTGACCAGGTTTAATTTAAATACTCAAAGTTCTTGTATAAGTATTTTCCACACTTAGTTTTTGACCATTAACGAACAATTCAGAATGATTATTCAAAAACAATATATACTTGAAGTTTTAAGTGTAAAACGGATACCCATCAACCTAGTGAGTAAGTCAGGCATTTTTCGCCAAGTGTACTCTAATACTTCAGCAAGCAAATTGATTATTGGCAAACGCTGATAAGCTTGTGAATTGCGTTGACATTGGCTAATTAATATATTATATAGCGTTTATGTTTGCGCATATTTATGGTCAACACCCCGCCCAGCTTTTGGCTCTGACGGCTTTTCATCAAAGGAGTCACGCGGCTGACTGGCAGCTTGGCCGGCTGGGGCTGGGGCTGGGGCTGGTGCCTGGCGGCTAAAGGCGATGGCGTCTGTGGCGCATACAAATGATCCGGGAACGCGCTTATCGCTGGCCTGCAAAAATATTTAAATGTTGCTTGCCAACATTAATTTTTGGGCATGTTTTAATGTCATTATATAATCAGCACAAGTCGCACAAGTTGCTAAAAAAACAAAACATTAAACAGCAAGAATTTTAGTTTACTTTTTTTATAGCCACAAAACATAATTAAAATTTAGTTTTCTGTTAGTTTTTTGCGTAATGTTAGTTGTGTTGATGTTTTTTGTTATGTTTATGAAAATTTATGAGCTTGTCGCGAGCTCCAAGCACGAGCACGAGCACGTCGTTGTCGTTGTTGGATTTGGCCAAGTTATGGCCAGTTATATGTGGCTTGTGGCTAAACAAGCGGAGGCAAAAGGCACAGCAGCAGAGATGCTTATCGGCGCAATGTTAATTTCCAGCATTTAAAAGTGTAATTAACTCAATTTGAATTATTAGGCGCGCGGGGCGAGCTGCCCTCCACCCGGCCAAAACAAAAGACTTAGGCAGCGAACTTGTTGCGCACTGCACGCTGCGGGCCAAAAGGAAGCAGGAAGCCACGCCAGAGGCATGAGAATATTCGCTCATGAGTCACACACGGCTCGTGTCGCAGCCGGAGTCGCAGCCAGTGCACTTGGGGCCCCGGCACTTGACACGTATTCCTGGAACGCTGCCTCGGGCGCGCTCTGCACACAGAATTCCTAATTAGCCAGCCTGCCCAACGCCTGCGAAGGGCTCTGGTTCGGGCTCGGGCTCGGGTTCGGGTTCGCCGCCAGTTAGCAGTATTTATGCGTTCATATTCGTTCGCATTTGAGGCATCGATCAATTGTCGACTTGCTCCGACAACTGGGTGGCCAACTACCAGTCTTGTGCAGCGCCTCAAATGCGACTATAAATTATTTCCAATATACGCCTGGAATAGCTGATGACCCTCTTTGGCCCTAGGCTAACAAACATGTTGTCACTTGCCGGTGATTCATGGGTTTGACAGCATTGTGCATGTTCTTATCACGCCCGAACCATCACGGCTGCGCATGGAAAATATATAATAATCTCATGTAGACATTTATGTATGTCCTTAAATATATATATGCATAAATTATATATTATATGTAACTATATATAACGAGCTATTCGTCTTATTAATTAAGATACAGTTTGATAGATATCCTATTATTCATCATACAAGTCGTATCCGTTTTATTGTTCTATCCGCATTCCTAAGCGCAGATCCTAACGTTGACAGGGAATAGCGGTTAAAGAAGAGACATATCCCATATCCATGTTTACTTAAATAAGAACATCATAAATAAAATCGACATTAGATAAATTTTAATAATGTTGAAACGATTTGATTACCTAAAATATTTAAAATGTAAAACTAAAATTGAACAATATAAAAATAATTGTTTGATATTTAATGATTTCTATAAGCCGATTTTAAAGAATTTTGTAAAATTTACTATGCATTATTTAACAAGAGAAAGCAAAGAAATTAAAAAAACATGAGTCAAAAAATAAGAATTTAGGAACATTTAAAAAACTGTTTTCCAACTCAAATATCTGGAAATATTAGTTTTAAAGTTAAACTATATAGAAATTTTATGACAACTTAATGCCAAATTGTAAAAACAATAACTTCAGGCCACTGGAGTTGTAGGAAAGTTAAATAAAGTTTACATTAACCGCTATGCGGAACACAACTGTTTAATATTCGATTAGTGTATTGTGTATATTGGCATTTTGGTCACTTTCCTTGTAGCTTCAAGATCGTTACTTAATCATTAAGTACCCTGTAGGAGCTAGTAGGAGAAACCGCGCTAGCTTAACTTGTGCAAAAGTAGTTAGAATTATTTGTTGCCAACTATTTGGTTTAGTTTTCATTGCATACTTTAGGGATTAGTTGAAAACACATACATACATATTTATTATCGAAATAATTGAAACGTATCTCACATACGAATATCATTGTCTTAATAGGATTTGTTTTCCTTTAGCTTTCTTTATAATAGTCTTTATTAGTTCTGCTTTGTTCGCTTTTCGGGCGCCTCCTTTGTCAGTTAGATAATGAAGCTTATTATTGGAATCGGTTATTAAAATATAAATTATAGTACATAATTTAACTGTGTGTGTGTGTGTGAGTGTGTGTGATAGAGATGTTGTACAGAAAGCGTGCCGGCGCTTGCATATGGAATTAACTCTTACAAAATTGGCTGATACAGAAACAGAATAAACGGTACATGCATGTATCTTACACTGGTATTAATTGCTATTCATATTATTGTTTTATAATTATACTTTTTAGCAATGGCCTTTAAGCATACAAACATTTTTTATTCTTTTTTGTTTTTTGTTGCACGTATGTATATATATTTTGTTATAAACGTCTTTTTTTTAAATTTTCGCTAAGCAAAAATGTAAACTATAAATAAATATTTGCGTATTAATTACAAATGTAAATTATAATTTGTATTTGTATTTGTATATTTCTATATAAAATGATAAAAAATGAATAGTTTTATATAATCACACCAATAAACATTAAACATAAGCCTAACTATTGTTGTTGATACAAGCAACAAATTGATAGAGACACCAAAATTCAACGGCTGTATGAGGTGAAAGCACATTACGTGAAATAATGTGCGATTTCTTGCTGTGTACATGTGTTTGTATAGGTCAAGGATTTGTGTCTGTGTTTGTGTGTGTGTGTGTGTGTGTGTGTGTGTATGTGAGTGTGTCTGTGCTTATATTCATATTTATACAGAATCCGTTGGCATTTTTCATTAGTCCTGTCATTTGTGAACTACAATTCGAGATTTTTGGTCCTAACGAGGAGCACCCCAACGCGAAGTCTATGCACTACACCTAACACTTAAACACGCGGTGAATTATTCATACAAACACACATGCTAACAATCATAACGAACCATTGCGAAAACTTTTGCTCTTAGAATAATTTTCACACATCAATTAACAGTCTGCTCCAAATTGATGTACTGCAAATTAATATAGTTGTTCAGTGTATGCGAGTGCATAAATTTGTATATGTGTATGGATTTGTGAGTGTGTATGTTTGTGTATGTGTGTGTTTGTGTGTGTTTTAGTAAGGCTATATAATCTAACGACTTTGGCTTTTCGAATGCTGAATTAACCACTGCAGCGTTATGTCGATGTTGTCCTTTTCCTTACACGAAATACTATAACAACAGATTTCCCGATCCTGTATGCTGGACAGATTCCTGCAAGGGGCAAAAGAGCAAAGTTTATAGATGATCCTAGATGAAGTTCATTGTTTACTCACATTCGCTCTATGAGTCCGGTCTCATCAAGCGCGCCCGGAAGATCACGTTTATTGCCCAGGACGAGCACTGGAATGCTATTCAGCTGCGGCTTGTCAAGCAGCGAGTGCAGCTCATTGCGTGACGCCTCCAATTTGTCCAAATCAGCAGCGTCTACCATGTAACTGTAAAGAGGGGTGCTCAGTCGAATTCGAGGTGTATTTCGGGGGAGTTACTTACACAATGGCATTGACGCCGCGACAATAGCGCTCCCACATGGACCGAAAGCGTGGCTGGCCGCCAATATCCCAAACCTTAATAGTAACATTGCCTTTGGTGATTTTGCGCATATTGAAACCAACTGTGGGTATCATATCCT
The DNA here is from genome assembly GCA_035043565.1 of Drosophila robusta. Taxonomy (NCBI): domain Eukaryota; kingdom Metazoa; phylum Arthropoda; class Insecta; order Diptera; family Drosophilidae; genus Drosophila; species Drosophila robusta. Next base: position 11,649,593 of record JAWNMW010000235.1, read on the forward strand.
CTGCGAACTGGCCGGACTGTTGGTTTATAGAAAGATTTAAGTGAATATATGTGTGAATTTAATATGTGCTTGTGAAGTTCAATTAACTTAAATGCTCTATCAAGTTGCGGGCACATGACGCACAGCTCGCGGCGACAAAAAATAAAACGCCCGCACAGTTTAGACCTCCGATTTGAAGCCCCTAACTGGACTTATCAGTTATATTTGTAGAGTTTATGAGACTCAAATACATACGCATACATATGTATGTGAATGTCGTCATTTATGCAAATACCAGCACATTTATTGATTAACTCGAGAGACAATAAAAACAAGTGCTAAAAGAAGTTAACATAACGTCAATTAATACGCTGTGAAAATGAACAGCAGTAAAGAAAAAAAATACAGTTGATAACTGGCATGACGTACCAGAAACAAAGGCAAATCAATAGAAAACTGTAAAACAAAACAACAACAATAGATTTGTCATTGCCTTCCTCGCGCCCCGCGCTCTGCTGAGCCCAAGGCATTTAGTTTAGGTTTCTTTTTCCCCACTGCATTGTCATAGCCTGCGGAACGCCGCTGTCCCCTTTGCCCCCTCGCATAAGAATAGCCGCCGCCCCACAAACACACACTCATTATTTGCAAAAATACTCACTGCAATAACATTTACGAACGTCGTTTTGCCTGAAAATTGCAGTCCGACGAGCGTCAGCTCCATCTCCTCTTTCCAGAAGATGCTCTTGAACCAGTCCAGGATTCTGTTGATAAGCGCCAGCATGATTTATTCTGTTTTGTTAATTTCTTTTTTCCTTGCAAATAAATGGCGTAGGCGAAACAGCAGTAGAGTTGTATCGGAACAGGTTCAATCGAATGAGTTGCTAAAATGAACAAGAGAACCAGTTGTTCTCCAGTTCGTTACAAAAATTATGGTCACCGGAAATGTCACTGTTTATATTATGTTATGGTTTTTGGTAGTCACAATTAAATGTTGCCATTTTATTAGAAAAACCTGATGGATTATTAAATACAAATATTTTCGCTCATTTTCCTCGCTTCGACGACATTGGCCTTTAAAACTGGCTCTTGACCATAACCAGCTGTTAGCTAACAGTTGTAGCAGTTTACAATAATCGATATACATAATCGAGTAATAAATAATCGGCATGCGTGGTGAATGGCAGTTTATGTCTTCATCGGTCAACCACCACAGATAGGAACATAAACAATAAATAAAAATGGTAAGTAAACGTTTATTTGGTTAAAATATAAAGTAAAGATATTAAATCCGATTAATTTTAGGCTAGAAATGCGGAGAAGGCAATGTAAGTATGCTGTTAATTTACCATCTTACCAATTTTACTGACATACATTTTTCTGCCGGCAGGACAACGTTGGCGCGTTGGCGAGCCGCCAAGGAAGTTGAATCCGGTGAAAAGGAGCGCCGGCCTTACCTGGCCTCGGAGTGCCACGACCTGCCCAAGTGTGAGAAGTTTCGTCTGGAGATAATACGTGAAATCTCCAAGAAAGTAGCACAAATTCAAAACGGTAAGCGCTTGTCACAATATTGCTGTTGTATATTCAAAATAATAATCCAATCCGCAGCCGGTCTGGGCGAGTTCCGGATACGAGACCTTAACGATGAGATTAACAAATTGCTGCGCGAGAAGCGACACTGGGAGAACCAAATATCATCGTTGGGCGGCCCCCATTACCGTCGCTATGGTCCCAAAATGTTCGACGCCGAGGGACGCGAGGTGCCGGGTAATCGTGGCTACAAGTATTTTGGTGCTGCCAAAGATCTGCCCGGCGTGCGAGAGCTTTTCGAACAGGATCCACCGCCGCCGCCGCGTAAAACCCGCGCCGAACTGATGAAAGACATTGATGCCGAATATTATGGCTACCGCGATGACGAGGACGGCGTGCTCATACCACTCGAGGAGAAGATCGAGCGCGTCGCGCTGCAAAAGGCGGTGCAGGAGTGGCGCGAGAAAATGGCACGCGATGGCCGCATCATCGACGACGACGAGGATGACGATGAAATTTATCCGCTCTCAGGCCCTGCACGCGAAGCCGCCGAAGATGCCAAGACGCGTGCGGCCGAAAATGATCCTTTGGGTCTGTTGGCGCCACGTTTCACTGCCCACGTGCCCGTGCCCACACAACAGGATGTCCAGGAGGCGCTGCTGCGAAAGCGCAAACAGGAGCTATTACAAAAGTATGCTGGTGTCGCAAATTAATTACTTTATTATAATAAATTTGGTATAATCTTTTGATTTAAATGGGGTACTTTGTGCGTCGTATACCCTGTAAAACTAAAACCGGTTGCATAATATGCTCGTTAGGTAAAAACAATATGTATTGTTTTCTGCGCTTCAATGCGTTGTTTAAAACTAAAATCTTTGATGCTTCATGGCATAATACGAATATGGTCAAATGGTTTAATAACGATCGCGACGTCCGCCACGACCACGCCCACGGCCACCAACACCGCGTCCACTACCACCACCACCAGCGCCCTCGACAGCACGACGTTCCTTCATGTCCGAAAAGCGCTTGGACATGTGACGCAGTTCCTCCGGCACGTCCTGCTCGGCCTCCTCCAATATGTGGATCAATTCCTTGGCGATGGCCCAGTCGTCGCGTGTAATGAAGCTAATGGACGTGCCCAGACGTCCAGCTCTGCCTGTGCGACCCACACGATGCACATACTCCTCAATGTTGCGTGGAAAGTCGTAGTTGATGACATGTCTAAGAGAAACAGCTGGATTGGCAATAATATAGAATAAGCCCGTTACACTCACGTTACGTCCTCGATGTCCAGGCCGCGTGAGGCCACATCGGTGGCAATTAGAATGCGTACCATGCCCGATTTAATATCGGCTATGGCCTGCTCACGATCACTCTGCTCGCGATTGCCATGGATGCACTGCGTGGAGAACCCATCCAGCGATAAATCGCTGGACACATCATCGGCGCGTGCCTTGCGACCACAGAATACAATAATCTTGTCCGTCTCGGACATTTTCATAACAAACGATTTAAGTGCGTCAAACTTGGCCTTGTCATCGTCCATCAATTCGATCACCTGCTTCACGGAGTGCGTGGCCGCCAGGTCCAGAGAGCCGACGCACACCTGCAAGGGATTGTTCATATAGCTCTGGGCGAGACGGCGCACACCCGGCGGCCACGTGGCCGATGTCATTATTGTTTGCCTATCGGGCCGTATGTCGAGCAGAACCTTGCGTATCTGCGGCTCAAAGCCCATGTCCAGCATGCGATCGGCCTCGTCCAGCACCAGATAGGTAATCGTTGACACATTGATAACGCCCGCCTGCACCAAATCGTTCAGGCGACCCGGCGTACAGATAATAATCTCAGCGCCACGTTCCACATCGGAAATTTGCACCTTACGATTGCCGCCACCGTAAATGCAAACACTAAAAAAAGCAAGTAAGAAATTTGCAGTCGGACGTAACCGACTGCGTAATACTCGTTCACAGGACAGCAGTTATTATTTTGGAAAAATATAGAACTTTCAAGTTTCGTAGCGGAGGATATTTCTGCTTGATCTTGGTCAGTCAGGTCTATATATATAGAGACGAACATTGCACAAAACCAATATACTCTGTTCACTTTGTCAACGAGTATAAAAATGTAATCATTAAAAAAACGCCGTGGAGCACGGCACTCACGCTTTCATATCGCGGAAGGAATACTTCCTGACCTCCATTTCGATCTGGAGCGCTAGCTCACGTGTGGGCGCCAGCACCAGGACATTGGCACCGCCGCGTTTGCCACGGGGCGTGCTCTGGTACTCCGTGTGTATCATGCCGGGCAGCAGAAAGGCGAGCGTCTTGCCCGTTCCCGTCTGGGCGATGCCAATCATATCGTGACCCTGGAGCAGAATGGGCCACGCCTGCGACTGTATGGGCGAGGGCTTCACGAAGCCTTGCTTCTGTATTTCCTCCAGCAAATCCGGATAGTCGAAAAAGCACTGCTCGAAACTCGAGACCGGATTCGGTATAGGCGATCGTGTTTCGCCCTCTTTCGGTGCGAACACATGCGAAACGCATATGTTGTTGTTCTCCTGGCGTATTCGTGCCACCTCCGCTGATGACAGGCTTGCCACCTCGGGCCTCTCCTTGTAGAAGTTCTTAGTCAACGGCGGACATTTGGCCCAGCGAGCTGCCTGTGCTTTTTCCTGGTTAAATATTAAATGCAATAAACTGTTGAACTTCGAGCCTCGAGATCTACTTCAACTTACCGAAGCCTTATTCAGCGCCTCCCAATCGATGGTGCCCGTCAAGTCGCCTTCGGCTGGAATTTCTTGCGGTGCCGGCGGTGCAAAATCATAGTTGCTACGTTTACCGCCATCATTGCCGTAACGGTTATGGTCTTCGTTGGCCGACCAACCGTAACTTCCAGCGTTGGAGCGACCATAGCCTCCGTCGCCATCAGAGCGACCGTAGCCTCCTCCCCACTCGCCGGAATGTGGTCTTTTCTCTCGATCGCTGCCTTCGCTACTGATCTGCTTGCGTATCTCATTCACCGCATCGCTGACGTTCATTTTAAAGTTGCCGGACACTTTGACAAGCATCTCGACCTTATCTACGTTGATGCGCACGGTGAAATCGTTCTGAATGCGCGCTATATTCGAGCCCCCGCGTCCAATGACGCGACCCACCATGTGCGTCGAGATTTCAATTGATTCGCTGAACGCGTGTCCGTGCCCGCTGCTCTTCTCGGACTCACCGCCATCTCTGTCGTAATGCTCGCGACGCTGCTTGTTGCTGTGGCTCTGGTGATTGTCTCTGTCGCGTTTATTTCGGTTTTCGTAGCCGCCGCTGCGACTTCCACGGGAATAATAGTTGTTGTTGTTGTATATGTCGGTGTGCGAAGATTGTGAGTATTTGTTTGGCTCATCGACGTAGTTTGGATCGTCCCAATCCAGTTCGGACATCTTGTTATCGGCTCGGCGCTTTATTTTGTTTCAGTTGTAAAGCACACAAAATGCCGCAATTTCCAAGTTGATTAATTGCAATGTCAGCAATAAAACGGTAAATTTCCTTTGTCTAGGAACAAAAATGGCGGCGTAAGCGTAACACAAATCGAACTCGCAATAAGCTCTTTTCACAGGTAGCTTTGATAGCTGATAAGCAGATGTGCTGTAAATAATTAATTTAATTATTTTAAAAACAGTACATTTAGTACGTATTACACACACATACACAGATTTCAGAAAAAGCAAGACCGACAACACAAATCAAACGGGCGCTCGCAATACGCACGAGCTGCCTTCGCCAGAGCTGTTATTCAAAAACAGGGCTGCATTCGATCATTGTTGAACAGTACTAAAATGCTGAGTTAGGCGCCAAAAACCTACTGTTTCAATAAAAGTCGTTTAGTATTTTGGTTACTTTTTTATGTATTCTTTATACTTGACGCACGTGTTACACTTTTCAGGTGCAGAGCCTTAAATTATACTGCTTAAGGACTAAACCAAATGAATCAGATTGCATTCAACTCTCTCGCTCTCTCATCTGCTTTATAAATAACTAAAACTATAAAAACACAAACACAAAACCAAACAATGTTGCTTGCTCATTTTGAAAAGTTTAAATATACATACATGCAAATATAAGTTTGTAAAATGTGACCGAGTGTGCCTATTTAGGTATATAGGTGTGTGTGTGTGTGTGTGCGAGCTGGCTGGGAACAGTAGTTGCATAAAACTTAGAACAGTTTTGATAGTATAATGGTAATAGTACGCATCTTTATAATTTGGATTTGGATGTGGATTTTTTGGGGTTCGTTCTGTGGCAAGTTAGCAGAAATATTTGCAGTGCGGTTGGTAAAGTTCATTGTAATTTTTATATATGATTATTGTGTTTACTACTACTACTAGTTAAGATTTGCTTATCATAAATTATACTAAATTAAACATTACGAGGTTTTTAAACAATTTATAATGCTTTTGGATTATTGTTTTGTTTGATTTCGTCTTCTGCGGTTATTCTTGATTTGATTACCATAGTTTGGGATCTCAAGTACATTACACAAAAGATTTAAAAATACAAATTAGACTACATATTCCGTTCATGCTCAATGAATTATTTGCCCCAACTTTGGATGCTTACATTGTTATTGTTTATGTTTTAGTTTCTGTTTCCAGTGTTGTTTTGTGAAAACATATTTAGGTACAAAATATACACGCTCTCAATTCATACGGTGATCTCTCAATCCTTTCAATCCTGTTCTGTATATAAAAATACGAATTTGCATCACTTAAATGTACACATATATATTAGTTTATTCACAGCTAAGGGGCGGCGGAGGCGCCTCGCCTTGCGAATCAGTTACTCGACGTGGCCACCACCAGGTTGTTGTTGTTGTTGCTGCTGCTGCTGCTGCTGTTGTTATCGCCGGCTAATGTTGGCGCCGCCTCACAGATGGGCGTGGCAGGTGCCTCCCGCTGCAGCGGACTGCGCAGACTGGCATTGTGTATGGATATGCAGGATATGGATTTTGGTATGGTGACCGTGTAATTGTAATTGGTCTCCAGATTGAGCCTGAGCTTGGCGGGCGAGTTGCGCTTGAAGAACGGCCTCGTCGGCGACAGCAAAGCTGGCGATGTTGTTGAAATGACTGAGGTCTCGGGGCCGACGCTGGCAGCGGCGGTGACAGCGGCGTCTATGCATTTGTTGGGCGAACAGAACGCACCCGGCGTTGAAATGGAGTAGATGCCGCTGCTGCTGCTGGAGCAGGGCGAGTCCAGCTCAGTGGCGGCCGCAGCCGTCGACGTGCAGGGCGTCTCATCCGGCGTGATGGGCGGTGAGGTGAGGCGCGAAGAGCAATTGCTGCCCGCAAAGCTGCCGGCACCGCTATCCACATCATCATAGTCATACACATCCTCGTCCATGGCCTCGCTATCCGATTTGGATTTACTGTGCAACGCACGCGACACGGGCGGCAGAGTCGGCGACGCAGCAGCGGCTGCTGCTGCTGCTTCTACTTCTGCCGCCTGCTCGGGCTGCTCCACGAGCTGACTAGTTGGGGCGGCCAGCGTTTGGGTCGGCTGGCTGGCAGCGGGCGCAGCCGGCGAGATGGGCGTTATCGGCAACGGGGCCAGGACGCCGCTCTTGCGCAAACTCTGCTCCAGCTCGAGCAGCTGGCCCATAAAGTTCAGGTTCGGCGAGATGATCGGCCGGGCCAGTTTCACCAGCTTGTAGGCCTCCAGCAGCGAGAGCGACTTGTGCCGCATGACGTAGGCAATGGCGATGGTGGCGCTGCGCGAGATGCCCGCATGACAGTGCAACAAGACGCGCGAACCAGTTTTGCGTGCATCCTCTGCAAGAAGAAGAATGGGAGAGTAGCATATGAGTAAAGCGCTCCGCAATTGTCAAGTATTGTTTTATTAAATTTATTCTGCTTATCGGCTGATAAGGCAGCGGCATATCGACATTATTTGCATCAACAAATGCCAATTAGTTGCGCCAAATGAAAAATAAATACAACAAAAAAGATGCCAATTTAGCAGGCAGCTCGAAAAAATTTATCGACAACGCAAAATGATTGCTGCCAACCTACGCGCTGCCCTGCTCTCGCACTCTACCAAAACTCACTCACACACACGCAGGCTAGCTCTCTCGTGCTCTCCGACACTTACGATGGGAGAAACTTTTTTATGCCGCGGGCTTTTAAGCTTTGATGATGTTGCCGTGGCTGTTGTTGTTGCCGATATTGGCGCTCGCTCAGCGCTGTCAATAATTTGTAATTGTATGGGTATATTGCTCTCACGCTTGCGTGCCTGTGTGTGTGTGTGTGACTATTTGAATTTACTGTGCAATGGATGAGTCATGCGAACAAAAAGCGCTGCCGCTTTATTGACAAACAGTGCTCGAGAATATTTTTACACACACACACACAAACGCACACACGCGCGCGCACACACATTAACTCATAATTTACGTTGTTATTTTTGGGCAAGATAAGCAAGGCAGGCAGCATACGCAGCAGCGAGTTTTCCTTCATTTTTACATTTCTGTGGGGTGGTGCAGCGTTTGGCAACCACCGTGCTACGCAGCACAGCTTGCGGCTATCTAATCGAACAAGGGGGTGAGCATAATCTTGCAGTTGCTAATCAATGATTACTCATACAGCGATATACATATATGCACACACGCTTACGAGTGTATTTACACTTGTCTGATTTGCAAACACGGCGCAGCTGATAAGCAGCATTTCAGCCTTGCAGTCAGCCAATCAGCCAACGTTAGTCATCGGCTGCCGTCAGCGGACACTTCGCCAGGCCGGCGCCCTACAAGAGCCGCCCCCTCCCCACCCAGTTGCTATTTACACGCCCTCCAAAAGTACAAGCAACCAATAATTGTTACCACTGATAAAGTTTTTGGATCACATCGCTTATAACTCCACAACCAATTGCGCCTGGAAATTTCGAGTGGTTTTGCAGTCTAATTTATCACAATACAGACCAGGCACACACACACACACACACACACACACAATCAATTTATCAATGAACGAGTGCAAAGTGTTGGCCTGATAAGAAACGGGCAACTATTGCCGTTGCTGTACACATTACAAGTAAGGCGATTAAAAACTGTCTTTCATTTCATAAGCTTTTCAAGTACGGCCCGGAAAATCAAATCAAGCTGCTTATCAGCATTGGGCAATGATAATCATTGAAAACAAAAAAATAGGCAATAAACGATGATATTGCAATTCCGAGTCGAAAAGGTGGAAAAACCGTAGTACACATAATAATAATAAATAATAACGATAATAATATAAATGACTAGCTCACAAACACGTCAGCTGCCTCTTTTGTGTGGTTGGGGGAGGTGTGTTCTAGGCTGGCCAAAAATAAACACACGCATCAGAGTAATACACACACACACACACATACGGGTGTGCGTGTGTGTGTGCGTCTCTTTTGTCGTCAGCAGACAACTGGTCACCGTTCTCATGGCGCTCATAAATCCTCTTAGTTAATGACCCCGTCGCTCAGACAGTTAAAAACGCGCATAAAACGCGCCGTAAACGCACCCGCCACAAGTGACTCATTGCCAGGCTTTGGCCGCAGACAGTGGGCCAATAGTTATTTTAGCCCGTCTTAGACTAGGCTATAGATTAGCGCCGCGCAACTGGCAACAAAGAAGGGGAAAAACTTGCAGAACCACTTGATTCTTTCTTCGAGCGCTAAATCTACAGTGAGATCATTTTAAGCGGAACTTTAAAATAACTCGTAAATTATTGTTGAGTAATAGACGACGAGATGAAGCATCAATTGATAAGGATGTAAAAAAAAAACTATTGGCTGAGTAAAAGAATTGTTTAACGATGAAATAACCACTGAGATATTTGGCTTGGTTATACTTTGATATATAAGATAAGAATTAAAATGTAGGACTTCTTGTGTGAAGTGTGTAAAATATCTTGAAAATAAAATATTATTATATCAATTACAGTTATAGTTATATAACTGCGTCGGAGATGCATTACACATTTTTAAATGTATGACATAATTTGACTTTGAAATACTTCTATAAATTAAATCTACTGTCATTCTGGCATCCGCGTCGGCTTATCTTGAGATAATATAATAAACTAGATTTAGGTTCATTAAGTCCGAGGTATAAGCAATACAGATAAGAAAGATAGATCACTGTATGCACGTTTATTAGATCATTATAAGCTGGTATGTATTTGAGCAATATCTTTAATCTATAGCACTGACTAATACCACATGTCACTTGGCTAGTGATAATATGAAAAATAGAAAAAAATTGAATTGTGAAATACCCTACGCAGAAAACATGCTAATTTAAATATACTACTAAATTATACGCAATAATTTGTCATTACTTTATTTTAGAAGAATTTCCAGAATTGGAATCCGACATTTTTGCGAGCGATTACTGTGATACATTCGGAATCAAAATAGATATGTGTCAATTGAGAAACTGTTACAATATACAACATTCTTTTGAAATGAGACGACCGTTGCAAGTTCGCAAACATATCTTCAACGGAAGTAACGTCGTCAGCGATATAAAACGGAACTCGGACTGGTGTTTGGAGATTGGGGAAACCGTCTGTTAACGGGAAATTATCGGAGAAGGCGTTTAGGTGGCAATTGACGATAGGTTGGCCACATGCATATGTTCATGCGATATTGTGCCACCGGGGATTAGTAATCATCAATTACGCTGCGATATATATTTATGACTAAACGCTGCCGCATAGCCCACCGATGAGTGGCTCGAATCGTGTCTATTAAAGCGCAGTCCCCGCCATTCATATAGGGCCGGCGCCGACGTCGTGACTCCATTTCGGGGCGGCAATGCGACGATGCGTAATGCCAACTTTGGGTAGCCAAAGCCGTGCGACCGTCCGACCGTGCGCTGATGATTAAGTGCAACAACAGCCGCAGCAGCAGCAGCAGTCGCAGCAGCAGCAGCCGGGGATGGCGTCTCCGTCGCCGTCGCCTTCTTTTGTGCGTTATTTGGCCTCGGGTGCGTCACTGGCACAGAACTGGGCCAACAGACAGCCTATGTGCGGACAATGATGTTGTTCCCATTCTCCTCAAATCATTCTCACTTTTGGCGATGATGATGATTAAGCCGGCGCAGGGGTCAGACCGATTGCGGGTTACCTTGCAACACAAATACGAACACACTGCTCCTGTGAGTCATGGCCAGAAACAGAATCGGAGAAAGAGAAACAACCACCGGAGCCCGGCAACATGATATCGTATATGACTGTTCATATGTTTTATGTTCCTGTCTGTCTGTGTGTGTGTGTGTGCGTGTATGTCTGGCCGGGCAACAAGTAGTTTGTTTGTTTTAAAATATTTAATTACTTTCGAGTTGCTGTTAATACCCTGCACCTAATCAATCGGGCTGTATTAGGCAAGTGCATTGAAGTAAAATCCATCTGAGTGTCTAAATTCTGATGCCAAACTTGCACCATAAGCTAATTATAACAAACCTAGATCAGAGCCAATTTAATTTTTTTTGTTAACTTTTCGCTAAGTTCGATCACTTCCAATTTAGTTCCGAATATGTGGTCATATATCGTAAATCAAATTTTAAACATTAACCCGTAAAACCCCCTCCCCCTTTTTTTTGTAAATGAATAAATATTGCTCCGTCTTTTGATTATTGCTTTCACATATAACTTCTAGTTTAATCCGATCAAGTGTATTCAAGTATATTTGGATTGATGATCTCAAAATTTTATAGGAATAAGGACGATGTGTAAGACCAAAATGCAGGAGTAGTAAAGTTCCTAAAAATCGTTTTAGCACAACCAAATATTTATAAAAAAAACACTCAATTAAGTTTTGTCTCTTGGTTTTAAGACTCTGGTTTCAAATTTTTCCCAGGCCCAAAAAATGAATTTCATGAATTTATAGAAAGCCATTTTTTTTTTGGTTTTTTGAAATATAATTCAATATACTCGATTCAATAAAATATCACAGCAGAAAATTGAAAGTATATTTTTTGCAGCACTTTAGCAGATTCTAGGATATCTGCCCGTCTCCTATTTCTCTTATTCCACTTGCGAGCTGCTGTTCATCACAGCGCTTACTCAGAGCGCTGCGCCTTAGCAGAGCCGAGCACTAATCAGCGATCCCCTCTAAGATCGCTCCGGTCGCCGTGCCGCAGACGCGGCAGGTGCCTCTCAGGATGCCCGATCGTGAATCATTGCGTCGAGCAGCTGATGAAGCGCTGCTCAGCGCTGCTGACCTTCAACTTGACAAACGACGAGTCATACGGAAACAAAGCGGCTCCAAGTCCAACTTCGGAGATTTGCGCTGCTTGCCCGCCTGCACTTTGATGTTGCCTTCAACTCAAAGCAAAGCCCGGCGACAAAAACAACAACAACAGCAGCGAGGGGAGCGGCAGCGGGTAGGTGTTTGTATCTGACCGGCTCGCGAGTTGTGATTCATAAAACGCGAAAAGTTTTCATAAACAAATTCGAGAATTGCGCGGGCAGCTCCGAGACCTCTGAGTAAGTCAGAGTGCGGCAGGCATTTGGGGGCATGGGGTGTGCGGGGGCGTGTGTCTGTGTATTCCTTCCTTGTAATAATACCAGTGTGTGATGAAGTGTTTTTATAAATTTTCTTACGCCTCGCATTTTTCGTGCGCCCGGCACAATCCGAAAAATTTCAAAATTCCTGCACACAGATATTTGTTGTTGTTGTTTTTATTTTTTGTTTTTGTTTTTTTTTCGCATTTTATAAATAGCTCGCTGACGAATATTGAAATTATGTGCACGGGGCCGACAAAAATGTCGCCTCGAGGCCGCTCGTCAGCGTTAGTCACCCAGCCGCGAGACCGGCCCCGGGATGACAGCCGTACAGGATTACTGGGAAAACTATTGTCGAAAGGTGTCTCTGAAATTGCAGCAAGTACGGTGTGGGGACATGTAAACTTGACTTGTTTTCTTATCTACTCGACCAAATGACAGACTTGCCAGATAAAAATGTTGCCGTGTTTTCAAGTGTGTGTGTGTGTGCTATTATCAAATAGAGATACTACATACTATATGTTTGTGCTGTAAGGTAAATGAATGATTGTTGGGGCTCCGTTTCGAGTTTGTTTAGCCTGTGCGTCAACTTAACTGCCAGCGCTAGTTGTTAATACGACTGAAAAGAGGCCTCTGTTGGCAGCCAGATAATAGAGTTTGATAACTTAACTGCACAAATATATAAATGTATGCATACGTATATAAACAAAAACATATATAGCCAACAAATACAGTAAACTCCAGGAAATTCGAATTTTTAGAAATTACTTTCATTTAAAAGACTTTAAATTTATCAAAAAATGTTTCTAAATAAATAATATGATTTTATTATAATAAGCAGTGAAGGCTTGAATTTAAAATTTGTCGAAATAAGTACTGTAGTTTAATTTAAAATGCTTATATTAAAAATATTTTACTTCAAGAAAATAGAAACTTAAAAAACCCCTATCTATGCTGTATGCATTATTACAGTTTATATATCATATTTTTGTGTGAAATAATATAAATACGATATTAAATTTCAATTGTTTGCAAATTAAAATCAACACTAATACGTTTAAATTAGCGAGCTTCTACTGTATATGTAGGCATACATATGTATATTAAGGTACAGTCTAATCAGACAGGCTGGCGTTACTTGCGAAATTGATTGGTTGGTTGGGGTTTGGGGCGCTTATCGTGTGTCAAAGTTGCCGTGGGTCGTTGCTTTGATTGGTTTCTAGGCCAAGTGGCCCAAGTGCCGAACAGCTCATTTACCTATTTTATGTTGAACTAGTGTTAATGACAAAAGCGAGTCGAGGCATAATGAGACATGAGCTCAACACGACAATTCAATGTGGCCGGGCACTCGCCTAATGAGACAGCGAAGCTTTCAAGCTACACTTAGCGGTGCTTGCACCATTCTCGCTCACACTCACACAAAGTGCTGTTATATTATGATGAATGAAACGCAGCAGAGGCCGCGGCAACTGACAACAATGAGAAATCATAAGTAGTATAAGAAATACAGACAATCATAAGAGTAATAATAATAATAAGCATAAGGTGACGACGGAGCCAGCAACAACAACAAGAACGACAAAAACGAATGCGCAAAAGGCAGGCAGGCAGGCAGAGGCAGGCAGGCAGAGGCAGAGGCAGAGGCAGTGGCAGTGGCAGCGACCGCAGCGGCGAACAGCCAGGCGGGCAGGCGGATGGGCGGCTGAGGCAATGAGTCATAGCTCGTTCACAATATTTTTTCTTCTTTTATTTCGTGCCTGAGTACTAATGTGTTTTGGCAGCAAACAGTGAGTGAGTGAGCGAGCGAGTTAATGGGTGAGTGGTGAGAGCGTGTGAGAGTGCTGTGAGAGCGTCGCACAGAACAGTTACAAAAATAATACATACTTGAACATGTTTTTAGCTTGAAGAGCTGGGGGTTGCAGGAGGAGGGGAAGGCACTGCGTAGGTGTTGGTTTCTTCCTGAAACAGCACAAGATATGCAAGATGGACAAGCTAAAGCAACAGCTGTTGCTGCTGCACACGCACCTGGCAGCAGCAGCAGCGGCAGCGGCAGCGGCAGCGACAGCGCCAGCCGTCTGTGACGTCAGCGCCAGCGTCGGCGCATTGTCGAGGCCACGCATCAAGGATAACGCCAACGAAGGCGAGACATCGATGACTCATAAACAGGAACTAAACGACGACGGCCGAGCGCAAAACAATAACAACAACGTCGGCGTCGTCGTCCTGAGCGACGTGCGTCTAAAAATAGAACATATGCCAAAGAGCAAAAGCGACGCAGCGCGGTGGCGGCAGCTGGCGGGGGTGAAGTGCCGTTGTCGGCAGCGGCAGCGGCAGCGGCGGCAATAAATAGCAACAATAAGACGAGAAAATCGATGCGGATGGCTGAACGCTACAAGGAGTGTGCCCCCGGTGTGTTTGTGTGTGTGTGTGCGCTGTTCCACATTGCACTGCGAACGATGCCGAACGATGAGTCATGCGACATGGCTACAGTGGCGGCCAAAAAAGCATAGACAGCAACAGTAGTAGAACAACAAAATGCGTACGTGACGCAGGCAGCGACGCAGGGGAGGAAACTCGGGCAGGCTGACAACCCTTATCAGAAAGGACGTTTGCGGTCGTCGCTAGCTAATTTGCATGAAATTACCATTCGCATACACGCGCATGCATATAGAAATCTGCGTTATGTGGCACTCCAAACTGGACACGAGCGTCATAATAATAGGCGAAAGGCAAACAGCAAACAAAACCAAAACACAGGAGCAGCACAGTCGCCGTCGCCGTCGTCGTCGCAGTCGCAATCGCATTCGCAGTCAAAGTCGAAGTCACAGCCGAGTCGGAGCAACGACGACGACGACAAACAATGACGACGGCAGCGACGCGTCGCAGCCGCCATGCTGTCTGCCAACGCCAACACGCAACAACAGCAACAACAATGACGTCGCTTGGCCCACGAATGCCGCGTGGAAAGCGTAGGAGCCGGCAGGCGCTCAGAGGATGTGAGAAGTAGGCGGCGGCATTGCTGGCCCTTCCACAGTTACGCTTGCCGCGCTGCGACCCCTTTTTTCTTAAGCCAGGCAGACAAACTATTGAATGCCCTAGCATTTCTGTTTCTGAAGGGTATATCTACGTATACATATTCTAACTATATTTAATTATATGGTTGCTGCATGTGAATCTAATAAAATAATTACTATTCTTGGTATCTACATATCAAACTGTAAAAATTATACATACCCTGTTATACTTGACTTAATTTAAAAAGTAAAGATATAAAAAGTAAATTTATGATTTGTAGAAAAGGTTTTTAAGCGTCCTTGCATTTGAAATCTACTTGAATTAAAGTGAAAATTTTAAAAATATCTTTTTTTCTTATAATGAATATACAAAAATTTAAATTTAAACTACAACTTATCTAATATAATATAGAATGGAATATATTTATAGGCCAATAGATTTCAATAATATTCTTTTTTTACGTTTCCCTATCCATAACAATATGCCTCGAAATAATTTGTTTATTTTTCGACTTAGCCACATGAGCTCTCTCGCTATAGACAATGAAATAATTTTTGCCAACGTTTGACAATTTTTTTAAAATAAAATATTTTATAATAAAACAAAACAAAATACATGCTAAGCTCATGCGCACACGTGCCGCGACTTGTTAAGCTATTAGGCTAGTAATACAAAACAAAAAAGAGCACTAAATGATAAATTTAAATAAGAATTATATATGCAGTGAAACCCTAAAACAACTTTTGCCACGAGAAAAACGAAAATGGAAAAATGCGATTGACGTCAGCAAAATATTCCACGGCTATAGATACTATACTCGGACATACATATACATATAGACATATGTACGTATTACACTTAAAATTAACTAAATATACGAGCTTCTTTGAATATGCCTTGAAAAGAAAAAATAAGAGAAAAAAACTGCTTGCGGCAGCAAAAATCAAAAAACAAACAAAACAAAACAAAGCAAACAAATTTTCCAAGTAGTCGCCAAAGAAAAAAAACCGTTACGCAAAGCAGGCCCCCTCTCTCAGTGTACCCGCTCCTAGCAAGCAATGCCCTTTTGGCCAGTCACGTTTTATTAGCCTTGGATGACTGGGCGCATTATGAATTATGTGGCCTATAAAAGTCGATAGCTGGTTATCGATTGGTCTGGACTTACCTATGAAATCGAATGCCTCCTGAAAATATTGTTTAATATTTTGATGGGGCGTATCGCTGGCAGGTATTTGCATATACTTCAGGCCCTTCAGGTGACTCTCGCTGGGACTTTGGCAGGTAACGTTCAGGACACAATTGGCGCCCACACTGCTGGGATCATCGGCATCGCGGCCATTGCCCAGCAGCAGGTGTGGGAATACTGGCGAGGCGGGATGTGTTTCGATATCTGAAGCGAAATCGAAAATATATATATTATTACATGTGAAGAAATCTTTAGGCTAGTCTAGTCTTAGCATACACAGTTCCATGGCTGCTATGGCAAAACGCGACTGGATAAAAGATCAAGCTTTTCTCTATTTATCTTTATCATACTACACTTAAAAAAATTATACATTAAAGTTTGCCGCAAATCCACAACAGATCTTAGATATAAAGTTCTTGATTTAGCGCCAAGTATATTAACAGAAGAACACAACAAAAGAAAAACAAGAATTATATATATATAACTTTTGTAATTTTTAAAATTATTGGGTATGGTTTGTATTTCTTTCTCGAAATAAAATGTACATTAAACAGTTTTTATAGCCTCATGATTTTAATAAAGCTGAAATGATTAATAGGGAAAATTGTGCTCAATTTTTACACACAGAACACCAATTTCCTTATACCGAAAATTGTTTTCCTTTTTTCTTTCTTATTTCAGCTATAAATTAAATTTTTTTCCAAATTTATCCAATTTTTTGTTTTGTATATATTTAAAATTAAAAATATCTTTTTATAGAAATGACTTTCGATAACTGTTTTTTCTGAGTGTATATCTAGCTGTTTCTTTTGGGATTCTAGTTCGGTCTGCCAATTGCGATGTCATGCAACAAAAGAGCCATTGCCACAAATGATGTCGATGATGATCGTAGCATTGTATATCCATTGTGTATGTGTTTGCCAGAGTGTGTGTGCGGGTGTATCTGTGTTTACAACAACGTCTAAATTTTCTACAACAAATTGTTTATTTTTGTTGTTGCTGCGCCTTCGTTTCGTTTGTTGATGTTGCATGAGTCATGCCAGCAATCGCCCAGTTTAGTTTTATTGGCAGTTGCTGTGGGCGTCTGCGGGTGGGTCTAGTGCGAGGAAGGAGGGGGAATGGGAAGTGGAGGGTGTGGGTTGGGGGGGTGGTGCGCTGCCCCGTTGTGGTTGCTTTGCCATCTCACAATATTTTGCGTCGTTTGTTGGGTTCGTAGCACTTTCAATGAGGCGCACAAGCGCTCAGTTTATATCTGTGTATCTGTATCTGTATATCTATGTATCTGTGTATCTATGTATCTATTGTGGGTCTATGTTTAGTTATATGTTGGCTGTGCATTATGCTGCTGACTGTTTCCAATTCATCGATTATTTCTGGCGCTCGCGTGTTAATTGATAGCCAAGGCAACAGCAACTGGCCCAATGTTTTGGGCCCATGCACCCATATGAATGTGTATGTATTTAGTATTTATAAGTACGTTTGTGGGTCACACTGTGGCACGGAAATCAATTGCATTAGTCATACACCTTCGGGGTAAGACCCGCACACAGGCACACGCGAGTGACCCTAAAAATGTGATTTGTCATGAAATGCGGGGTATTTACGCCATCAACTGATAATGTATAAACATATTAACGGTAAGTGAAAAAAATAAGTAAATGCAATTAAATCACAGAAGCAAACAAGCAAAATAAATATGACTCAAAGCGATAGGCGCAGCGCCAGTGACGTAAACAGGAATACGAAATGCATTAACAAAAACAACAGTTCGAGTGATCTGTGCGTGCAAAAGCTCTCGAAAATGAACAGGAAGCTAGCTAGCTAGAGTGTGTAAGTAAGAGCGGGAGGGTGAACACAAATTTCAACACTGCTGTCATAAAAACTGCGCGACATTGAAATCTATTTGCATCACAGCGCGATCACATGCCTGGCAAATGACAGCGGCAAACCTCCTTCTCCTTCCCCTTGCACACATTTAGCGATGAGATTTAGGGCTGAGCTTATAGGCTTTGCACACTCCTCGCAAAGCTTAGCAGCAGAGCGCGCCGAAATGAATAATTTGTTACATTTAGCACCGCAGCTGCCAAAAGTTCGACATTGAACATTTTGTGCTCTCTGCCCTCTGCTTCTTCTTCTACTTTCATTTGCTGTTGCTTTTGTTGTTTTCGCCAAGTGCAATTATTGTTATTATTGTTGTGCATGTTTTGCTGCTTGTGTGCATATGTTGATTTCATAACGTGCAAAAAGAATAAAACAATCAGAACGAGAGAAAATTTCATGTTTATCTGGCAGCACGTGCTAAAACAAAAACAACATCGTTTGTTTTTTAATGTTAAGCAAAGCTTCACACAGCGCGTGCGCTCGATCACATACGAGTGCGAGCGAGAGCAACAGAGGTTGCTGCAATGAGCGAAAGCTGCTGCTGTTTTTCTAGTGTTGTAGAAGGTCTCTCTAAGCTAGGCTGCGACTAGGAAATGAAATGCAATGAAAAGCACAAACAGCGTACATGCAAATATGCAGACAACAGATTTGACAGCTGATAGATGATGGGCAGCTAAAACAGATAACTGGAATGGGAACTGTGCAACTGGAAGTATGCACTTATATATGTACGTACAGACACATGTTTTTATGAACAGTTATGTACTCACCGTATACCGCCGGACTGGAGCAGCTGCGCATGAGCGGCGGCGTTCGGCCGCCATTGCTGGCACCGTTCATAGCTGCCGTTGACGTCGCCGTCAGCTGCAGTTCGTCACATGCCAGATTCTCCCTGGAACGCTTGTTGTTGGGATAGTCCTTATGATTAGCTGCAATGGAAATTATACACATACATACATACATATATACAAATGAAGATTTGCTGATTTGTTTTTGGCTTTGCTGCGATCAAATGACGTCAGCTTTCGATGTGAACCAATACCTAAAAAACTTGTCGCGCCGACTCACATGAATACATGAATACATACATACATTCAAATAAATGGAAGAAAAAAAAAATCAAGCGCAAATATTCGCCGCTGCTGTTTGACAAACTGACGTAAGACATTTATTTCGGCACGCAGCTTGATTAGCGCACCAGGCAGCAGCAGCAGCAGCGGCGAAGCGGGGCGAAAACGAACCCAAAGCGAGGCCCAATGCAAAGCTTTGCGGCGAACATAAACAAAAAAAGGGCACACGAGCTAGGAAAGCGCTTATCATTGGAATGAATGGCAGGGAATAAGCAAGCGTATGGAGTGACTGTGTGTGTGTTGTGTTGTGTGTGTGTGTGTGTGTGTGTGGAGTATGCTTATCAGTCGCAGCGCATAAACAGTTTCTAGTGGCTGTAGCTTTTATGCTGTGCAGGCTAAAAATAAAAAAACACAAACAAGCTGAAAAACTTTGGCTTATCAGTGTCGAGCGACCTCAAAGCCTCAAAAGCCAAAAACCAACAACAACAAAAGTTTTCACTGCGGGCAGGAAATGTTGTGGCCAACACACAAGAAACAAGTCAAATCGCATGCCAATGCACTGCACACACACACAGATATATGCATATTTGTGTGTGCGTGTGTGTGTGTGTGTACTGAAACTTCGCCAAGTTTTAAAGTTGTTGCTGCCCGCTGCCGACAGAGGCTGTTGCTTTTTATTATTGTTGTTGTTGTTTGAATTCGTACTCGAAAGGTCGTTTCAAAGCGGGTTTCGTTGCCAGCGTTGCCAGGCCGTCGCACAAACCTGCTTTGCTTTACATTTTTTTACGCTCAGCCAGAAAAAATAAACAACAAAAAAGCTTCTTTTTCGTTTGCTTTTATTTCTGAAAGACACGCGAATGTGAGTCACGTATGAAGTAAGTAGAAACCGACTCTCCGCTGCCGTTGCTGCCTCTGACTTCAAGTCTGACTCGTTGAAAATGCTGGCGGCAGGGCGCAACAGGGGCAGGGGCAGGGGCTTACGTTTACTACTGCTGCTTACGTGTGTGCTGCCCCCTTTTGCCAACAAGCGGCCGCGCTTGAGCGCGCAAAGTTTATCAAGTAAACAGCGGGCAGAGGCATTCCAAGCGGGAAAATTGCCTCGTGTTTTAATATCAAAATGCTTGCGAGTAATTCTAGCTAATATTATCTTAATATATTGTTTGCATTTTCGTTTGTTTTTGTTTTTTAACTTACCACTGATGCGATTACTGCTGCTGCTGCTGCTGTTGTTGTTGTTATTTTGGATTGGCATACATAACAGAAGACACGGCGCTTCTCTCTTTATCCGCATTTTCATTTCACTTTTATGACTCACGCTGTTGCTGTCTCCGTCGCGCTCACAGCAGTTGCGTGTTGTTGACGTTGCCGTACTGTTGCTGCTGCCGCTGCTGCTGATGTTGTTGTAGTTGTAGTAGCTGCTGTTGCTCGACTCGCACACACACATACAGAAAACTTACACGCGCACACACACGCAGAACGCTCTCAAACACTTGACTGCGGCAGGCGAGAATAGTTTTAATTTAATATTTATGCTGCCTATTTGGCATATAATCTCTTTTATTATTATTATTATTTGGGCTGGTGCGGACCGAGTCTTGAATAATATTATTATTATTGGTTTATTAGATAATCCCAGTGGTGAACACTTGTTGGGCGGCCGCGAGCACTTCCCGTTGTAGTTGTATTTCCACTTGCTGCTGCGCTTTCAAAATTTGAACACATTTATTTAATTGTACGAAGTTTCAATTTCTGGACCAGCTTGGTTATGTGATATACACCGCGCTGCAAGATCGCGTTTCAGCTTTCAATTCCTTTTCCTTTGGATTGCGACACGTATTTGCTTGTTTATCCGCTAAGTTCCCATGCTACTCTGCAATGTGCATACTTTATGCGGAATATTGTCCCACAATATTGTCTACTTAATATTTTCTTTTCTGCGAACACAAAAATACGTCCGTTCTCGATGAAAGTCTCTCGCGGTATGACAACAAACGAAGCGCGCTGCCGAAAGAAGTATGCCTAATACGAGTCAGAGACACGAAGCGAAACACACGAGGAACTGCTGCAAGTTGTGAGTGCAAGTGAGAGAGCCGAGTGAGAGAGGCGCGACAACATCTGTTAACACAGGCAGTACTAGAAAAACAAAAATACCAACGAACCAGTAGAAAAGTACTAAAAATGGACAGCGCTTGCATTTAATGGCGCCAAGTTTGGTTTTCATGCATTATTAAATTAATAATGAAATTATAATGTAAGTTATGCTGCCAACTGCTGTTAACTTCCATTATCTTGTAAAATATATACGGAATAGTGTGATATAGAGATATAATCGGAATATGTTAAATATAAAGAAATATGCATGTAATTTATAGGCCCGACAATCGACAGACCTGTGTAATTAAAAACACTGTTACATTATGAAATAAATTCAAGTAAATGGAGACAAACCCTTACAACGAAAAGTAATATATATATTTTTTGTTGGTATTTTTCTTAGCTGTTACATATTGTTATCGAAACTGTTGTAGTAATAAGAATTTACGCAAGATGGCGCCACGAAAATTTCGAAAATGACACGTTAAATTGAAAAATTCCATTTAAACTTTTTCATTGAATATTTCATAAAAGATAACATATTTTTCCATTTGGATATTTTTTAACTAAGTCAAGCTAATGGCGATGGACTGTGCCAGCCGCCAAATGCACGCTCCAACTCTACAGCTATGCCCAGGCATAGGCGATCCTGATACGGGGCCGCAATCACCGAGAAGCCAACGGGCAAGCCCTCCCCATTGAGGCCCATGGGCACGTGGGTGACCGGCAGGCCGAGCACATTGAACAGCAACGTGTAGTCCACGCCCCACAGCTGCAGCGGGGTCCAGCCGTGCCGCGAAGCGGGCGCATGCATGGTGGGAAAGAGCAGGACGCCATCAGTGCCGAGCAGTTCCTGAAATAGAGAGAGATATATAGAGAGATTCTTCAGCGGCCGCCGCCAACTTGAACAACTCACTGTCATCTTCTTGGTTAGGGCGAGCGCCTCGCGGCGATACCTCTCCAGCCGATCATACGCCATGAAGGCGTTTGTACGACGCATGAGATCGAAGATCAGGGCGTTGGTCGTGAAGCGCGACTGGCGGAACAGGGCGCGCCACATCTGCACCAATGTTTCGTGCGCCCTGCCCCTGCCATGCTGCCCAGCCTTTACTGCGTCCATCACGTAGGGCATTCTGGTCAAACGCGCAATGCCGCCCAACGAGATCTCCAGGGAATTGGCGAATGACGGCAGCTTGGCTCGCTGCACGGACAGGCCCAGGGTCTTCAGGTGCACCACAGCCTTGCGTATGACCCTCTTGATGTCTCCGTCCACGCCCTGATGCATGAGCCCGTTGAGCCCCTCGAAACCCAGGGCGTAGTGCACCTGCACCTGGCTCAGCTGAAGCGGCTCTCGGAGCCGCAGCTTGGCCGCATTGTCGCCGGCCATCAGCTCCAGCAGCTGGTGGAGATCGCCGGCGAAGCGTGTCATCGGACCCAGCACCAAATACCGCTGACAGTCCGCATCGGTCGAATCCGGGAAGTGTCCGGCCGGCGTGACCACTCCCCGGTGGGCTTGTGCCCGAAGATGCCGCAAAAGAGGCTGGGTATGCGTATGGAACCGGCGATGTCCGAGCCGATGCCAAAGAGCGAGGCACCCGCGCCATTCAGCGCGCCCTGAGCAAAGATTGTGCGTATTTAGATCGAACTCAATTGACGAGCTAATTGCTCCAACCCACCTCTCCGCCGGAGCTGCCGCCCGGAGTGCGTGAAAAATCGTACGGATTCAGGCAGCGTCCGTTGAGCAGCGTGTCTGTGTCAGTGGAATAACAATACTCGGGCGTGGCGGTCACCAGCAAGGGTATGGCGCCGGCGGCACGAATCCGCGCCACAACGACGCCATCGGTAACCGCGCGCCTGCGACTCCTGTACAGATTGCCCACTGCAAAGGACATGCCGGCCAGCGCACAGGACTCCTTCACGCTGAACGGCATCCCCAGCAGCGGTTCCCGCTCAAACAGATGCTCCGCATTGCCAGCGGCGATCCGCTCATCCGCGGCGGCTGCCTCGCGCATTGCCGCCTCGAAGCGCGCCTCTACCTGAGCGTTTAGCTTCCTGTTGACAGCTTCGATGCGCTCGATATAGGCGCGCACCAGCTCAACGGACGTAAGCTGGTAATTGGTTTATTTAGTGCATTAAACCTATTTGGGATTAGTTTTCTTTTCTGCTCACCTGGCGGCTGCGCAGGCGCTCGCGCAGCTCCTGAATGCTGAGCGTCAGCAGCGGACTTTCGATCGGCGGCAGGCGGCTGACCTTTCGCTTGCGCAGAAATACATAGCTTACAGCGTGTGCAATAATACCGACCAATTTCACGAGTGTTAAAAGCAAACGAAGTAAAAATTCCATAATGCCGAACAAGTGCGAGCAATTAGATGCAGTTAGAACGTACTTGTTAGCTCAGAAGCCGGCGGCACACTGATTGGCTGACTGCGAATGGAGGTATGAGTAGGTCCCAAAGAGTTGCTTACTAGGTGCAACGCATTGAGAGCGAGAGAAGCGCGCGCCAAATTTTCGCTGGTATTGCGTTTAATTTTAGCATCACTAACACAAGCAAAGCTTAACTAACTTCGCTTATTCGCTCGCACACACACATACGAAGCCGTTAAATGTTCTGCCCGTTACCTCAATAGCGCAGCGCAAAAGAAACTGGAAGACAGTGAGAAAGTAAGAGCTCTCGCGTAGGCGAAGCAAATGCAACTGAACCGTAACCCTGTTGAGACTGTGAGAGAGAAAGAGCGCGTGCCAAATGTTCGATTGCGTTGGCGAAGCCACTATTGAGAGAGCGACAGGTTGTGCCCATACAGTATTCTTATTACATACCCTATGAATATTCTTATGAGGAATACTCTATGAGGTTATGCAAAGTATTCTAAGCTCTTAACATTGTGATGTCGGCATGTTTCTATGAAATTACGGACAATTTCGCTCTTAAAATAGTATAACGACTACAATAGGCTAGCTATCGTAATCATGCTTGGTACATCTGCATATTATTAGCGCACACAGCTTATTATGAGCGCACATTATATATATCTACAGTTTGCAAATAAATGTTTACGTACACAACAGTTTTTCAATTAAATGCAAGAATGTTATATTATACTTACCAAATATTAAAATATTTGTATTTGGCTATAAACTTAATTTTAAATATAATTAGTTACCTGGTTGAAATAAGCTGACATTGTTTTTGCTTGATTTTGTTTTGGTTGTTATTAAAAAATCCAAAAAATAAATGAAGTTATATTTTATAAGTTAAAATATTAGACTGGCAACTTGCATTTATATAATTTTAATATACATATTTTCTAGTTTAGTTGTTATAGATCTTTAGAGTTTGTTGCGTGCTGGTTGAAATAAGTTGTGAGCGATAGTGTATTTAGGAATATATGTAGAAGCCGTTTCGCTTTCTTATTTAAATAAATAACAAACGGAGCAAACTCACAAAAAAATCAAAGAAAAGTACGCCAAATTAGTTTACATTCGTTATACCCTGGTTAGCGTTTGATGTTTTGTGAAATATAACGGTAGTCCTGATTCTCCCTTTACTCCAATTCTAATGCATTTTAATTTCATGTGTTTTTTTCGGGAGTGAGGGGTTGAGGCAAGAAAATCCCGCTTGAAAAGAGTACATACATACATATATACATATATACATATGTATGTATGTATAATAATTTTGAAACTTTACCTAGAGGGGAAAGCTGCCTATACCATTGGCAGAGTGTATATCATAAACATAGCTCCTATAGGAATAATCTGTTAAAAAGTTGTTTGTTTTTAAATATGCTTTGTTAAGTTGCAAGCAAAAACTTGAAATCATCCGACATTAGCTTTATGTAAATGTATTTTGAGCAAGCAAAAAATCGAATGCGTGCTAATTGCAACGCAATTAAAAACTGATATTGTAACGGCACGCTCTCTTCAATCGCGTTCTCTTTTTCAGCGCCGAATAACGGAACTGTTCTTCACACAATCTTTATTCGTGTATATGGCAAGTGCAGTTGAAAGGCAGAGAAAGAGAGCTCGAATCGTTCGTGAGCTTTGACAAAACTCGTGAGTGTTCAATTTGAGTAAAACTCGCACATGATATCGATGACATCGATAAACCCGTTACGATTTAGCTTTGACACTTTGGGCGTTTATTTTGTAAATGTAACTTTTAGAACTGTACCGTAACCTTAATTAACCATTACTCTTAAATGTCTGGGTATATGTTGAAAAGTCATTCTTCCTTTCTAAACTGGTGCGGCACCGGCGGCACCCAGCCGTAAAAAGTGGCCTCCAGTGCGGCAGCAATCTGCAGGCAAAGCTTGTCCTGATACGGCGCCGCGATCACCTGAAACCCGATGGGCATGCCGCGCTCATTCAGGCCAATGGGCACATGCGTGGCTGGAAAGCCGAGCACGTTAAAGAGCAGCAAGTTGTCAATGCCCGTGATATTCACTAGCGATGTGTGGAAGCACAGGGCGCTGGTGTGGAAGGTGGGCATGAAGAGCACGCCGCGATCGCCAAGTAATTCCTGCCCATGAAACAAGGCACCAAAAACTAGAGTATAAATATGGCGAATGACTACCTATACTTTACAGTTAGATGCGCCTGCAGCTTGGGAACCTCCTGGCGATACTGTTCCATGTTGTCGACGGACATCATGCCATTGAAGCGCTGCATGAGCTCCAGGAACAGCGCCTCCTTGGTGAACAGCGAGTGGCCAATGATGCTGTTGAACATCTCCATGACCAGCATGCGCATGTGCGGATCCCGATGGGCCTGTTGGGTTATGATGCTGGGCAGGCCCTTCAGATCGACCAGAGCCACCAGCGCCACCTCGAAGGAGTTGCGCAGGAAACTCATATCCAGCTGCAAGCAGGCCAAACCTGATGTACATACAATTCGATATATTGGCCGCACTAGCACCCACCTGTTTGGGCTGAATGCCCGATTTGACCAAGCATTTGGTGGCCCGCACAATCGCCATTTTGATTTCAGTGTCCACAGAGGGATGCGTCAGAGCATTCACTCCCGAATAGCCAAAGGCGTAGTAGACCTATCAAGTATAAATGTCACTAGAGCGTTGCAGTCGGGTATAGCCGACTGCGCTATACTCGTTTACAGTTATTATTGGTATTTTGTAAAAATATTGACTATTGTTATTTGTGGGGGCGCTAATGGGCATGGTCGATCGACCCAATCTTTAGCACATTTGGTACATTTAACTATAGAATTGTGGATGATATGGCTTTTCGTGGTTACCAAAAATGTGTATGATATTTAGAGGTCATCAGCAATCTGTCGGAAAAAATATGTATCTAACTTTAAAATTGAGAATGATATATATATTTGTTAGATTTCTCAAGCTACCAGTGGGCGTAGCCAAATATTTTTTTCAATTGTGTAAGATTGTTGTAGGAGTCATCAATTTTAAAAAATGTGAGGTCTATGTATTTGATCGATTTCCCACGCCCCTAGTGGGCGTAGCAAAAAATTTAGGCACATTATCTGACGCGGGTATTCACGAGTATATATTCCAAGTTTCAAGTCTGTTGCTTCTACAGCTGCGATAAAAATTGCGTTCATACGAACGGACGGACGGACATTGCACAAACCCGATAAACTCTTTCCTCTCCGCGAACTGGTATAAGAATATAAATATTAATTGAGGCCTTATGGGGCTAGTCGAACCCTACTTTGATATCCTTGAGCGGCACCTGCTCGTTCATTCGCAGCTTGTGCTTGTTGTCGCCCGCCATTATCTCCAGGAGCAGGGGCAAGTCGCGTGCGAAGCGCGTAATGGGTCCTATTTGGAGTAAATACGGAAATGTTTTGTCCAGCACCGAGTAGGGGAAATGACCCTTCACGGAGGTGAGCCCGCCAGTCGGCTTATGTCCGTAGACGCCGCAGAACATGGCCGGCAGCCGTATGGAGCCGCTGATGTCGGAGGCAACACCGAAGGTGGAGGCGCCGCTGCCGTTGAGAGCCGCCTCCCCGCCCGATGAGCCGGCCGAGGTGCGTGCCAGATCGTACGGATTCACACAGCGTCCATTGATCACCGTGTTCGTCTCGAAGCTCATGCAGAACTCGGGATTGGCGGAGACCAGCAGCGGAATGCCGCCGGCGGCGCGCACCAGCTCCACGACATCGCCATCCTTGGGCGCCTTCATGCCCTTGCGCACAATGCTGCCCACGGAATAGGAGAGTCCTTGGGGCGAAAAGCAGCCGGTTAAAATTGACTTCAACGGCCCGGCTCGGCCCGGCCCGGCTTACCCTTGAGCCCGCACGACTCTTTCACGGTGAAGGGTATGCCCAACAGGGGATAACGTGTGTAGAGCGCCACGCGGTCAAACTCCGTCGCCGCCTTGGCAATGAGGTCATCCGCATGTCTGGCGTCGCGCAGCGCCTCGTCGAAGCGCTCCTCAATGACCGCATTCAGCGCGGGATTCACCTCGCGCACCCGTGCAATGTACGCCCGGACCAACTGAGCCGACGTCAGCTGTACGTGGCAGCATTGAATTGATTTCAATTTCGCATATTTAATATGTGCATTTTACGTTACCTGGCCACGTCGCAATTCGGTCACCAGATCAATAACCGATTTGGTCAGCAGCGTATTCCGGATGGGCGGATACGTGGGCTTCTTGCGCACGACGAACGACTCCAGCAGCTTGTTGACCAACATTCCGATGTAGGTCAGAATGAAGCCTATAATGCGTATGATTAAATCCATTGCTCGTGTCTAGCGTTCACGCTCGGGGTCAACAGGTGGGCCTAATTCAATATGCGTCGTCGCTGTACTTTGAGCCTCCGTCAAATGGGAAGTGGAAAGTGGAACGTCAAATTCTTCTATGCGCCGGAGCTGTCTGTTGGATTGGGGATTTACTTCACGCTTTGGCGTTTGAACGCGGACTACGCGCTGTGGCGACACATGAGTTCGGAATTGATTGGCCCGGATAGTTCCAATTGAATTTTGATGTCAACTCTTTAAAGTGTTGCGAAGTGCGGCAATTCTTCGGCCAGGGCTGCGAACCGAATTTTGAAGCAAATTTTGTCCAGTCTATTTAAAACCAATTGTCGTTGCTTCAAATTAAGAATGTTTAGCTATTAATTGGTAAAAATACATTTTCATAATTTTAAATTTTCATGTGTAGGCTAGTCTAGAAAGCCCTGGAATTTTGTGAAGTTTTTTCATAAAGTGCTTTCATTTGTGTCATATGCCAAAGTATTACAATAAATAAATAATTATATATTTAGGATATTACACACAAATTCGTATAGATGATATTAAACCCAATTAAGTCTTTTTATACTCAATCACGAAGTGAAACTAGTATATTGGTTTTGTGCAATGTCCGTCATGCTGTCCGTCCGTCTGACCGTCTGTCCGGCTGTCCGGATGAACAAAACTTTTTTCGGCGCTATTGAAGATAGAGACCTGTAATTTTGGATATAGACTTGTAGTTATCTGCTTCAGACAATGTGTTAAAAATGTAAAGTTCCCAAAACCATACTTGATAGATTTGAAAGTCTCTTAACTCTGTCAAAAATTAAGCGATTTTCACGATGTTAACCATTTTCTCCATGGATTAACCTCTAAGTCGCTCCTGCATTTAAATTAAATTCGTATTTGAAAATAATTTTTTTTCGATTTTTTTCTGAAAATATCCTTTACTCCCCCCTTACGTATTTTGAAAAAAAATTTTTTTTTTGATTCTGAATCGCGAACTTTTATTTTTAATCGATTGTGGGTGCTCAAATTAGTATAAATCGCAATTTTATAAGTGATTCTGAGGGGGTCGATTTTTCTGTCAAAAATCATGCAAAAATTGCCAAAAATTTAGACATGTAAAGTTCCCAAAACCATTCTTGATAGATTTTAAACTCTCATAACTTTGTGAAAAATTAACCGATTTTCACGATGTTTACCATTTTCTCCATGGATTAACCTCAAGATTAATTCTGCATTTAGATTTAATCATGTTTGAAAATAATTTTTTTACTTGTTTATATATGATATAGGTTTTCTCAACAATAAAATTTTAAAATATTTGGAATTCATATAATAAACGATATTAATTATACTTACGATTTTGCGGAGGAAGTTCCAATAGTTCAAATTATTTTCGAAATTCTGTTTTTTTTTGACATAAATATTTTATTTATTTAATGTTGTAGTTATTGTAACACGCTTTACTTAGGTGCTAAGGAAAATTAAATGCTTGATGTAACTAATTAGAAGATAAACAATAGTTTTAAGGGTTAGCAGTTGAATTTAAATAGAAATCAACCCAATTAGGCAACCTGGCATGATGTCAAGTATAATATATAGACTTTAAATAAGAGTTGTTAACAAATAACAGTTAATTTGAAATACGTATGTTTTAAGAATAACGTAGTCAACTTATTCAGGCAGCTCGGCATAGACGCGAAATACATATATATTTATTACATATATTACCTATATATTTATATATATGGTTTATAAATATGGTTCACACTTATAATACAAATATTAAATATATATATTTAGAGCACAATACTACCCATTTGGGCAGTTGTTGTAGTTGTCGGTTCCCGTTTCCAAATAGAAATTGACATTTATACACGATATAGCGTAGATATATATGCATATACGAGCATTCACATGCATATGTTATATTTTTATTTTTTATTTATTTATTTATTTATTTTTTTTGTGTAGTATTTATTAAATATTTTTTACACCAATCCATTTGTTTTGCTTTGGTTAATACTTATTGTTGAACATTCAGTTGGGATCGGGGCTAATGAATTTCCATATTTAGTATGGTCGTATGTTTTTGTATATAGAATAGTATTCTTTGGTTTTTTGTTTCATATTTTTGGTTTTTGCATTTAATGTGTAAATATTTGCATTTAATTTGCAATCTCACAGTTGGGGATATATATAGGTTATGATAAATGAGAAATTCTTTAGCTTTAGATATGTTATGCATATGTATCCGAGTATAATTATTATTATTATTATTATTGTTATTATGTATACATTTATGTAGCTGCATATATGTATATACTATGCTATTACTATATACTAATCACCTTGGCATACATAATGGTGCATACTTCACGGTTTATAGTTTATCAATATAAATATTAATTTATTTATTGTCTAAAACATTTGCCTCACCTCACTAAATCGCCGATCTAATAGCAGCTAGACGCTAACAAATAGTTCCATTCACTAACTAACACACACCTTTGGCTGCTTAAATTACGAAAAAAAACACCTCGCAAATTTGAAATTCAATCGGTGTCCGGGCCGTATCCGTGCCTTGGCGGAGCATTTAATATAATCTAGAATAGAATAAAAAAAAAAAACAAAAAAACAAAAAAACAGTGGACACAACGTTCCGCGGGGCTCTCGGGACTGCTGTGCCGCTTTTGCCAAAATGCAGTGCCAAGGCCGGATCCGGATGTCAACGCATCTCGTCGTGCATTGGGCGCGCTTAGGTCATGTGCAGGTCACCCTTGAGGATGCGCATGAAGGTCTTCTTGAACTGCTGGTTGGCCAGCGCATAGCAGAAGGGATTCATCGGGCTGTTGGCATAGCACAGGAAGTACGAGAACATGTACAGGTGCTCGTTGGTGCACGGCGGATTCCGGCAGAAGCCCTCGACCAGGGCCAGCACATGATACGGCGTCCAGCAGGCCACGAAACAGCCCAATATGAAGGAGATGGTGCGGAACGCTTTGCGTGCACGATTCTCCGACTTGGACTTCTGGCGGCTGCCGCCGATGCCCATCACCAGCGGCAGCGCCTTCTTGCTCTTGAAGTGCTTGCCAATGGAGTGCATAAAGTGGCGCTTGCTGGAGCCGCGACGCGAGACGCCGCCGTCGTCCATGTTGTTGGCGTCGCGTCTGCTGCCGCCGGCGAGTCCGGCCGAGCTGCTGGTGGTGCCCGACGTGGATGGCATCTTGTTGGTGTTGCTGTCCGAGGCTTCGCGCTCGTCAATGCGCTCCAGCTGGCTGGCAGGCAACGCAGGCGCTGCAGCTGCTCCGGCGCCTGTTCCGGCGCCAGCTCCGGCACCTGCTCCGGCAGCTGTTCCAGCACCTGCTCCAGCACTTGCTCCTGCGCCATTGCCCGTCGCTGGCGTTGGCTTCGTGGGCGGCATGGGCGAGTAGAGCACCGCATCCTTGCTGCTGGTCTCCATGGGACTCGAGGCGCGTCGATGCGGACAATCGGCCTGGACGCGATCGCTGCCGCCGGGCACGTCCAGCAGACAGATGGCCTCGATGCAGCTCTCGCGCCGCCCCTTGGCAAAGTCCTCGATGCCTGTGTACGAGACGAGAAGACGTTTTTCAATGGCTACCTTCTCCTGGGAGTGGCCCTGGGCCTGGACCTGGACCTGGCTCTGACTCGAGCTCGCGGTGGGGGAGCTGTGGAGCTGTTTGCGTGCGGGTGGCGGTGGTGGAATGGCACTGCGCTGTGTCGAGGAGGCGGACGTGGGTCGCTGGGAGCGCGGCGCGCTGTGGGAGCAGCTGGCGCTGTCGTTGGTGGCCAGCATGGCGGAGCTCTCGTCCATGTAGCGCAGCTCGGAGTTGTTCGTCAGCAGGTCGTAGGTCATGGCCAGTTCGCTGTGGCCGGAGCTGTTGCCAAAGGGTCGGTCCGAGTAATCGGACAGGGGCGTGGGACACTGGAACGCCTCGGGCGGCGGCAATATGGCCTGCACCAGACACTGCTGGACCTGCTCGCGCGGCACCTCGATCGGCGCCAAATCGACGGGCGAGAGCGGATCGTTATTGGCTGATGGGTAACGGGTTTGATGGATGTCAATGAGGCGTTCATGCTCGGCTATCTGGGAGAGTGTCGAGCAGGAGGTGCGCTTGGGTCGCTCCAGCGGCGTATGCGCCTGGTAATGGCCACCCATGCCCACCTCCTCCTTGCTCTGGGCACGCGGCAAGCTCGTTTGCTGCGTCAGATGGTGCGGCGAC
This sequence comes from Drosophila robusta, assembly GCA_035043565.1. Taxonomy (NCBI): domain Eukaryota; kingdom Metazoa; phylum Arthropoda; class Insecta; order Diptera; family Drosophilidae; genus Drosophila; species Drosophila robusta. The sequence goes on from JAWNMW010000235.1 coordinate 11,681,837, forward strand.
CGGGCGCCCATGCAGTGCATCGCCTCAATCGACTTGGAATTGGTGGTGCTCTGGTGCAAGTTACCTTTGCTGCGCGTCGCCAGCAGCGCCGCCTGGGCGCCAAAGACCAGGCCGATCGACGAACGCTTGCGCAGATTGGTCAGCTTCTGTTGGTTGAGCAGCTGCTGGGTCTGGTTCACCGAGGACTCCTCGTCCGAGTCGAAGGCCGGACTGCTGGAGCGTTCGCTCTTCTCGGCCTCGGCGGCTGCGCGCTTCGATTCCTCGATCTTGGCCTCCGAGGCACGTCGCTGTTCGGGCGTCATCTTCTCAATGGCAATGGCCGCTTCGGTGGCCTGGGCCAGCGGATTGGCCTGGCCGGAGCCGGCGCTCAGGCGCTTAACGGCCGTGGTGCAGCTGGCGCTGTCCAGCTCCGACAGCTGCACCTTGGTCTTCAGTATCTTCTCCTCGATGACACCGATGCCGGCCGCATGACCCGCCATGCCGGACATGGCGCCGGCGCTCAGCGCCACCATCGACTGCATCTTCCTTTGCTTGGCCTCGCTGCGCTTCTGCATATCGTAGGCGGTCTTGTAGATGCCCGCGTAGAGCACGAATAGGACGATGAGTGTGGTCCAATAGTAGCCAATGATCAGGGCCGTGTTGAAGACGGGATCCTTGAGGAACTGCACGGCGCACTGGCCCGGCAGCAGGTCGCGCTTGCCGGTGAAGTGCTCCCAGCCGAAGATCGAGATGAAGAAGAGCAGCGTCGGTATGATCCAGGTGATCGAGACCATATAAATGACCCGGGTCCGGGTGCGCCAGCTGCGATACTTGGCCGCTATCTTCACCGAACAGTAGCGATCGATCGTGATCAGCAAGACCGTATACTGGGAGACCAGGCAAACGGTGTAGTCCACTGACAGCCAGAGGTCGCAGAGCAACGGCCCCAGATCCCAGTAGCCCTTGAGCACATATATCGTATAGAAGGGCATGGAAACAGTGCCTGCAGAAAAGCAATTGCCGAATGTATAAATACACATCATTAGAGCTTAGTCTATGTTTATATTTAAGTTGCCTTATCGCTTTTCCTAATCGAAATTACGAGCAGACCTCACAAAACTGTATCTAGATCTATCTTCAATAAAAGTTCTTAAAGATCTTTGAAAATGATATGAAAAAGGTGAAAAGGTTTCAACTAATAGTTGCCCACTTTGGTAATTCGAGAATCCACCGATTAACGAAAACCTGTGAAGGTGTAATTTATACTCGTATGTAGAGTATAGAGTATAGATTATATAGGGTTTTGTATTTCGCCTTCCGGTCTCTCCCTCAGTCCGTATGAATGCAATTTTCTTTGCCCCTATTGAAGCAAGAGCCACAAACCTTGGAATATATACTCGTGTATACCCGTGTCAGATAAAGGGATCAGCATTTTTGCCTATGCCCACTGGGGGCGTGGCAAATCGCTCATGTCTATATATTTTGGGGCGGGAAAATCGCAAGAATCCATATCGCTAACAACTTTAGAACTAGAGTCACCTAATTTTACGGACACTTTTCTGATGACTTTCTCTAAGGGTTGGACCTACAAAATTTGCACACGTCCATCCCCCACAAGTTACAAAAACGATATTTTTTCGAAATAACAATAATAAAAATAAAAATGTGAACGAGTATTGCGTAGTCGGTTACACCCGACAGAAACGTTATTACTTGACAGAGAGTTTTCTGATGACTTCCTCTAACGGTTGGACCTACAAAATTTGGACACGTCCATCCCCCACAAGTTACAAAAACTATATTTTTTCGAAATAATAATAATAAAAATATAAATTAGAAGCGTAGTCGGTTACACCCGACTGAAACGATGTTACTTGCCTCTCAGCTTTGATTACTATTTTTGCAAATTAATTTAAAGCCGATCGGATGAATGTAAATAGGGTTTCCTACCACCGTTGAGGGTGCAAATTCAGAAAATGGCCCTATTCTGATTATTCCCATTAGCCCCAAACGAGATGCAGTTTTATATATTAAGAGAATATAAGCCAGGCTTTTACCCACCTATCAACATGTCCGTGGCGGCCAGCGAGGCTATAAAGTAGTTGCTGGGCTGTCGTATATTCCGATCCACAATGAAGGCGAGCAGCACCAGGATGTTGCCGCCCACCGTGAGAATGATGCATAGAAACAAGCACAACGCGATGGCGATTGTCTGCCACATCTCAAATGGTGGCAACACCAGCGCCGGGCCAGTCTCCTCCACGGGCGTGGCACTCGTCTCCGTCGAGCTGTTCCGGCCAAAAGTGGTTAAGTTGACGCCGAAATTGCGATACCACTGCAGCTGCTCATTGGCTGACCAAGTGTTAAAGTCCGTTATGTCACCGTAGATCTTGGCCGCCTCCAACAAGCGCTTGCACTCGGCGTGCTCCATGACGCGGTTGTAGAGCCCACGGCAGAGATTCTCGCGCTCCTTGCGTATGCGCCTAACGAAAAGGATTTGTATGAATTAGTTGTTAAGAAGGGAGTGGGAAGGATCTGGCAGAAAGGTATATCATGGGAGATACCGATTTAAATAATTACATTGAAAAATAAATAAAATATTTTCAAAGTAATTAATTCTGATTCCACGCATTTGAAGGCATAAGTTATGAGGGTTGAGAAATACACATTCGGACTGATCAGATTTAACTATTTTATTTAAAATAATAAGTAGCATTAAAAAAGTTTTTATACTTTATGCAAGGTAAGTTGGAATTTTGCACTGATTACAGAAATTACCCTACATAATAATTAATTTTACATTTAATATACTGAGCTTTAAATATTAAATATTATACCGATTTAAATAATTACATTGAAAAATAAATAAAATATTTTCGCAGTAATTAATTCTGATTCCACGCATTTGAAGGTATAAGTTATGAGGGTTGAGAAATACACATTCGGACTGATCAGATTTAACTATTTTATTTAAAATAACGTTTAGTAGCATTAAAAAATTATTTATACTTTATGCAAGGTAAGTTGGAATTTTGCACTGATTACAGAAATTACCCTTCATAATAATTAATTTTACATTTAATATACTGAGCTTTTTTTTATTTTAAGTAAGTTTTGAATTTTGACTGCATCTTGTGATAGGTATTAAAATATTTGACTTATTTCTTAAGCGTTCACGTCCGTATGGACGCAATTTCTTTCGCCGCTATTGAAACTAGAGATGAAGTGTTTTTTAATTACGCCCACTGGGGGCGTGTCAATTCACTTTAACCTATATATCACCCTCAGTCTTAAAGTTATATTCAACCAATTTTGCAGACAGATTGCTGATGACTCTACAAAAAATTATTAAATACACCTAATATATTCCATATTTCTTCTACAAAATTAGATCTATATTCAAATTTGGCAGGCAGTTTACAATTCCGGCCAAAATAAAATTATATTGTACCTAGGACCGTTTTCGACTGCTTTAAGCGAACGAGTATTGAACAGTCGTTTACACCCGACTTGCTCATTTTCTATATTTTTTTTTCTATATTCTATATTTCTTCTACAAAGTTAGATCTATATTCATATTTGGCAGGCAGTTTACAATTTCGGCCAAAATAAAAATTATATTGTAGCTAGGACCGTTTTCGACTGCTTTAAGCGAACGAGTATTGCGCAGTCGGTTACACCCGACTTGCTCATTTTCTATATTTTTTTCTATATTCTATAATTCTTCTACAAAATTAGATCTATGTTCAAATTTGGCAGGTAGTTTACAATTTCGGCCAAAATAAAAATTATATTGTACCTACGACCGTTTTCGACTGCTTTAAGTTGTTATACTGCGAACGAGTATTGCGCAGTCGGTTACACCCGACTTGCTTATTTTCTTAATTTTTCATTGCACTTACCATTCCGTAATCCAGTTCGACTTAATGGTGTATATAGATTCGGTTCTGTTAGCGGCATCCAAGCCACTCAGCTCGTCATCGCTGCTATTAAAGCCCGCAGATTTGGCTAAAGAACGCATTTTTGCTGTTATTTCTGTTACTTCTTTGGGAATTTATTGTGCCTGTTGCTGTTGTTGTTGCTGTTGTTGTTCGACTTCTTTATGGTAATTTCCAAGTTATTCTGCTTTGTGCTGGCCCTGTCCGCCTACTCGGGCACTGTCATCGCTCTGGCTGAGATCTGTGTGGTTGGCCGTATCTCTGGCCAGGTGCAGCATCTGTAAGAGGCAAGAAATCGTTTTATGAACTTGCCGGGCATCGCGACTGTTTGCAGTTGCTTTTCGCTTCCGCCAAGTTTAAACTAATTTTGTGGCCGTTAACTGGCGGCGGCGGGAGCGCCGACTTGCAGCCAAATACCGCTAGCAACCGCTGCGAATGCAATTTGCCTGCGACATTTGCATCCTGCCGCTGTCCTTGGTGCTCATTATGTTGTGGCACGATTTGTGCCGTCTACTTGATTTTGAAGTGACCTCCGGTGCGCACTGCACTGATTTTCTATATTCCTTTTTTCTTTCATTTAATGCTATTTATTATTTAAAACTAAATATGCGCAGGAAACTTGAGAAACTTTGTGCACAGGTCCTGTCTTATGCCGCAGACTGTTGCATTTGATGCTGTCAATGGCAAGGATACCAACAGGACTACAAATTGCAGTGCCAAATTAAGTTAGTCAAGTTTTCAAATATAATTTCCAACAAATCGATAAGTTTGTCTTCGCCAATTTCTAAGCAACAAATTGAGTTACGCATGCACAAACATGCAAACACTCAGAGAAACGGGATGCATTAGTTTCTCATATTTTGTCAGGCATATCATTCATACCGTTTTGGTTTAAAAAATGCAGCCCGATTTCGTTTCGAAAATTAAACAGATAAATAAAGTAGAATATAAATTGATTTTTAAAGCAGAATTTCGTTCTCGAGATACAAAACTTCTATTTTATTTTTTTAAGTGTTCTATATACACATAAATATATATTTCCTTTTTTATCAAGTATAAAATTTCACGAAGTGATAAGAGTATTTTCCGTTTGAGCACTTCTTATCTTGCTGTCTTTCTGTCCGTATGAACGCAATTTTATTCGGCGCTGTTGAAGCTAGAGACTTGAAACTTGGAATATATACTCGATTATATCCAAATCAGCTAAAGTGTTAAGATTTTTTGGCTATGCCAACTGGGGGCGTGGCAAATCGCTAAAATACATATCTCATTTATTTTTAAAAGCATAGTCATTAAATTGTACATGTATATTACTAAAGACTTGGAATATTTTCCATATTCTATATTTTCCTATCATAAAATCAGCAACAAAAAAGTCATTTTTTGGTTTTATATTATTTTTTACATCATGCTTTCACACTGTGAACGAGTATTGCGCTGTCGGTTACACCCGACTGCAAAGCTTTTACGTCTTTTTGTTAAGCCTGCTGCTTTGGTGTTGCTTTGACTTATTATGGCCTGTTGATTGGCCGGAAATTCAATTACTTAAATCAATTTGCAACATTTGAGTGTCCTTTACTTTTGCGAGCTAAGCCTTTGTTTCGGATAAGTGGCACCGCATTTTGTGCACTTTGTGGCAAGTTTGCGTAGTGCTGTGCAACATGTGCGCCGAATCTAACGCTGACACCTGTCAGCCACCTGTCGGACCAAAACTTTGAACTGGCGACAAAACAACAATTGGCCTTTCAATCATTACAAACTCCGTTTTAAAATCCGTTGCACCTCAATCAAGCCGAAACCCAATTTCTATGCTAATTGAGTGCTAGCAAAAGTGGAGCTCAGTGGTCTCTATTGTCAGCTCCTCTAAAATGCTGGCCGCAACGTTGAGATGGGTCAAAGCTGTGGCCCAAAAGAAACACGAAAGCCTGCTACGACTTAAGCTTGGACATTTGAAAGTTCTAAGCCAGATGGTCTGCCCAGGCTGGGAGCTATGATTCCCATAACTTTGGCAATACTGAAGCCACTCTTATTTTATTAGGGTATTTTTTTTTATTTTGTTTCTTATTTTATTTATTTTTGGTTTTTTTATTTTTTGAATTTAGAAACTTCAAATTTTTTTTTGATGTCAAGATGGTGTAAAATTTAAAATCTTGTCAATTTGCAATATATAAAATATTTTTTTTAAATAAATTCTTATTCTTTTTAAATAAATTCTTAGGTTCTATTCCTGTTTACAATATATTCTTTTGAAATAAATTCTTAATTTCTATTACTGTTTACAATATTTGTATTTTCAGCTCAATATCTATCTGTTATTTGAGGACAAATAAATAAAAATCTGTTCAAATGTTGTCAGCCAGGTATCTTAATACTTCTTTGACATGAAAGCAAACCTGGCAGCTCTTCACGTTGGTGTCGTCAAGGTAATGCGAGTAATCCCTGCCTTTCAAATGTCCAAAGTGCAGCATAGCCAACTGTATTGGTGGCCAACTTGGCGCAAAACCGTTCGGTGGCCTTGTGGTTTCGCTTGCTGGCCATGCAAATTAACCGCAAGCGGATCTACACATTGAGGATGCCAGTTCAAAAGGTGCGGAATACAGAACTGTAACATGTTCTTCTGAATCTTTAAAGCGGCTTTAAATGTTGTACGTTTCAAGCATGTTGCAAGTGGCATGGAAATGGCGTGAGCTTAACTTGTAAACCTTTTCGAGTCTTGAATTGTTGTGTTCATTAAATAAAATAAAAACACCTCTAAACGAGGTAACAATCTAGTGGCGAAAACATATTTAAGACCAAAACTGTGTTCAATCAGATTTTGCTAGGATGGAATAATTTAAGATAATAATATAAGAAAAAATGTTATAAGAACACTTCCAAATATCCAATTTTTTTTTATAATTGTTGTTTATATTTATTATATTAAATTGCAAAAAAGGTCACAAAATTTGAAATCAGAAATTTTGGCGCATGAATATGCTATCGCCACTAGACTGTAAATAATAATATAATATAATATACCAATAAATGATATAAGAACACTTCCAAATATCCAACTATTTTTTTATAATTCTTGTTTATATTTATTATATTAAATTGCACAAAAGGTCTCAAAATTTGAAATCAGAAATTCTGGCGCATGAATATGCTTTCGCCACTAGATTGTAACCTCGTGTAGAGATGTTTTTATTTTGTTAATACAGATACAACAGAATAGCAATGCCTATGTAAAAGTCTGTCGCATTTGAACGAGCGCAGCAATGATATAAATAATACCCTGTACGGGGGCTTCGCAATATGTTGCTTACACTAAGAACATTACTCAAATAGTAAGTAGTAAAAGCATTTTTAATTGAAACTTCCTTTGAGATATTCTCGAAATATCGTTAATGAAGAATATTTATTGCACATAACACAAATAAACACAAAGTTCAATTAGGAAAACTTTTATAGGATGTGTACACAAATTGAGCATGCCGAGCACTTCGGGCACTTCCTTGTGTACTCAACTACCCCATGCCCCTTTGTTTGCTGGGCATGGAAATGAATTTCGCTGTGCCGCGTGTTGACACAGCTCAAAATGACAAATCCTGTGCGCAATTTAAGCCATCCTGTAGATAAGATTTTTTCATAATGGGCCGCTTTATGTTGCCGTTTGCCTTTTGCCTTTTGCTTTTTGACTTTTTGCTAATAATAAACTTATTAAATGTGTAAGCCAGCCGTCGCTGCCTTGCCTGCCTTGAAGAGTCGCCTGGCTGCTGCTTTTATTTGCCAAATAATGAAAAATAATTTAATCAAGCAAACAAAAGGGCGCAGTGGCGATAACAAAAGGGTTGGCCAGGTGGGCAGCCAACACCTGTGCGTGTGCCCCCAAAGACAAAAAAACAAAAAATAATAATAGAGAAAAAGGAATTGCGTCAAAGCTGCTTGTCAAATGCAAATTGATGGGCCAACCGTCGATAAGCGCGCGCTTTTGGCCAGCTGCATGGGGGCTAAGAGCCAGATTTTTTTTCATTTTTTTTTGTTTTTTTTTTTGTGAAATCTGAGCACCCGCCTAATTGGCAGCGAGTGCACAAAGGCCATGCAGTTCGTAGGCCCAAAAGCCTGGCGGCTTGCAGTCGTGCGCTAATAACCATGCGCCAGCTTTGACAGAGCCGCTCAGCTATGTCAGGTATCACTGTTGGCCAACAAAAGCGTTGGCCGCATTCTTTTGGGCCCAACCGGCCGCAGCGATGTGCGTGTCCACGGTGCGGGCGCAAAAACTGTCAACGGCAGCGGCCATTCTTTTGAGTCAAAGCCAGCCGAGCGCCAACTATGCCACAGATTATGAATTTGACAGCAGCATTCTCTGGCCGGGCCGGGCCGGGCTGGGGTTAGACCGGGCATGCCTGCCAGCCAAGTGGGGCGGGGCGGGGCGGGGCGAGGTACATGATAAACTTTTGCAAGTGCGCTTGGCAAGTTTTAATTACGAAACGCGTCACTCTGCTTCTTCTAGTTGTGGCTGCTGCTGTTGTTGTTGTTGTTGTTGGTTGCTGTTTAATTCATAAGGCTGGCATTAGATTGTTCTCCAAGGAAGTGCGTTTGCATTTTAATCAAAGTGAAATTTTAAATAAATATTAGAGCCAAGTCAAAGTGATGAATAATTTCAATGTTTTTCTCTTTTTTTTTTGTTATTTTTTGTGGCCCAAAGACGCGTTGCGCATACGACGCGTTGGCAATTGTCTGGCAGAGGCAATTTCAATTTCGGCTTGGCAAACAGCATATAGTTGGCTTGGGCTTGGGGGCGTGGCTGCAGCTGACTTGTCCTTGGCACGTTTGCTGCATGCCAAATGAATTTGGTTTGCGGAAGACACGCGAACTCTTCGCAAAGACGCGTTTGCCCTGGCCACAAGCTGCCGTTGTGACTGTGGCAGCGGAGGCGTGTGTAACTGTTGCGCTCATTTGGCATTGTTGTCCCTCACACACACACACAGAGACACATTTGTGTGTAGTTGCGCGCATCCGCATGCAAATTTAACGAGCGCCAATCGCAAAATTGCGCCCACAGGCCACGTGGCGTTGTCTTTGTGGCAAGCATCAACATCACACACACTCATGCAACCGCAAACTCACACACGCGCTCTTGTTAGTTCTATTTCCGGCAGAAAGATAGCGCATTAATGCAAAATGCCGCCACAACACTTGCCATTTCCATTCTCAATGTGCAAATTGTGCGGCCAACAACAGCTGGATTCTCACTTTCAGCGGTTTTTTTATAATGTCCTAAAAGCACTATACGCTTGTGCACTTAAGATACTTGCACAGCTACTTATGGCTGCGATAAAAATAAATTTGTCAACGATAAAATGGATAAGAGTTGTGTAAATGAGCGAATTATTAAGAAGGCTTATTTGCATTTCTGACCAGGACATGGATTGTGATTTGCCCAATAACGTTAAAAATAATTATGATAGTAATATTATGATGATAATAATATTAAAAAAATTTAACCGAAAATAACTGTTATGACATAGACTTCAACTATGAAATAATTACGAAGCAAGGCTTACATCAGAGTTTCTATTTTAAGTAGAACTTTCTTAAAACGCAAACTTTTTTCTACATTTTTTCTAAGAAAAATGGGCTAATTAGTTTTATACTTTTATTTAAAAGTTAAAAAAATAAAAAATAAATATATAATAAATGTAAAAACAAAATATGAAAGTGCAGCTTTTAAGCTTAAAATTATAAGAGTTATGTTCCTTGAATATAACACATTTTTAGAATATTTATTTAGGTTGTAATTGGTCAACTAATTTTGTTGAAATATCTTCGAATGTATATATAAAAATAATTTGAATAACAAGACTTTACTTCAGCTAAAAAACAAGCCTTGGCTGTATCATATCAATATCATTTTAATACTCTTATACTTCTCATACAAATACCCGACAAAATAAACTATATTTACAGAATTCAATTCGACATTACATGCGTGTTTTTATTGTATTCGTGTAAAAGGTCTTGATTAGTATTAGTATTAGAGGACAAGCCACACATGTTGGCACTTGTCGAGCCTGGTAGTTGCCTTCAGCTCCCTGCCCTTCCTTCCTGCCCCTCAAAGCCTCATTTGTTACCTAGCCATACGTTTTTATGATTATGACGATGATAATACCATGAAACTTGGCGCCGCCTTCTGTTTTTGTGCAACAACTGCAAAATGCGTTGGCAACACTTGCTGCAAATTGCCAGCCCCAATCACCCTCCCTCCTCCCCGCAACCAAATGGCGCTCATTTGGCGCCAGCTACAGAAGCGATTCGAGCTGAAAATTGCTTGACACAGTTGTTGCAGAGCTCAGGTTCTGCTGGCGCTGTTTGACGTTGTCATTGCCACACGAAAAACGAAACGAAAAGTAAACAAAAGGCAGGCACGCGGCAAGGAGCCAACGAGGCAGGCACCAGGCTGTGGCAACAAAGAGTCGCCATGGCCATAAAATGACAGAGCAAATGCCTGCCACCCCAGAACCTAATGACACTGATGCGTTTTTGATGATGCCACTGACTCGAATAGCTGCCTGCCGCCGCGCTTGCCTCCGTCCGTGTCGCCCCGCTTAGTAATTGAATGTTGCCTGGCAGCGTCTCTGGATCAACATTGCGTATGTGCAATGTGCAGGCAACATATTTATACTCTGTTCACTAGGCTTAAAAGGGAATATGGGTTTTATGAAATTACCTTTCATTTGTCAGTCAGCTTCGTATCAGCTAGACCTCCTTACTGCCTTGAGGTAATAGTCTTAGGATCATCTACCCAACCATCAAAAAACTCTATTCGATTTGTTTTCAACTTTCATTACACAGTAGAAAATATTGCGCAGTCGTTGCTCGTTAATTCTGATGTGTTTTTATACTCATTCACAAAATGAAAAGAGTATATTGGGTTTGGGCCACAATGGAAGCTAGAGATTTGAAACTTACTCATGTATACCCTTGTCAGATAAAGTGTTTCGAGTGTGTTTAGTGTCTGGTCTATATATATTGGGCTGGGGTGAGGCACACAAATCTGCCATAATTCTAGCTAGAGTCAGCAAATTTGGCACATGGTGTTCGGATGACCTCCTCTAAAGATCGTGCCCACAAATTTCGACCACACTTACTCCGGTCCCACACATAACAAAACTCAGTATTTTTCCAAAATATTAATAATAATTAAGATCGATTTCGATTGTTTTAAGCTGTTATTATACTGTGATCAAGTATTGCGCAGTCAGTTACACCCGACTCGTGCTCGCTTTTTTCGCATGGCAATTAACGTGTCCGAAATTAATAATGGCATGGATCATGTAGGGCAGCCATGTCCTTGCGCTAGTTTTGCCGCAGCTGCCGTTGTCAACAACATTAATTATGCTGATGCTGTTATCCTTATTTCGCTGCTGCGCAGCATCCTGCGTGAAACGTGGCACGCTCGTGCTACATTTAATGATACGCTCATATTTTATGCGTTGGCGAGCACAATTTTTGAATACACAAATTAAAAGACAGACCGTGTGGAAACGTTACCCCAGACTCTGCCCCATCCCCATCCCCTCCCCACCCCCTCCCGCCATTGCCCGCCCGTTGCGTGCTCACCAAATTAATGGGGACTCCGGACTTGGCCGCACATTAATCGATAAGCACTCAATTAGCAGGCCTTAAAGGCTTAGACCATGCACAGTTTGCCAGCGCGTTAAGCTAGGCAAATATTGCGTGCTGCATCCTCCGGAGCCGAACTTGGCCCTGGCCAGCACCGACAGCTGGAGACAAGTGAAAACGTTCTCGTTGGGTGTAAGCGACGGCGAAAAACAGGCTTCGGATTTTTTAAGAAGTGATCATATATATAATTTTGTGATTTGTGTAGATGTAGATTTTTACCCGTTTACAAACTGAGTGGAGTATATTGGATTTGTGCAATATCCCTCCGTATAAATGCAATTTTTTTCGACGCTATTCTAGCTAGAGTCAGGAAACTTGGAATACAGGCTCGTGTATACTCGCATCCGTTAAGCTGTGCTGATTTTTTGCCTACGCCCATTGAGGGCGTGGCAAATCGAATTAATTCACATATCTTTCTCAATTTGAAAGCTACATACATTAAATTTCTGCCGACCAATTACTGATGATGTCCTTTAAATATCGCAAAAATAATTTGTTGTGTACGTCGATATATATCCCTCAGTTTTAAAGCTAGAAACGCCAAACTTTTCCGCCCTGCAAAATTTCAACCATTTATCACACACACGCACAACCAATAAACTAATTCTCACTTTGTTTACAGGGTATGAAAATGATTCCATGAGCTTAATTGTGCTGACATTTTCATGTTCAATCCATCGATCCATTTTGTGTTTGTGCGTTTGTGCGGCAGCTGCAACAGCGGCAGCAAAACAGTGTCAACATGACAACTTTCATGCCAACCCACTCAGCAGGGCCCAGAAAGCAGCCACTTGCCCCAACTGCTGTGGTGGCCTAAGCCTAATTTATGCCGCTTCATGCGGCAGGGAATTGAATATATGACAACTTTATAGAGTTGACTTTATTATAATCGCATAAAGTATTTGCCGTGCTGGGAGCCAAGTTTTGGCCAGCATTGATTGCGGCGTGGGCGTGGCCGTGGCCCAGGTAAGGTTACACGGCTCGTTCGCTCGTTCATTGTTGCTGCACGCGCCTGTCTCATGCATCTTTCATGGGGGCACAACGATGTCGTTAATGTGCCTGGCAGCTGCTGCTGTTGCTTGCCACACAGCAAGCAAGTTTATGCAACAGATTTATGGCAGCGCAGCTACGTGCCACAACCAACAGGAAGAGGAGCAGCAGCAGCAGCAGCAACAGGAGCAACAGGAGCGTGGGCCAGCAGGACATCTGCTGTCATTCCCAGCTCAGTTGTTAGCTGGCCTTCACACAAATTGGCTTTGCATCTCGCCGAGCGCTAAATAATGATTGTCGAATGAATGCGCCAAACTTGCAGCAACTCGATGACAGTTGGAAAACTTGTTACCATTGCTGATTTCATTAGCTAACAGCCCGAGCAGCCCCAGCTGACCCCCGCCCTTAGGGCCAGCGCGAAACTTTGCCCATCATAATTAAATGCAACTGCAGCGCATCTCAGCCTGAACTGGGCTCATAACTCATGCAAGCGTCGAGGCATTTGCAGCAGCAGCAGCTGCAGCTGCAGCCTTGCTGCTTGGCCTAAACAAATAACTGTACTCGCATAATTAACCAGCAGGAAAGCGCCAGTTAAGTTTGCTTGACAGCCAGATATCCTTTTAACATACTCTCAAAAAATGCATCTGCATTTTTGTGTTTAACTTGAATCGAAGAGAAATATAAGTTTAATTTTGTATATCTTTTAAGTTTTTATATTTTTGAAAATAATTTATTAATTTTAAATTAATTTCATGGGAAAGTACAATCAACATTTATTCGAAAAAGACTCTCCTTTTTGTAGATACTGATTAATTTTTTGAACTTTACTAACACGAGAAAGTTCTATAATTTTTTTAAAAGCTATCAAAGGCAATATTCTTGGACTTGGTTGGATCGACTGTTCATAAATATATATACATCACTGTTGATAATTTTATACTACTTAATAATATACATTTGATGCAATATTTTTATATATTTTTTGTGCCCATTTTGATAAACACAGGGCAAAGAAAAAACGCAGCGTAGTGACCTACTATGATTTACATATATATGATGTACTTATTTTTTATATATATATTTAACTACTCAAAGATGCGTTGATACGTGTTTACAATCAAAGAGCCAACAACTAGGGAGCTTACAGAAGGGCGGGCTTAAGTCCACTTGCAACGGAAATGAGTTCCTCAGAAAGGATTTTACTTGTTTATTGCACACTTCGCTGGAAAATAAGTTTTGTTCAAAGCAAAAGTTGGATTCGTTGTTTGTTGTCATGCTTTGTGTGTGTTGACAACAGTTATAATGCAGCAACTTCCTAATTGTGTTAACTAAATTAATTATTAAGTATTTGCCAGCGGCAAAGTGCATCAAGAGCTCAGCTAAAAAGAAAACACTGCATAAAATAAATTATTAAATGTTGACCTCGCTGAAAGATAAAAGTGGCTCAAGTTACCAGAAAAATCCGACGGGGCTTTGAGATTTCAATCTTGGAAGTGGAGCTTGAAACATCTGGCATTAATTTGACTTGGACATACCCTGTACTTTTAAATTCACAATTAATACAACAAATTGATCGAGTATTATCTGATATAATATGTGTGTATACAAACAGAAAAGTTTCTTTTTGAAAGCTTGTAGGTCTATCATTAAATCGTTTTAAAATGTATAGAGCACATAAAAGCCAAGTCTCATTTAATGGAGCTTAAAACATCTGGCATTAATTTCACTTGGACATACCCTGTACTTTTAAATGCACAAATAATACAACAAATTGATCGAGTATTATCTGATATAATATGTGTGTATACAAACAGAAAAGTTTCTTTTTGAAAGCTTGTAGGTCTATCATTAAATCGTTTTAAAATGTATAGAGCACATAAAAGCCAAGTCTCATTTAATTGCATGAGGGTCTACAGAAAAAAGCAATTATTTAGCCAGTGGCAGCCGTCAAGCCCATCAAGAGCTGAACTAAATCTAGTGCATAATGTATGTACATTATAAATTACAGCCAATTCTCAACAATGTAAGTGGGTAATCGCAGCTAACCAAGTGTTATTACTGGCCAATGGCCGTGGGGAAAGAAGATTATGTGGGGGAAGGCATAGGGGGAGGCATAAATAGCGCTGCCATTATGATATTATGCCCTCATATACTTCTGCTGCCGAGTAGTTTTTCATGTTTTGCAGTTATTTTCCGTCATTCGAGCCGTGCCTTTTGTTTGGCTTTTCAATTTCAGGCGTGCGCTCAACTTTAAAGGATTTGAGCAACATGCAAACGATTCAGCATTTATTTTTTCCTTCTATTTCACAGCGTTGGTCGAGTTCGCTGTGGGAAATGGATTTTCATTTGCGCGGTTGCATTTTGATTTGCAGCTTTGGAATTTTTTTCGCTGTGTTTTTCCTCCTATAATTGAGAACGGGGGCGCGTCGCACTGAATAAATTGTGCAGAAAATTGTGCTTTATTAAAATATGTGACAGTCAGCAGCAGTTGCATGGCCAAAATGGCAAGAAAAACTGTTTTAGTGATAGAAATACTAGGATAGGCAAAAAATATATATAAACAATTATTATACTAGTACGCTCATATTATTTTATTTCAATGCAAAAATGTGAATTGAAAATGCGCGCAAAGAATTTAAATTGATGGTCGGTTTTCCCACTAACCATTAACGCAAAAATATTCAGAATTTATAGCATGGTAAATATCAAAGCGGAATTCGAAAAACTGCAAAACGTAAAATTTGATATAGAACGTGTTATTAAATATTATTTTTTCATTATATGATTTTTGGTTTTTATGTTAACGATTTGTTTGTTATCTTTGCAATGAATTCTGTTCAGCGTGCGGTTCTTGGAAAAACAAAAAATTAGTTTAAATAAACCTGGTCTCAAAGCGGAATTGAAGTTTTTATAGAATTAATGGTCTTCTTTAAATATATGCAATCAATTATGGCAGAGTATTAAGTAAGATTTCTTGCGAATCTCTCATTCTCATTGTGAATTTTCCAATTCGTGCACATTTCATTCAAAGACCTGCTTTGTAAATCCTTGCTGATTGATAAATAAATATCAAACAAGTTGACCCTGAGCCTAATAGATCATGTTGCTGCCAAAAACAGATTTCTTTGTTATTGGGCACTTGTATTATGGGCACATCTATATAATGCTTCTTGCTGCTACTTGCGCACAAAACGTTTTGTAATTTATTTATTTGTATTTCGTTGCCGGCGCTGCTGTCAACGCATTATGTAATTATTTATAAAATGATGAGAAATGACGCTGGCAGCCAGCGAAAAAGCAAAACAGACATATCCTTGAGGCCATCCACTTGAAGCCACGTTTTTGAGAACGTGTTGTGGCACATTTTATGGCCGTCGCTGCGTTGTCCTTTCAACATTAGCGAGCGAATTATGTGAGCAAACAAAATAAAAATAAAAAAAATAAAATAAAAAATAAGAACGCTTTGGCACTCAGCAGACAGACAAATGGTGCGGCATATAGACATCCAACCGACCGATGACAACACACATATATAGCTCAAGAACGGCAGCTAGAACGAGCTCTTGGCTCGCACGTGAGCCCCCTAGTGCATCGTTAAAGATTTATTTTGAAATTCCAATGGGCAACCAACCAACACGCCACGAGCCGCTGCGCGTAATTGTGCACTTTAGAGGGGGGCTGGGGGGCTTGGGTGTGTTGGTGTGGCGGGTGATGTTGCGGCAGTTTTGCTTACTTTTATGGTAATAATTTCAGTCAACGGAAACGGAAATGTAAAAACGTGTTGCCAGGAAGTCATAATTCAGCTTAGACAAACGACAGATAGTATGCGGCAGGGAGGGGCAGAGAGAGAGGGGGGGGGCGTGGCGTATAAGTGCCACATGCAACACGCTGTCAGCAGCTGTTGTTGCTGTTGTTATTGTGATTGCTGTTGCTGAAGGACTACATCGCATTAATGTGGTTTTACAACATGCCGAGGCATAAAAATGAGAAATTGCTGCCACACATGCCTCGAGTGTGTCTCTGTGTGGGTATATATGCGTGTGTGTGTGTGTGTCATGTATAACTGCATTGGCAGCAAAATCACAGACTGCCTCAGAGAGTTGGTCAGCAACAATATATTCGAAATTAGCGCAAAATGAATTATAAATGCGGCCTCAATAAAAGGAAAACAAAGGAGCTGAGGAAATAAAGACAAATGTTTGCTGTTGGCGAGAGTGCCGTGCTAAAAGATACTCTGTATAGCATTTTTAATTCTGATATAAATACATAAATAAACTTAAACTGCATAATATATATTCGATTCTTGATTCTATCTGGTTAAAGATGCCACCTTCTACTTTTTACGCACATTTGGGCAACTTTATTATACCCTCTAAGCACCATAAACGGAGGCGGGGTATATATAACTTCTCCCAGTCAACAGTAAGAGTGAAGAGCAGCAAAAGGTCAGGAATTGTCAGCAGTTGTGAATTTATGTATATTTATATGAGTAAATGTTAATAAATTTTTTTGGTATAGATTGAGATTTTCTTTATAGTTACATATAGGCTGACAAAGCCTTAACTGGGCGTTGCCTTTATAGCACTAAAATTTTTTACGATCTCTTAAAAGCTAATCAAGGGTTGAGTTTTGGCCAGGAGCATAATGGAAACTAAAAACGAAATACGTATACTATAGCATACTTTTTGGCGTAAAATATAGCTAAGCTTATCATTCTGCGGCACTTGAAATTATTTTTACGGCTAACGTAAAAGTATGCTATAGTTATTTTAAGTAAATATCGCTGGCAGAAAAAATACAAAGTGGCATATAATTAAATACTTTTATTAAAATGTTAAGCTAACTTTAAGGCGTTATTCTAGCAAGCGATGTTAAATATTCAACTGCACTATAATATTCAATTGAATTGCTTTGCTTTAACGCTTATCTCTGACTGGGTTCATAATATGCTGCTCCATTGTGTGGAGCCGTAAGTTATGAACCATAAAGGACTTGCCACTTTACAGCACGTTGCGCATTGTATGAAACATAGTCGACGCTTTATGCGCGGCTTAGCAGCAAATCCCTGACTGTGTGTTTACAGCTGCCACAAAAACAGAAATCTTTCGGCAAGCCGCGGGGAAAATCTTTAAAGTCTCAGCGTGCCACAGTTGCCACTGCTGGTGGGCTGACGCGGCAACGCGAGGGGGGCACATTCCATTCTTAGCTTGGCAGTGCTGCTGGCAATTATCACAACATCGTGTCGCAGTCATCGTCCCTGCCATCCTGCCACACTAACAATAATACCCCCAAACGAACAGCGTACAACAAAATGCGGCAACCAATCAGGCAAACAGAGAGCGATGCGCCCCACAACGCCCATTTTTAATGGGCGCAACTTGACTGGGGCTGGCTATGGATCTGGCTTTGGCTTTGGCTCTGGCTCTGGGTTCTGGGTCTGGGTATTGGTATTGGCATTTGCTGTGCAACTGCTTGAATTGTCTTGTACATATTTACACTGGGCAACAACAGTAAATTGACATAAAAACCAAATTGTCCATAAAAATGTATTTCCCTTTAGCCAGCAAAGATCTCCCCTAACATGTTTATATTTTACTTTTCGTTTTTTTTTGCGCTGTGCTCTGCGCCTCGACGCTTATCGATAAAGTTCAACTTGTGGGGGGGTCGGGGGATAGGGGGATAGGTAGGGAGCAGCCAGTCATTGGCAGCACTTCGCTGCCGGAATTAGTTTCCTGCCTCCTCACTGGCGAAAAGCCCCTAGCGACGTAGCTCAGCTCCGCTTCCGTCAACAATTTAATCAGTTCGTCGCCATTGCCGCAAATCCTTGGCTAAAGGCTTTCGGTTACATTTTATTTTGGCGCTTGTTTATTTGAAGACCCTTTGGGTTTTATGTTTCATAGACATCGCCGCCAAATAAGTCCGTTTCAGTTGACTTTTTATTGATTGCCAGCTACAGGAAATTAAATGCCATGCCTTTCAGCAAGCCTGCCAACCAATATTTTAGTTTCCTTCATTAATTTCCCTTCAGCTCATCAGCATTCGGCAATGGACGCAATATTAGCCATGGCTAATGCTAATGCTTCGGCAATTATTGCCATAATTATTATATAGTTTGATACCCTATAGCCACCAAAAATAAATAGAAAGTGTGTAATAAAAATGTGCTAATATATGTAACACAACATAAGATCTTAATTATGTTTAAGATATTGACAATCAAAGAAGATGTTTAAACATGTCCAAAATGTGTTTAAAGTCTCTTTTTAAAGCTTTGATGTATATTCAATGCAAAATTTAAACCATAAACCATTGACAAGGCTATAAAAAATAAAAATAAAATAAAATAAATAAATAAAAAATAATAAAAAAAGAGATAAGCATTTTTATGGATTTGAGAATTTTTAAGTTAAAGTTTAATAATTAATTTTTAAGTAATTTTCGGCATGAATTTTGACAGAAAAATCGACCACTTCTGATTCGATTTTAATGATGCGTTTTGCTATAATATTAACACACAAGATCGATTAAAAAATAAAATTTTAAGATTCTAAATTTGAAAAAAATTGTATGCTGATATTGATTAATGGGGACCCTGGATGAATTTTACAAAATTTTGAAAAAAGATTAATTTTGAGAATGGTTTAAATTTTTGCTGCAGAATAGAAGATGTTAAGTGTCTTTAATCCAATAAAATTGATTAAGTTTTGAAAAAATGATGAGTAATAAAAGCAAGAATTTTTTACAAAAGAATCGAATTTAATTTTCAGAATTGTTTAAAGCTGTGCAGACTTACAGTAGATGTCAAACTATATGATATTCAATCGTGAAAATCAATTGAGTGTTGGCAAAATTATGTTGTTGTTTTTTTTTTACAAATTTATTATCGCAAATTATCGCAGTCTGTTCGGTCTCGAATAAATTCGGTCCGGAGTTGGTAAACAGCTTATTGTGCAGCAGTGCACAAGAGATGCTGATTGAAGCTGCGTCCATGTGCTAATTGAAACGTATCGAATGCAAAAACAGATGGGACAGCTTTTTCCGGAATATCGAACGCTCTGTGTGGCCCCTTATCAACACCCGGACACACACACACACACACACACACACACACACACACAAGTGCACACAGATTTATATGCAAGCGCGCACATTGACTTTGAATGAGTTTTTAATAACATTGTTAGCGTCAGCTCGTGTGATGACAACAACCGCGACCTGGGTGCCTTGGGGGGCACGGAAGTTGACTTCTGCACACGTTAAAGGCCGACCGGCGGGACCAACAAAAACAAAAACAAAAAAGAGAGCAACAACAACAACAACAACAATGGCTATTGTGGCTATTTTTGTTTGTTTATGCCACGCCGGACGCACATGTAAGCACGGACCTGACCAATGTTTGCCCAACGCCTTGCGCTGCTTTTGTCCAGCGCCAACATATTGAAAATGTCGCGTTTGTGGCGGCCCCGATTGGTGGACCTGAGGGGCGGAGCTGCTAGCTGTGTTGTCATTTTATGCACACTGCAAAAAGGCTGTTGGCCACATCGGACGCACTAATTTCCACCATGCCCCTAATGATAGGCATAGTCGCAGGTACTATTTTGATTTGGGCAAAGAGTGTTATGACAGCTGCTGCTGCTTAAGCAAAGGTCTAAGCAGTCGCCAAATTAGTTTCACTTGGAATATTAGACTAAACTAGCCTTCAGGCTTCGACACAGGCACAACACTTTAGCTTATTCATGCAATCCTGTGTGTGTGTATTTAGGCAGTGGGCTTGTGGGCAGGTGGCAGTTGTGCTCAGCCTGACTGCAGATAAAGGGCTGTATGTAGCACGGGGCAAAAAGAAAGAGTGCGGGGAGGCAACAAAAAAAAAAACAAAAATGAATAGCAAACAAAGAAAGAGCTGCCGAAAACAAATAATCCGTTTGCTGTGCGTACGTGTGTGAGTTGTTGTTTGTGTTTTTCTTTCACGCACACACACACGGAGCGTGTTGCACGGTCCTCTTATCTGGCCTCGTTGGCTGCTGCATTTGCTTTTTGTCTGTTTACATGCTGTTGCCATCACAGCCGCAACATGTTGAGCTGCAAAGTAATATGTTATAACAAAAGGCCAGGCACGGATTCAACTTAGCTTGTGGCAGCTGCAGCGCGGCAGGTGGGGCAGCCAGATTGCGTCAGTCAGTACCTGCTAGTCAAGCAGCAAGCAGCTTAAAAACTCATTGACACGTTCATGTTGCAGCACTCTGCGTTTCTCTAAGCCATTTCTTTGGCATATTGTCCAACTCTAGACACTGGCTTACCTGCCTTGCCTCCTCATCACACACACACACGCACACACACACACATGCCAACTGCTATATCTTTACGCTTGGACAAATGTCAATACACGTAGGTGTTGGCTTTTTACTTTGCTGGCTTACTTGGCTCGACTTCAATGTTCTGCTAAAAGTTACAGCATTCTTCTTGCTTTCAATTCAGGCGCAACAGTGCGTATGAGTTATTCTGAATGTGCATTTAATTGCATTGAAATTGTAATTTGACTAAGCCACATATCGAATTTCGAATTTGCATGCAAGCAAAACATAATAATTTAATTACGTTTCCTTTTGGTATGCATAGCAACTAATTAAATTATAGCTGTGAAGGTGATTATAGCCAGGCAGGTATGTATTGTAGGTATTTTAGTTTTCACACGAAATGGGTGGAGGGTTCGGATTTCAAAAGTATCAAAGTTCTCTGTTCAAATTAAATGAGCAGCTTTATATAAAATATACTGGCTTTAATATTCGAATATAGCCAATAAATATTATACATATTATAATAAATATGTATATTTTAGATCTGCTTTATATAACAAAAAAAATATTTAATCTTTGATTGTCGAATGCAAATAAATTTTATGTTCTGCATTTCATTTTCATTTTGTTAACTGGAATTGCAAAGTCCTGTACTGCAGTGCATGCATTGTTCAATTTCATAATATACAAATTCTCTTTTAAAAGTATTTTATGTATTTTATATTTTTATTCCGGGTCAACAATAGCCCCAACGGCAAGTTCGGGTGGACAGCTGGTTGGCAACTTTGCGCCCTTTGCGACTTTTGCTAAGCTCCTGACAAAACACATATTTGAAATATTTTACTATAAACGATTTTTTGTTGTTGTTAGAGCTTCAAAAAGCAATCACATGAAAGCATTTTAATACGGTGTCTGTTGTTCAAAGAATTTCGACATTTTTTCGTAAATAATTATTAAATGACACAATCTGTAAAGCTGTGGGGCGTGCTTTAATAAACGTAAATTATGAAAAGCCTATAATCAATTTGTACACCTTGTTGTTCCTAATCTATATAAATATATATATATATACGAAAATTGTTTGTGGCACGCAACCAAAGGTGGGAATAAAATAAATAAAATGTCAGCGCTCAAGGACATTAAAGGCAGCTGCAGCTACTGGGTCCAGTAACTGAATAAGTTTTCCAATGATGCTGGTTCCTTATATTTATAGACGAATTAATGTCAGTTGAAGTTGTTATATTAAGCCCGTTGGCTCTGGCAATTTCAGGGTCGAGTTACCTCAACTGGATTTAGTTACAATTGGCGCTGTTCTAATTATGCTATTGCCAATCATTCATTAGGCACATCGAAGCTGTTTTCTCGGCGTCGCTCATTAAAGTTTTGTAATTGCAACAACTTTCTAATGCCACAAAAGCCAAGCGAATGTCGCTTTTAATTATGTGCTTGCTGGGGATTGAACACACAGTCAGTCACTCAGTCAGCCCGTCTGTCAGTCAGGTAGCCAATGAGCGCCGTTTAGCACCTCGACGCACGTCAGATTCTATGTGGCACGAGCCGCGGCCCAGCCCCTGGCTGGCCGCACCCAATGTCAATGCAAAGACTAAATGGCGATGGGCGCGCTCAAGGCTACGGTGAAATGGTGTTCACTAACCAACTGGCTAACTGACTAACCGACTGACTGACTGACTGACTGACTGTCTGACTGACTGACTGACTGACGCGCTCTGATCGACAAGCAGTGTGTCAGCGCTGGTCTGTGGTTTGGTTGGCGCCTGCTTATTTTTAAAACGACCTTCGCGCAAATCAAATGCAAAGTTTTCCTGCAGCCAGCGCAACGCGTTTGCCTCTCACGAAAGGTCAAAGCCGATTTAGCGGCAATGACTATCTAGAACTAGGGCTGTACGAGAGTACACTTGCAGAAAATATTAAATATTTATGCGCGAGTCAACCAAATTTAAATGAAGCTTCAAATATTAGATTGATTATCAGAAAATTCAATTTAATTCTATTATTATTTAATTTAACTTTTTCAATTAATAGCAGAATTTTCTTGTAAGTTAGACATGCATGAATCTAAAATGGAAATCAGTTTAATGCAGTTTTTTATTCTTAGTGTATAGCAATGTGTTTTCTTGAAGCTCTAGTAGACATTGGCATAATTAGTTTTCTACAGTGCTTGTCATTTAAACAGATTTTGCTATAATAATATTTAATACACTTGAAAATTTTAAATAAATTATATTTGGTAGTGTTAAGCTTTGTAACGCAATTAAATGTTATTAACTAAATAGAAAAAGTAAGTCCTAAATTGTTTCCACTTCACAAGTTTTGTAACTATTCAACTGACGAGCACTGTGTGTTAGCCACCTTGCGATTTGTTTGCCTTTTTGGGCGCTCAATAAACATAATTACCATTTTGGCACTCGACGTGGCCGGGCAACTAATGAATGAATGTGCTAAAAACATTGTGGTGTTCTTTCTAAACACATTTCATATGCAAGGTGAGCTGCTACAGTTTATTAAAAATGCAAAAAGTGCTTAACTATTTGGTTGTAAAGCTGACAGCCAGGTTAGTCGCAAGTCTGTAGGGCAAATAAATAAACAGCAAATTGTGCACACGCCAAACACACAAACGCACACAAACGCACACACACACACACACACGCAGGCACACACACAACAGCAGAAACTCTTTAGTCACATGCATACAAGTGTCACTTGTGTGTAGCACACTCCACAGTTGCCAACACTTGCAAATTGCCAAGTGAACAAGCACAAGCCATACAGCCCTACATGGCGTATGCGTGTTATGTCCTTTCTGGTTCGCCATTGCTGTTGCTGTCGTTTGGCAGGCTCTGTGCGTCTGCGGCACCACCGCAGTGTGTAATTAAATATTTTACAGGCAATCTACATTCTTGAGATAAACTCAACTTTATATGTGGGGCTGCCAACGGCCGCAAATGACAAGGACAATGGGGGGAAAGATGCGAACGATGTTCGTTAGAATAAACAAGAGCGAAAAAAAACATCCTAAAAAACGAATTTTTCTTGCGCTACAGTGATTATTTAGGAGTTCGACAAAAGGAATAAAATGCTCAATTAAATAAAAATAAAAATATAAATTGATATATATTTATGTGTATACTATTTTAAATTTAAATTCATTTAGTTAAAATTTCCTGAGAGTGTTATCCAACACTATGGTAGAGTATTTGCAGAACAACACTATAAAATGTCAGATTAATTTTTGCAGCTCACACAGAAGGCAAAATCTGATCCTGCTGCTGCTGCTGCCATTGCGCTTAGGCTGCAATATTTTGAAGGTCCCACAGCACACGCACACACACCCACACACACACACACACACACAGACACAAGCACACACCCTACACACATTCATGTGTTAAGCTCATATTTTTGAATTTGCTCGGCTTTTGTGAATTTTGGATTAGTGCCATTTGACTTTTTTGAGATACAAATGTAGCATGAAAAGATAATCGGCTTGGCTGGGCAACCAAAAACATGGACATCCTGTGGTCCGAGCCTGTGGTTGAGATGCCGCAATCCAACGGCCTTTGCATACTGTTTTTTTGGCCATTTTCTTGTGGGTGTGGCAATAGCTGCTCCGGTGCCACACACTGTGTGTGCCCCCGTGTTTCTGCCCAGCAGACCCAAATTGGATTTTGTTGTTGTCTTCCAGTTGGGTGCGGTGCGTGGCTTTGCCACCAAACCACCGCAGTGTGTGTGTGTGTGTGTGTGTGTGTGTGTGATGTGGCATGTGGCATGTAAAAGCAGCTTGTTTAACACATGCACGCGTGTTTGTAATTGCACTTAGAGTTTGTAATTTGTGAATTGAAACTGTTGGCAGTAAACATTCGTGCAGATTTTATAAGCAAATTATAATGTCAGCTTCTGGCGGAAGTATAAACCCGCATTATCTGAAAGAAGTGTTGCAAGTTATGTACTTAAGCCCTTTCCGCCACAGCAGCTGTACCAGTTGCTGTTGCTGTGCCCTTTCTCTCCGTGTTTTATATTGCACTTTAATTGACAATTATGCTGGAATTAAATTAGCGACGATTTTATTTGCATTTTATTAAAGCCGCTTCCGCGCAGGCGTTGGAGGGGTTGGACGGGCAGCTGCCGCTAAACAATTTTCTCAAATTTAATTAAAAATGCATTTGCATTGAAATTGGCGCGCCTTTATGTAGTCAACTAATTAATAAGTTATGCCGCCAGCTCAATCTTTCAAGGCACGTCTCACGTCTTAGCCATGGCAACGGGGCGGCAGGATTTTTTAATTGCCCCAGCTAAAAAAGGGTTGAGCATGGATGCGAGATTGGGACTGACCGACGGCTTTGCACGGCCAGCCGCTGTTAAGTGGGTCGAAGCACACGTTCTGACCACTTGTGCTGGCCTAATTGGCTGGCCAACTGAAGGATGTGCGGTTGCTGGCCAAGCACGAGCCGGACAGCGACTGCAGCTTAAGCTTTGCTTTAATTAAAGTGCAGGTAAAAACGCCTTATCGAATAAAACAGACCTCCAGTTAGCTAACCATAATCCCCGCCCAAGCTGCTGTAAGTTCTTTCTTTTTATTTTTTTTTATTTAGCTTATCCTAAGGTTTGCATTTAGAATAATGCTGACTTTGATCATTTTTAGCACAGGCGAAAGGATAATGTCTTTTCAGCTGACGCGCGACTGAATCAATGTCAAAGGGAACGTGTTGCTCACTCATTCAAAGACACACGTGCACACACACACACCGAAACACCCAAACACACACACACACGCAAACACTCCGACACACAGATACGCGTGCTATGCATTAAAACTACAACAGCACAAGCGGAAACGGAAATGTAGAAGCGTGTTTCAGCTGAAAGCCATAATTTTGCATTAGCAGCAACAACAAACGCAACATGAACAAACTGAGAGCAGCATACCAGCCTTTATGCTTGCCACATTTCATTGAAAATGTCCGCGAACGTGATAGAAATTTGCATGCAGCGCAGGCAAACACAAAAAAAAAGAAAAAAGAAAATGAATAAATGGACTCACGTGGTGCCCGCTTGCTCTACAAGTTTTCGAAGGGTATCAGACATTTCTGATTAAGTTGGTACAAAAAACACATTTTACTTTATTTATTAAAAGAAACATAAATCACAAGATTATAATATATATTGCTTAAATGATTCGAAACTTAATAATAATTAAATTATATAAATTAAAACAAAATAAATAAAAAGTAATTTAAAAAAAATAACAGTCAAGTTTAAGTAGTTATCTAGATTTATTTGTGTTTTATATAAATTATTTAAAAATAACTTATATATTAGCTGAAAAGTGTTAGTGTGAATACACTCAGAGAAACATTTAAGACATTTGTATGAAAATCTTTTACAAACCTTGTTTAAATTCGTTCGTGATCGAAGCAGCCAAATAAATTCTTATTTTAGACACGTTTTGTTAAATTCCGAAATGCATTAATCACGAATTAAAGACAGTACTTAATCTAAGAACTGTTCAACGTTGTTCTTTTATGTCAAGTGTACTTAGTTAAGAGTAAAGTATGCTTAGTTTAAAGTAGTGTATATTAGGAACAGCTCGACAAGATAACAACATTATCTCCGATTTGCTTTAAAAATTGCGCTGCTGTGTGATTTGATAAGATTTCACACATAGCGCTTGGGTTGTCAAGCGGTGTAACTGATGACTGACGATGACTGAAGGCGAGACTGAAGCCGAGAAGTGTGAAATCTCTGAGTTTGGTGGCTCGCGCGTAATTGGAAATTCCTGGGCAGCTTCTGTTACCATATCTACGCTGGCGCTGGCATTCTATATAATTAGTTTTGCACTAACTGGGGCGTAAAAAACACACGCAGACACTGAGCCGAGATCGAAGCAACGCCTGGACGAAAATCATTAAAAATATTTGCCTGCACGCGCTGAGCCTCGTCATCCAATCAGCCACCCTACCGAAAGGAAAAACAAAAACAAAAAAAACCAAAAAAAACAAAAACGCCGAAGAGAAAACCCCAATTTGGGGCACAAAAATTGTTGCTTACTTGGCAAAGATGTTTATCACAGAGCCGGTTTGGCCAACACATTTAGGCCAGCGGGAGGCAGGGCGGCCTGGTGGCGGCTAGTGGCTGCTCTGGCTTTGGCTGTGGTTGGCAGTGTAAATATTTTGGCATTTTGCGTTCGCGTTTTGGGCTTTCTTTCGGATTAGTTTCGTTTATTTCATCATTTGCGCGCCGCACTAAACGCATCCTGTGCCAGTTACAGTGTCTCTTCGCTGTTGGCCATTTTTTGCGGCCCTGCGAATTTAATCAGGCCGCTGGGGACTGTAAAGCGCCGTTACACGCCCCTTCCTTCCTTCAAACGCAGAAGAAAAAAACATAGTTGTGTATGTTTTCTCTTTTTTTCTGACACACAAATTTCCTTAAGCGAAACACCGAAAGTGGGGCCCAAGATGATGGCTATGACCATGTCGATGACTAGCTCTGCTGCTCCTATCCTCTCCTCCTAGCCCTTTCCTCATGCCCTTCAGGCCACGTCGCTGGTCGCTGTTTGGAATTCCTTTTGCGCTTTTCGTGTTGTGTGTTGTTTCTTTTTATTTCTGTTCTTATTACACGTTATACAAGTGTGTGAAGTTGTAATTTAAGTGCGGGGCGTAGACACGCCCACCAGCGGCATTTGGTGTGCATTAAATGCCGCCTTCAGTTGGCCCTGGACGGGGGCGTGTGCGCTTCCCATTGATTTTTGGCATGCCCTCAAGCACACTTCTTTCCACGGAAATCATTTCGGTTTCATTCGATTTCAAAGAACTTTTACAACATTGTGAGTGACATTCACTTCAATGGATATGGATACTATAGTCTGCGATTTAGCCAGACGGAAACATGCAAGGCGAACACCAGGACATGCCCCCAATCCCCTCCCGCCCACTGCCGACGGGCTGCTGAAAGGCTGCTTAACTGCCAGTTGGTGTGGTAGCCGTAAGGGGGGGGGGGGGGGGGCAGGCGCATTGCTTATTTCTTTTCAGCTGGTCACAGGTGAAGCGCACAGCGGTCAAGCATTTTAAAAACTTTTGCACATACTATTTGACCTGCGGCAGTTGGCCGACATATTGAACAACTTGGCCCAAAAGCAATGCATTTTACAAACTAGAACACATATTAAAGCGAACTTTTCCTTAATTAATAACTTAATCACAAGATATTTAATGGTAGTTTTTAAGGCGCAGTCAATTAATTCAGAGAGGTGAAAATTACCGTAATAATAGCAAATAGCAAAAGCACTGCTAAGTTTTATATTAAGATTATAATTATTCTTCTTCTTGGAAAACTCATCTACCGAGAACTGCGATAATTTTGTAATAAAATATTCGTCTTAAATATCTGCCAATTGATTTGCAGGCACTTGAATTTAAACTAAAAGCACATCAATTTTCATTTATCAATATTTTGAATTCATATAAAATATGTATTGATGGCTTAGAGAGAATACTTTAAAACGTAAATGCTCTGGATTTGGGGCAATCTATTTTGAATCGCCTATACAGATAATTTATTTATAAGCCGTTAGTTTGAATTTCAATTTTAGATTGCGGCAATTTACTTGCTGCATGCATACGGGGCTGGGCTTTAATTCTAACAGGAGGCTGTTCTCGTCTGCCTTGTGCGCTGCGCCGGAGCTCACATATTTTTAGCATACTTTTCTGGGCAGATGTACCTCAGCCTGGTACCTGTCTAGCTGAGTGTCTGTTGGCCATGTGTGTTTGTGTGTGTGTTTGTGTTGTGTGTTGTGGCTGCAAATCGATAGCACATATCGTAGCATATCCCGTTTGATTGATATAATTTCATGCCACGATTGATGGCGCAATCTCAGCTTTGACTTGTCTGTATGTTGTTCTATATTTATATGCAAATATATGTATAGATATGCGTATGTGTTCGTTTCAACTTACATGCACAAATTGAGCAACTGCAGCAACAGTTGCCGTTGACGCAGGCGCCACGGCCATCAACAGCCACGCAACTTCAAAAATTGTCAATTGGCAAACGTTGAGCGGCACTTGCAACTGCTCCTTGCCACACTTGTCACAAAAGTCTAGTGCACTTGGACAAATATTCAAATCTCTGATTACCGTTACGCGACACTTGAAACACCAGCCGTCTGCCGTGCAACGCGTCTGAGCAGCCCAACGGACGAATGTGGACTGTGCCTTGGCCTGGCCGCCAAGCTGCCTATTAACCAGCTCCAGTTGCGTGCAACTGTTGGTCGTGCGCTTATCGTAAACGATAAAGCGCTCGGCAGCTGGCACGGCCATGGCCGCGACTCGGCCGATATCCTTCTTCGTATTTGGCGCTGCTGCGGCGCGTTCTTCGTGGCAGCAACACGGCCGCAGCAACAGCTTTGCACCAACAACGTCGCATTGAGTGTCGGCAGATGTTTAAGCATTTTTTTCTTTTTTTTTGGTTGTTTTCAGTATTTCATGCGCCTGCATTTCAATGACAAATTGTTGCATCTGCAAGAAGCGACCTGGCAACGTATGTGAGTGTGTGTGTGTGTGTGGGTGGGTGAGCACGTCAGGAATGCTCGTGTGCAAGCTTGAATCAATATTCCGTTTACTGCTTGCAATTTCATTTGTTTTTTTCGCCTCAAAATAGTTTTGAGTGATTTTGGCTGTTTTTCGTTGCATACTTTTGTGGGCCTCGTACAAACATACACACACATACACACACTGTCGTCACCACGTATGCATCAAGCACTCAAAGAATTATTGCTTTAGGGTATACAAATGATCAAATGTTAAGGTATTATTGAAACAAACAGATGAAATCGTAAAAAACCAACAATAATAATGAATAGTTATACTTATACTGCTTATAAGCAATAACGAAATCGGTTCAAATAAAAGATTTTGTTTAAGATTACCTTCGATTAAGCCGATTCATTATTACAAATTAGGCGCCGAAAAGACAAAACTTTTTTCTTCGAAACATCAGCTAATCGATGTTTGGATAATATCTATCAAAATACTATCGATTACGCTATTTAAATTGCTAGGCAATTGCAATCAGCGATAATTTTAGAATTATTTATATGCCTATTGCACGCATAGCCACACACACATACACAAACACATATATATATATACACAATTCATGAAATGACTTACAAAGCATTTAAATTTATTACACAACAACGAGAACAGCAACTGATAGCAAAAAGTTTAATGGGAAATGTAAATGTAACGCCATTGTATGACATACGACAATAAAATGAAATGAAACAATAGAATAAAACGAAGCCGATGACGATGCCGATGCTGATGACGATACCGGTGCCGACTCTAGGCCAGCATCAGGCCAACTCAGATCCTGCACAGGTTGTTGGCTCCTGCAGTGGCGTTGGCTCCGCCTAACTTATATGTTTCCCTGCAGCGAGCATTCGTATTTTGTAACAACATTTGCAACGCATAGAGGGGGGCATCTGTGAAGCCATAAAAGTCATAAAAATACACATACTCTTGATGAGAAAGATGAACCGAGAAGAGACGTCCTCTTTGCGTTTCAGATACTAGTTTTTCAGTTTTTAACCATTGTTTTTGTAACCGATCCAAAACAATGTTTTTAAATGCAAAAATTACAAACTACGAGATTAATTATGTTTTTTTTAAGTAACAAAAATATTCGTAAGCGTTAAAATATAAAAATCCGCATTCAACTGTATTGTATGATCTTTATTTTATTTTATTTAATTTAATTTTTGGGCTTAGATCACATCCATTGAGCATACAACTTTCATAGAGCCATTAAAAGTTTGATGTCAGTAAGGGTATTCAGTCTTTGGCTAAATCGAATATAGCTGTTTCTTTCTTTGTTGATTTTATTTGCTGTTATTTTTCTGCGGCCGTAGCCATATTTTACAGTAACAGCGGCAACAGCAACAACAACGTGTGCGATACATAAATGCGAAGCTGAAAATGAAAGAGTCTAACAATGTGGCATGGCTGCTGCTGTTGGCACAGCATCCATAGGCAGCCCGTTGCCACCCTCACGGTCTGCCACCATTTCTATTTCAGTTACCGTTACGAGTACGCCATAGCCGACGTCGGCGTAAGCGTCGACGTCACAGCGTTATGCAGTCGGAGAGTCAGATATTTCATTACGTCTCGCTCGATATGTCAGGCTTCAGCTACACAATTGTGTGTGTGTGTGTGTGTGTTCGTTGGTGTGTGTGTGTGTATGTGTGAGCTATAATTCAATTTCAGCCACTGCGTTGCCCTGGTGTCTGTGTTTGCATATACTTCTACATAAGGCATTGATATGTGCCCCATAGGGCTTTATGTGTGTCGATGCGTGTGGCTGAAAAGTTTAACGACGCATCAACAAACATGGCCAACATAGCACTAAACCTATTGTCATTTTTAACGCCTGACAGTTATCATTTATGCCGAACGATGCTTAAACTATATTCACGTTCGCCAAACAGCCGTCACAGATAGTTGAAAAACTTTTTTGCGTTTTCACTATAACTTTGAAAATTGTGAAAATATATTAGAAATTATAATTTTTGTATAGTTTTTTATCACGAGCATTACTTTAATTTTTAATGTTACATGTCGGGTGTCAGCGACAGCGCAATACTCATTCACAACCATCTTAATTTCTATATAAAAATTCAAAAACAATTTATTTTACTAATGCATATATTTTAAATGCAGAATCTTAAGTGGACCAACATGTCATCAAACATGAAAATCGGATCAGTTTTGATAAAGATATGGGCGTTTGAAATATGCGTGCTATGGATCCGAGAGCTTTACATGTCAAAATTTTTGTCAATTTTGGCATGATTTTTGACAAAAA
The DNA here is from genome assembly GCA_035043565.1 of Drosophila robusta. Lineage (NCBI taxonomy): Eukaryota > Metazoa > Arthropoda > Insecta > Diptera > Drosophilidae > Drosophila > Drosophila robusta. The sequence goes on from JAWNMW010000235.1 coordinate 11,713,581, forward strand.
ATTTGACCCACTCAGAATCAATTTTAATGTTGTTTTTTATACTAATTGTGACAACCACAATCGATTAAAAATGTAAATTTGCATTTCTAAATTTAAAAAAAAAATTTTCAAAAATGAGTAAGGGGGGAGTACATGCTTTTTTCCCAAAAAAATAAAAAAAAATTATTTTCAAAAATGCACATATTTTAAATGCTGAATCAATCTAGAGGACAAATCAAGAACAAAATGCCATCAAACATGAAAATCGGTTCAGTTTTGACAAAGTTGTGGGCCTTTGAAATATGCGAGCTATGGATCCGAGAGCTTTACATGTCAAAATTTTTCTCAATTTTGACATGATTTTTGACAAAAAATTTGACCCCCTCAGAATCGGTTTTAATGTTGTTTTTAATACTAATTGTGACAACCACAATCGATTAAAAATGTAAATTTAAATTTCTAAATTTTGAAAAAAAAATTTTTTCCAAAATGAGTAAGGGGGAGTACATGCTTTTTTCCCCAAAAAATAAAAAAAAATTTATTTTCAAAAATGCACATATTTTAAATGCTGAATCAATTTAGAGGACAAATCATGACCGAAATGCCATCAAACATGAAAATCGCTTAAGTTTTGACTAAGTTATCAGGGTTTGAAATACAAATTTAATATATTCCTTTAAAGCTGTGGGAGACAAATAGATTTCTGTGATTTGCCACGTTTTTAGGGGACGTAGGAAAATCGTAGCCCTTTATCAGACGCGAATGCACTCAAGTATATACTATACTATTTTAGTAGATGTTTGTTTTATAGAGCAAACGTTATGGGATATTATAATTTAGCTGATTCAAGATGTTACAAACTATTCGAATTTTGGTTTTTGGAAAATATAACGTCATATCATTGAAAATAACAATATTTGCACCAAACAGAATTTTTTTCCATATCTTTACCTGATTTCTCAGATAATCTGATTAATGTACTTATAAACTCAACTCTAGTCTAAAATCCATCTTAATTAAAACGTAAATGTGTACAGCAGCTAAGCGTCTTAACTAGCTAAGCGCCTTAGCCTTACGCCAGCCACTCAACACATCATTCTTCCTTGGCTCCCGCTAAACGCACTTGAAATTGCTCTATAAATCGATTACCGTTGTGCATGGCGGCAACCAACCGATTGCCATATGTTGCGCCGTGTGTAATTTCCAGAGCAATTAACCTGCGCTTAACTTCGCACAAGGCACACACATTGGTCCCAAGTTGCATGCAACATCCTTCATGCACATCCCACTTCAGAGCGCCTGTTGCTGTGCCAGCTGGCTGTTCTGTGTGTGTGTGTGAGTGGGTGTATAAATGTGTGTGTGTGTGGGAGTTTTACAACGCTTTGAATGGCCACTGAACGTTGTAAATGAATGCCAAAACCCAATCAACGAATTGGCTGCTAACCCAATCCACGTCTTGGCTATTTGTCGCACTTGTTGTTAATTGGATTTTGTTTGTTTGACACTTGAGTCAGAAAATCAACACGACCTTACCAGCTCACAACGTCGCTTTGATATTAAAATGGCTAAATTGCTTGCTCGACCCGTTATTTCATTGAATTTTGATATTACGTATACGCTGCGTGGCCCAACCCATATTGTTAATCGTAATGAGGCAATTATATAACCTGAAAAGGCGCTCTTTTGTTTCAGATTTCAATTGAGTTTAAATTAAAAAGTCGTTAGGCTCGTTACTCGTAAATCGCGCTCCATACTGCTCCAATAACTTTATTAAGTCACTTAAATGGCAATCAATGTCGGCCTACAGCTTATATGTAAATATACGTATGTATCCGTATAGCGCTCATATATACATATGTTTCAGTAGTAAACGTTACGAACCTGGTCGCAATTTTTTAATATTTGAGCGAGAAATAATGGAAGAGTTCGCTTTATGGCGCTGCTACCAGCTAAGGGCACAAATTGAATAAAAATCGGAGAAAACAGACGTACACACAACCGATTGGCTTTTAATGCCCTGTAGCTGTGAAAAATGGGTAGACAGGCTATAATAGAGCTATGTTACAATATTGACGAACTTAATTGAAAGAGTATATAAAGTATATATACGCCTGATCAACAGTCTCGAATGACAGATAAGCAACTGGGATATATATAAACATTCATTTTTTAAGGTAAAGCTGACTTTGGAACGACAGACAAAAAATATATTTTAAGCATACGTAGTTCAAGATTGTTGAGATAGATAAATATTACCCCCGTTTTAAAGTTAGTATAGTATATCTCACACATAATAAGATCACGTGTGTTTTATATATGCGTTTGTTATATTAAATTTATTTAATTTTATATTATATAGTTCTATTCGACATTCGAAATAAGTCGCATATTTTTGAATGACATTTGTATATTTTGAATTTTTACTAGAGAAATTAGGTTACTTTTGAGTTTCTACAGGGCACTTTGAGGTCGAGTACTCACATAAATTGCATTTTTATTTGTCGTTTTTATTATTTTTTATCGTTTAATTGACTTTGGTGCTGCCTGTGGTGGATTAAGTGGCTTGTTTTTAATTTCAAAAAAAGAAGAAATTTAAATCAAATAAAAAAGCTTAAGGGATGGCTGGAACTGTCATTTACACGCCAATGGCGGCAACAATTGAAATTGAATACCAATTTTATTGGCATGCAACTAGTTGGCCTGTCAGTGCAGCGCCCAGATATAATATTTCAGTCGACCAAGCGAATGCTGAAACAGCACAAGAAATTGGTCAACGCTTTTGGCAATTTCTTTTTTTTTTAGTTTCAGTTTATTTTCTTCCTTTTTTATTTTTGCAACTTTCGCTTTTCGCAAACTGTTGGGTGGCAGCGCCTGTGGCACGTGCCGGCTGTCCTAGTCACATCAGCTGGGGCAACTAGGAAGTGGGAGAGGCGTGCAACATGCGCATCAACAGCAAAATGTTGTTGTCGCCGTTGTCATGATGAAAATATAATTAAAGTTTATGACAGTTATCTTCCAGCAACAATGAGTGACACTTGAAGCTGTGTGTGCCGGGGTGTGCAGAGGCGTCTGTGTGATTAATGACAGCGCTTTGATTCGAAAACATTTGAACAGCTGCCAACAGTAGATGGCGCCACAATTAATGGTCAGCAGCTTGAGCAGCACAACATCGATTTCCGCCTGCTGAGCTGTGCTTCGATGGTTAGCCCATAATGAGCTATTAAATATGAACTGAGAAGCAACTGGTCGGATTAACCAATGCCTCTTAATTAATGCCATTAAATCGTGCAACAAATCTGCAAATTACTATCAATTGAATTCGGGTTGTTTTGCTTGTGCAAGAGATGGACGCGTGTCGATATTGCAATATGACACGTTACCAAATAATACGAAATCGTGCTAAATTCGTATTATAAGGCCAAATCAGCGCTAGTGGCGAAGCATCACGAAGTGTGCAAAAAGTGCGAGCTTTTGAGTTTATGCTACGATAGTTCGATCAGATTGAGTAAAATACCCAACTATTTTTATAATTTAAAAGATTTTGTATATAAAATTGATTATCCTTGAATATGAATATGCTTTCGCCACTAGATTGTTACCTGTGTAGAGCTGTTTTTATTTTATTATTATAAGTTAAAGACATATTTGATTGTTTCTTCTATAATATTCATTTCCTGTATTTCCCTCTCTCATTATATTAATTAATTTACGCAATTGCTTATTTTAATTTTTATGCAAAATACTGGATGAAAAACTTTTTTCTTTATATTTTCCGTGTGCAGTTGTGAAAACTCACGAACTAAATGAACACTGCAAATGCCACAAATGCCCATTTCTAGGTAGTGGCATAATCAGCCGACATTGTCAACCGCCAAAGCCACAGACGGCTGCGCTTAAATTATGTGGAAACTGTTGCAAATTGCGCGTAGTGCATTAAATGTGGCAAATAGCATGGTATGCGGCATGCATGGAAACCGACAACGTCACTTTGAGTTGCAAGCATTGATTTTGGGCGTCCGCCCATAGGCAATATTTGGGTCAGGGCCAGTTCTATGCGTGGCGTGAGAGGTGCCCGGGCTTTGCGTAACTTCCCCAACCAACGGCTCATCGGAAAATCTCTTGAAAATTGAACCAGTCAACGGGTAATTAGTGTTGACAGCAAACCACAGCTGCATAAAAGCGGAAACGCAGCTGCCACCGCTGCACTTGCAACAGTTTCCATTAATTGCGTGGCGTAACGTTGCTTTGATAAATGCAGCGAACGGATTACGGCAGAGTCAAGGGAGAAGGATAGAGAGAGAGAGAAAGGGAGAGAGAGAGAGGGAGGAAGAGGGCACGATGTTCATGCAGGTGTCTGGTATCTTATGGTCTATGCTCGCAGCAACTGAGCCATGCGGCTTATAAGCGCACTATGCGTGTGTCCTTGCCACATGCTAGTTGCACATTGTTGCTGCCCTGACAGCTTTTGGAAATCTCAAGCTGCAAAGTTTACAGGAGACCGGGCAACATCCAGTTGCTAAAGCGCAAACTTTGCCCGTTGTCAAGCACTTAAGAACTGAAATGACAATATACATATATCCTCAGAACTAGCCCTAAAACTGAGTGTGTTCTTGCCGCTAAAGAGTAACTGAACCGAGTTCACAGAATCTCTCTCCACTCTATGAAAAATGTGTGTAATATACCCGACAGGCAAATAAACTCTTGAATATTCTGTTAATTCAATTCTATTCAAATTCAAATAACTTTAATATATCATACCCTTTTGTATCCATTGTAAAAAATAAATACGAATCTACACTAATCAAATTGTAACTTAAATCACTTGTTCAGTTTATATTATTACAGTTTAATATCTACCAGATACTACTCGAATTAGTATAAAGGTAGCTATAGAGACAGAAACCCCAATCGTGAATGACTTTTATATAGCATACCCTTTTGTATCCATTATAAAAAATAAATACGAATCTATACTAATCAAATTGTAACTTAAAACTCCAATCTACACACTTGTTCAGATTATATTATTACAGTTTAATATATACCAGGTACTACTCGAATTAGTATAAAGGCTAGCTATAAAGACAGAAACCCCAATCGTGAAGTGTACGTTGTCATGGCCTGTTGCATAATTGATAGCAATTGGGTTTACCACGAAAATTGTATTAAATGTAACATGCAACAGTTTTGACCAAGCTGCACAAAATAATTTCATTAAAGCCAGCAGGCAAATAAACTCTGGCACATTCTGCGTATACTCAATGCGCGTGTCTGTCGTCGTCGCTCGTGTGTGTGTGTGTGTGTTTGTGTGTGTATATTTGAGTGTGTTTGTTTGTGTATTGTCATAGAGCTTTGACTTGCTTTTGGCAAAGGCTTTGACAAGAAAATCCTTTTACACCATATTGAGTTTTGCTGTTGTTGTTGTAGTTGTTATGATTATTATTGTGGCTGCTGGTGTTGAAGCCTTTGGTTGTTTTCTGTTGCTTTGTTGTGTTGCGTTGTGTTTTGTGGTGCTCGGCTGCTTGTAGCACAATTAAGCCAAAAAGTGTTGGCCAAGCAAAAGTTTCCATACAGTTCAGAGGTCTAAAAATGTGCGCTTAGTGAAAGGGATTTGAAAAATATTGCAAAGAATATACGCAATACGTATTGTTTCAGGTCTTATAGTACATTTACTAGTGAAAATGGAACATCGCCCTTCTATGCGATTTTCAATAGTTAAAGTACGTCGTGCATGTTGTGGCATTGGTTTTTTCACTTTCTCTCTCTCTCGCTCTCTCTCTCTCTCTCACTCTCGCTCTCTCTCTCTCTCGCTCTCTCTCTCTTCTTCGCTCTCGCTCTCTCGCTCTCTCTCTCTCCTTCGCTCTCGCTCTCTCGCTCTTCCTCTCTCTCTCGCTCTCTCTCTCGCTCTTTCTCTCTCTCGTTCTCTCTCTCGCTCTCTCTCTCTCTCACTTTCGCTCTCTCTCTCCCTCTCTCTCGCTCTCTCTCGCTCTCTCTCTGTCACTCTCTCTCGCTCTCTCTCTCTCGCTCTCTCTCTCTCGCTCGCTCTCTCTCTCTTCTTCGCTCTCGCTCTCTCTCTCCTTCGCTCTCGCTCTTTCTCGCTCTCTCTCTCCTTCGCTCTCGCTCTCTCGCTCTCTCTCTCGCTCTTTCTCTCTCTCGTTCTCTCTCTCGTTCTCCCTCTCTAGTTCTCTCTCTCTCGCTCTCGCTCTCTCTCTCTCTCGCTTTTTCGCTCTCGCTCTCTCGCTCTCTCTCTCTCTCTCTCTCTCTCGTTCTCTCTCTCTAGTTCTCTCTCTTTCTCTCTCTCTCTCTCTCACGTTCGCTCTCTCTCTCGTTCTCTCTCTCTCGTTCTCTTTCTCTCTCTCGCTCTCTCTCTCTAACACCCGCGTGAGATAAAGTTAGAATTTGTTGACTAAGCTCACTGTGGGCGTGGCAATGCGGTTCTCCCTCACTTTGAGAGCTAAAATTTATTCAGATACAATAATTGCTAAAGTCACTATAATTTTAATACCGCCTCTAAATCTTGAGTTCCGTCCTACATGTGACAAAAATCGATATTAAAAAAAAGGAACAACAATAATTAAGGCCGTCATCGACTGTTTTAAGCCGATATTATACTGTTAGCAAGTATTTCGCTGTCGATTTCAGTTTCACAATTCTTACTTTAATAACTAATTTATATATCACTCATTTTCTTATTGTCCAATTTATAATTATTGTTTTGATTTATCAAATTTTTCAACATTCAAACTCTTTGCCAGTGCGTCAGTCTCTATTTTATAGTTAATATTTGACTGGCCGATAAATTGCCATGATAAATTGGTGTTGCCTTTGAGCCTTTAGGAGATATCCCTCAGGTTTTACAGCAATTGTTTCGTGCTGCGGTCACTTAGCACTGATTTGTCAAACATTTGCGACGCGCACTGAAAGTTGTTGGGCACCACAGAAAATCAAACCAGACTCAACTGAAACGGAAGCACAATCAAATCAAAACGGAATTCAAATAGAAAACTAAAAAACGCTCAGCATGTTGGTGCTGGTTTCTATGGCAGCCCAAGCAAATTCCCAAAGGTCAAACTACTTTTGCTGAAACTGTCGTCCGCAACTGACAAACTGAATGAAATGTTTACGACAAGCGCAAAAAGTTGTTAACGCTGTTGGCGCTGCAACAAACATTGGCCAAAATACACACAGATACGTTTGTACTTCTATAATTCGCATTTAACTGGGCGTGGCACATGAGTGTCTATACGTGTGTGTGTGCTCGCACAAAAACCATAATCACGAGTGCTGTTCAAAGCTGCTTTTTGTACGTTGCATGCATAAAGTTTTGTTTGGCACACGAGGCGTATGCGTAACAAGCACTTTTAGCTCGAGTAATTGAGGCACACTTGACAACCAGGCCGTGGGCTAACAAAAGACCGTCACTACGCGCTGCGCATTGTCATTTTTTGGCCAATTCAATTAACACAACAAGTTGACAAAAACTCAACAAGCCAAATGACCAAATCGAGCCTCTCAGCGCTCAGCGCTCAGCCGCCCCTTGTGGCCATTGGCTGGTGGAGCAGCTGTTTAATGGCTCATTAAATTTGATGTGGCGCCAAACAGTCGCTGCTGCGATTAGCCGTACTTGCTATACATATGCAAATTTTAAGGACATGCATTTAAAGTGGCTTAAATCTAATTAAACGCACAGCTAGGCCCTAAATTGCACTTAAAGCTGGCCAAAAATAATGACCAAATGCTGCAAGGTGTTTCAAGGGCGCGTGTGGCTTTAATACAGTTATTAACTTTGCACAGCTTACGGCTTTTATTGAACATCAAAGCGACGCGTCTGACAAAAGCATTTGTAAACACAGTCGAAATTTGTATTAAAATAAGAATGATATGGGCGAAATGACTTGAAAGCTGGATACCCTATAGCCTGGTCTAAGTACCATAAATTAAAACAATTAATTAAGCTTTGGCATTTATTCAATAAATAATTAATTGTCTTATGCAAGCGCTCGATTTGCAGTTCGTTCGTTGTACCAGTTTTTCACTGTGGCTAAGTGATGCTTCATGTGCGAAATGAATTGTTCAATGTATTCTTATCCTGATAATTCAAGTCGAAAATGATCTCAATACAAGTTCTGGCAAACAATTCACTATGAGCTTATATATATTTATATAGGAATGGATAGGTAAATATCTTAATGTTCATAAAAAATCTATTTGCCTTATAGCCAATAAAAAATAGACATAAATATTTTATATGAGCCTATATCAATTTCTGTAAACAACATTATTATTCCCCTTTAGCAGCAGTTTTCTGTTTATAGGGTATGGCAAAGAAAACTGTTTGCCAACTCAGTGGCGTTTTCGATTGGAAATAAAAGGGAAAGCACATGCTCGTACAAGTACTTATGTGCTATATAATGAGTTTCGTTTGAATGCTCAAAGCCATTCGCTGTCCAGGCCAAAGCCGCAGCTGGCAAACAAAGCGACAACCGTTGACACTTTGCCCCGGCGCGTGGCAGCCGTGTGTGTGCGTGTGTGTTTGTGCCACCATGTTGCCAGGCTGTTGTTGAAAGTCTCATAATGTTGATGGACATTCGCTTTGATTTGCTGCTGTTGCTGATGCCGTCGCCGTTGCCGTTGCCGTGGCTGCTGTTGGACTTTTTTGTTTTAGCCCGGCAAAGCCGTATAATGAGTTGCCATTTGATGTCATATGTGCGGTTGGACGGACAGCGCTCTGCCCAGACTTATATGCCTTATATCTGTTTTAATCTCGTTCTCTCATAGCGCTTTTTTTTTGCGCTTCCAACTTTTTGTGTTTAAGCTGCGGTTCAGAAAACCCCATTGACACCGCTTTTGGCAACGTTACATTTAAAATCAATTTTTGTGGCATGCCACACCAGGCTGCCACACAGACACACACAAAAGTTCAACAAATTTCAGCCTTTTTTGAGTCACTGTCCTCTTTGTTGTTGTTGTTGTTGTTGTCAAGTCCAATGAGTCGCAAGAGCTTAGACATATGCAAATATAAACATGTGCACAGGTTCCTGAGCCTTTTCTTTGCCTGCTCTACACACACAACACACACTCACACACACACACAGATACACACATTCAGGCACAGCAGCTGCAAAATATGCTTTTCAGTATTTTGTCATTTACTTTGGACTTACTATGTTTTTTTTACTTGCCAGCTTCCGTGGCTTGTTGGGCGACACGAAGGTCATTGCTGATAAGCCAGTCAAGCATAGAAATATTAGTTGCATTAGTTGCACGCATTCTAGGTCTCCCGGTTCAATGCACTGTGTGCGCTTCCTGGTTCTGACCAGGCGGAAGCTAAGGTTCATTTAGGTCATGTTGACATTGCCAGGCTGGGCATGGCCAATGGAACTGTCAGCGTACGTTGGCTTTGTGAGTTCGACTGCAAAGGACTAGATGAACTACCGTAAGAAAATACTTGGAAAATACTTTATTATTATTATTTTATTTACTTTAAATAATCTTATAATTTTTCAATTTAAATGCAAATTTAATCAAAAAACTATGCCAATGCACTTGGAAAATTCTTTGTTATTATTATTATGATTATTTAATTACTTTAAATATTTATCTAATCTTATGTTTTTTACCAAATATCTGTTTGTTCTTTTTGTCAATTTAAATGCAAATTTAATCAAGAAACTATTCCACACATTTATTATTTATTAAATTAAAATTAATTAAAAAAACATTGTTTATATATATCAAATATGTAATAATAAAATCATGTTGTTGAAATAAGAACATCTCCTTTATTGTAAGCGAACTCCAGAAGCCTCTGCAAGAGTATGCCAAATACTTAGTTCAACTGCTGTGGAACTTCAATTAAACAGTTTTCCAAATGGCAAAGGGAAATTGCACCCACTTATTAAGCAAAGTTCTTGCATAAAAGCCAGTTGCCACCTGACGTCAACAGTAAAAAGTTTGGAGGCCGTGGGTCGTGGCATGTGAAATTATTCATTCGACATTTAAGTGTCTGCCGCGTCGGCAACAGAGCGAAATGTAAAAGTTTTATGCACCAACGCACACATAAGCCACAAAAGGAAAGCAAATTGAGGCAAGCAGAGACCAAAGACACATTCAACAGCAACTGTCAAATGCAAGCTCTAATAAGACAGTATAACTGTATGGCTGTGGGGTGCGTAGAGAGCAGGAGTGTAGTTGCCACACATGACAAATTGCACGCATATCATTTCTCATTGCATACTTTAAGGCGAAGCGCTAAAAGAATATGAAACCCACACCGATTGTGCATATGGAATTTTGATGGGCCACGCAATCGATATTCAAACACCAAAAGCAAGGCATGAAAAGTGATTTCCCGGTTACTCCTCTACCAAAAAAAAAGTAAAAACGTTGCAGTCGGCTGTAACCGACTGTGCAATACTCGTTAACAGTTTGCAATTTGGAAATATATCTGTTTGCCAAATTTGGTTACTACAACTGTGGGAAATATGGGTCTTCGCGGATTACCCAAGATATATAGATTTAATCAAATTGTCACGCCCGTCAATGGGCAATCTTTAGAGCAGGTCATCAGTAATTTGTCTGCAAAATTTCATGTATCTATCCTTATAACGTTATCATAAGACTTTAAGGTACCAGGATATATTCAAAACTTCAAGTGTTTACGGACAGATGAGCCTACGGACAGACAGCAATATACTCTATTCACTTCGTGAATGAGTATAACAAGCACCAAAATCTGTTTGCCCCAAAAATTGTGTCGCCCAGCGACCTCTTATCATTCTCAAAGATGTGAATAGGGGGCGACTGGCTGCGGAGCTTGCTGGTAGAACAGTTTTTCGATGCATGCCGGATATGTTCAACACTTCCGCAGTTTTTATGTCTTCCTCCCAGCAAGTGAAATAAGCGCAAAATAATAATAAGTAGAGAGAAAGAGAACTGAAAGCGCTTGCTCTGAAAATCCAAGACACTAAATTGAAACACGTTCTGATCCTGGCTTCGGGTAGCCAAAACCGTTATCCGGGCTGCTGTTTTATTTACCTGGGCGCCCCTTGCATTGAGCCCGCCGTATGGCACTCTAGTGGTCCACATTTTAGCCAAGAATGAGATTTCTATGCAAATGTTAATAGCGTTTGTGCACCTGCAGAAAATAAATGCGTATATGTTTGTTCAAGTTCTATGACCGCAACAACAACAAACAGCAACAGCGACAACAAATTGCGTTTAAACAAGTCAATAATATTATTGCATTGGCAATAAAAATAAATAATTCTGGCACTGAAATTAACCGCGTATATTGTTGAACATGCACGGAGCCGGACTTCTAAGGAGAACGGCGTAACATATATATGTACATATTTATGTTCGAAATAAGAGTAAAATAAATACAAGAATCTCAATTTGAACAATCCAACAATTTCCATTCCGTTATTATAAATAGTAAAAGTAATTGAAATAGCATCTAGATTTAATATTAATGCTAATCGATGATAAGTTCAAATCTCATTTAACAACGATTTAGGGAACATAAGCTGTAAATAAATCCGATTTACTCTAATTCCGCAAAGGAAAAAAAATCGTTGATATTCTTAGAGCAATTTAACTTACAACTTTTAAAACAAAATACCCCTCAGAAATGTTGTCATACTGAATAAGCCGATATAACACACAAAAGAACCAACTAACAGATGCACAACACCAACAACAACAAAACCAAACAATTGCTGTCTAAATTCATTGTGTTGGTTTTGTGTGGGGCGCAAAAAACGGATCACTTGAGATACGTGTGCGTTTTTTTTATATATGTATGCATGTGTGTGTATACGTGTGGGGAGGAGGATGTACAAGTGTATGTGTCAATGCATGTCTATGAATATAAAAATTTACATGACTCAGTCGCATTGTCTGCAATGGCGGAAATATGGTTTGCTGTTGTAGCGCTCGCGATTGTGTGTGTGTGTTTGTGTGTGTGTGTGTATAAGTGTGTGAATGTGTGTTAATTCTTGCAATACACACAGATGAACAGATGCCGTTTGATTGAGCGCAAGCAGACACTTCATTTCACATTACTGTCAATGGGCGTACGGGTGAGGGGTGTGTCAGTTGATACAGTTTATTAATGCCAGTCGACTGAAGGCTGACGACAAAAAAATTAGAAAGAGACAGACAGAAAGGGAAGAAGAGTGTAAGAAATCGTAGATGTTGCTGCCAACCTTGTCTCGTTCTTTGAGAAATCAAGAATACCTCATAGACACAAATATATGAATTTCAGAAAGAAAGGTTTAAAAGTGCATTAAAGCTGAAATACCTCTGAATTTTAAAAGAATTGAATATATAACCTTACTAGCAGACGGACGGACGGCAAGTCGCATGTTGCACACAACTAATATACTCATTTTCACATTGAGAACAGATAATACGCGCAATACATTCTAAGCAGATGATAAAGTTAAAGGTAGGAACTTCGGGTTTAAGAAAATGCTTTAAATAGGAATTTCTAATGCTAAACAGTTAGGAGCTTAGGTCTAGATTTTGATAAGGTTTATTCCTGATTTAAGAACAAAATTGTAGATTGTTCAACAAAAAATGTTCACTTTGATCTGCACCGTATTCAGAACATGTTGCAATTTAGATCAAATATATTGGTCATAAATTTAAAATATTTATCGTAAGAATTAATTATTATTCACTTTATTCGCTATATAATATAACAAAGTTTGACTATTTCCACGCATTTCAAGGTGCAACACTCTTCGGCCATATTGCACTGGGAACCAATAGGTCGACAGAAATCGAATAGCGTCATACGCTCCCTCTAAAAGTATATCGATAAACAATAGCAATAAACAAAACCGATAAGCAACAAACCTGTGACAAATGCGTTGATCGACCCATAAATCTGATATTCTCTTGTCTCATTAATTCTCGATATTTCGGTTTAATTTTCGTCTGAATTTTATATATCTAATTAAAATGTATAGGTGCGTGTGTGCGTGTTATTATCATATTACAGGAGGACTCACTAGTCTAGGATCTTTAGTAGAAGAAGATATCATATTCCGAGTTGGAACTATTTTCAGATTGAACATATAATTAAATTTGTCCAATTGGTTGCAAGGAAGCATGCTCAGATTTAGTAATAGACAACATAAACACAAAATAATTTGCATTCTCATTTTAGAAATATAACAAGTTGCACTGAATGCGACTCAAAACTGTTTTTGCCTTTATATATACAACAAACATGCTTACGGTATATATGTTTGGTCTACATATATCCGTTTTTTTATAGTCATGCATGTTTTCAAATGAAACAGCTGTTTCTACATCAAAATTTTCAAAATAAAATTTGATAAAAGCAGTTTAATCGGTTTTACGTTGCATATTCTTTATACTTCTCAGGAACAAACTTGTTTTTATTGAAAATACGCAGACATTTGCAATAGTAATATGAGAGCTCTTATCTTATCTTTATAAATATGGTTAAAGTAACTAAAGGTGTCGTTCAAATGCATGTAACATCCAGAATATAAAATATGAATAATATCATCATGTCGAGTCGATCTAGTCTTCCTTAAGACCTTTAAAGACCTTACATTTAAATTATTTGAATTCTATGGCAAACGCGGATTATGTTTATTAAATCAATAAATATAATCGTTCAGAAAAAATATTATGACAGGTTCTTGTATACTTATCCAAAATCCAAAATATTTTTGATGCGTATGCTTTACGAGAACATATTTAATCGAATTTGGTATTTCTATCTCATATAGTTTCTGAGATAACCGATAATTATCGATCATAAAAAACGGAAAGGGTAATTGCCAATTTAAAATAAACTTGATCTGCGTTTTGTACACAAGAATTAAAAAAACCGAACTTAAACTCTTTGACTTTTATTGTTTGTCAAATTTATCAAAATTTACCACTCATTTTATCTTATAAATAATAATAGATATGTATATGTGCAATAGATTCTTTATGTGCTATAGTATATAATAGATTATTCATGTTAACCAAATTTGGTGTTTCCAGCTCTTATAACGTCGGACGTCGGGTGCCCCATTTTACATATTTAATTTAGTTTATGCTGTTTGTTAAGATTTGTGAAAAAGATTTTAAATTTAGGTTAGTTGGGAATGTAATGATAGTCATTAAATTTATATATTTCAGCTTGAATTTATAGAAATAATCAAGGTACTAATTTATTTAGTTCTAAAATAATTTTTGAGCCCTATTGTGTTATCTATTTATAAGTTACAAGTTTTGTAATGATATATATTAAATCTAAATATTTCAACTTGAATTTATAGAAGTAATCCAGGTTCTAATTTATTATGTTATTTATTTATAAGTTAAAAATTTTATAATGATATATATTAAATTTAAATATCTCAGCTTGAATTTACAGAAATAATCTAAGTTCTAATTTATTAAGCTCTAAAATTATTTTTTCCATGTGATGTGAACTATTTAAAAGTCACAAGTTTTGTAATAATATATATTAAATATAAATATTTCAGCTTGAATTTATAGAAATAATCAAAGTTCTTATTTATTTAGTTCTAAAAAGATTTATTAAGCACATTTTATTATCTACTTATAAGATACAATGTTTGGATTTCCTTGTACACTTCAATGTACAACATTCCTCGGATCGAGTGCAGTTCCTGCCAATGCCTTTGCACATATCCATCATCTCCATGCGCGCCATCTAAAGGATTAAATAGATAATTAGGCACTTTTGCGTCCAATAAAGTCCAATACGCACCTGCGACAAATCATCCCCGACAGGAATTATTTCAGACTCATGGGTGCGCCATACTTGTATTTTCTAAAAGTAATTTAGTGTTAATAGTCTAATGAAGTTATATATCTGTTTAAGGCCATTGTACTTGTGCGGCTTGGCTATTTTTTTGGCTAGCACTCATATATCTCTGGGCGTAATGTTCAGCAGGTAATTTCGAAGGTGGCGTTTGTTGGTTTTTGGTGTGCTTAATAGTTGTGCTGTATGCAAATCCATGTATTATACCAAAGCCGAGTACCACCAATAAGGTGTTCCTTAATAAATGCATTGTGAATAGACTCTAAATTGAGCTCACATTTGCAGCTGCTTTTATAAGCGAGCTTGCAATGAAATTTGATATGCATTTTTTAATTATACCTAATAAATGTGCATATCTTAAATAGGTAAATAATATCATATATATTTAGTTATCTTCCGTTTATTTATAAGCAACATATGTGTCTACAATTTCATTTCCTTGTATATAAAAGTAACTAAGTGGCGAAGAGGCGATGGCTAAAGTCAACAACTGGCGGACTTTGCCAGACGCTCTGCACAGTATCCACGGCCACCTGATTGCGCCAGTCACCAATGCCTTTGAATAGGTTAAGAAACATAGTTGTAAATAGTGTTATATCCTCTGGATTGACCAATGCCGGATTCTGCTGCGTCGGCGGCAGCATTGGAATTTTGGCCACTGCATGGGCTGTGCTATTGACGGGCAAAGCCTTTGACATCTGCGGGATTCAAACTAGATTTTAAGCAACTAACAATATGCTGGGCAAATATTACTTACAGCAGCACCAAACAGCAGCAACAACAGCAGCAGCGGGAGCATCAGAATAATTTCTTTGTCGTAGTTGGTCGCCTACTCCTCAACTTCGAGTAAACTGAAGTGCGCAGTTGAGTACGGTTTGATTTTAAAAGCCGTTTTTAGTTAGATGACCCCGGGCTTTAATTAATTGCCAAGTTTTTAGCTCGTTTGACATGCTGCTCTATTTACTGTTTGCCCAAGTCAAGCAGTTGGCAACATTTGTGTCAAGAGTTCGAGATAATTGAATATTGCCCAGGTAAAATTACTGGGCAAATATTTAAAGTGCGCCCAACGAAATGACTCAGGTACAGATAACATTGTGTAGATATTAATCAATGTTTGACTGATGCTTGACCTTAAGATTGCCGGGCAACTCAATGAGCATTCAGCGTTCCAAGGTTCACTTGAAGTGGCAAAATCGCTGTTCTTATACCCTTACAACGGGAATTGCGTTTATGTCTGGCAATCAAAGGTTCTAGCAGATAATGCAACAGTTGCCATATAATAGATATTTATAAAATAAAATGATTAGAAATTAGAGAATATATAATAATAGGTATAGCTATAAATTTAAATATTGCAACAAAAACATGCCAATATTATAAAGGGCGTGGCCTTAATTTTTTTGAAATATCCTTCGGGGAGGTCGTCAGTAGTTTAACTGCTCTAGCAGGATGTTGGACGAATTCAATAATCTCCTTTTCACTTTATAAACAGAGTATAGAAAGACTTTGAAACTTGTAGAATTAATTTTCAGAACAAGAATTGTATTATTCTATCTCAATAGAAATAATAATTCATTGCGATTGTTCTTCTCCAATTCATCATAAGGCGGGGAATTTGCTAATTATAGTGTGTGCTGAATTAAATGCGAATTTACTTATGTATTATATGCGGGATTCGTGCCCTATAACCGCAATTCGCTTTTAAGCTGAGTTTACGTACGAATATATGGGTTTTTTTGTTTTTATATATCACTTATCAGCCGCTGAGCTTAAATAAAAATTCCAACAGAATAGCGTAAATATAAACACGGAATAGCAGATTTCCTCGTAGTTCCGAATATGAAATACCTAGAAGACATATGTGTCCACACATTATCCATGTGTTCAACTTAATTTCCGGCCGATTGTTCCTAAGAAATCGATGTAATATAATATAATATATTTTTGATAAGACTCTCACTAAAGTTTAGAGTTCTGAAAGTTATACAACTTATGAACTTATTGTGAGCAAAAAAAAAATGAATCTGTGTCGAATTTTAATAAGAAGACTTTTTTAAATCGGCAACCACATTGCAAATTTATAAATCCAATTTCATACATTTAGCGAAACGGATAATAAAGTTTTATCAGCTTATGGGCCTTTATCAAAGGGAAACTTTATTATCCATAATATGGGCGAAGGGTTTTCTCAATGAACTGTTTCTTTACACCTGCTTAGTATAAACTGACACGATTTAATGAAATACAAACGCTTTAATTTAAGTTCATATTCCTCTTATACTATATAAAACTGCTAAAGTCGTTTATACTGATGATAATTGTGGCTTAATTAAATTTGTACATCTACCCACGAATATGCGCAAAAACTTGTTTATTTTAATACAAAATAATTAGGTATATACAGTCAAGGCATACAAATACAGATGTGATGCTTTAGTTCGAAAGTGGGCTTGTCCCTTCAGGTGACGCATCTATGGAGATAGGTGTGACAACGCTTCGTGCAGCATTCCCTGCTATCTGAGCACTGGGGAGACAAAGGCGAGAAAGCAAGAGTAAGAAAGTATGTTTTGCCGTCAAACGACACCCACTTACCTCAATGCCAACGAGTTTGCAAGTTTCTTTCTCCGGGGCAGCGGTGCTGGCAGAGTTGATTATCGCGTATGTTTTGTCCGCTTTCTCCACTGATTGGCCGCCGCTTTCATTAAACTCGGACCTTGTTGTTGTCGTCTTATCATCATCCAGTGTAATAATCTTGACCTCATGCACAAGGGGTCGGTGCTCATAGTACACAGGCCACCAATAGGCATCAAGATAGTTAAGTCCCGTTGGATTGCCATTCGTTTCGGGATATGTTTCTGGCACTTTGGGCGCGCACTTGTAGCTGTATGTCATGCATTTACCGGAACAGCATTCACGGTGCATTTGACACTGAACATTAATATGAAATAATTAAATAATATTAAAACATCGAGAGCTGTATATACTCACATAATGCCCATTGGCAGAGCAATTGGGCTTAACTGGGTTATCTTGGCGCGCCTGCACATAGCGCATAATGCAAACGGCAACCAAAATCGAACACAACAACAAATTAAGGCAGCGGGAAACCGACATTTTCACGTTAAGCAAGTAAAGCGTCGACTGAAACGTTTCGCTTGTGCAACCCGCCGATATAGCGCTGTCGTACAATCGTCTATAGCCCAAATTCGATCGGCTGGCTTGCATGCAAATAAACGAGTCGAGCGCACGACGCTTGCCGAAGCCGCAAGGGCAATTAATTTATTAATATATACACTGTACACTGCGAAAAAAAAACAATATTGTTTAAATGAACGATCGCGAATCTTAGAGTTTTGTAGAATTGCAGTTGTATATGCAAAAATATTGATTGTTTTTACATTTAATATTTTATATACATAAGAAATATTAAATTCACTTTGGTCTATTTATTATTAAATTTACAGTAGTTTTAGATATACATTTTTTTTTAAATATATAAAAAATATTTTGCCATATTATAATTTTAATATTATTTTTTTTAATGTAATTAAAACCCAAAGTGCATCTTATTTTCACAATTTAAATTGTTAAGTATCGTATCACACACATACACAATGTATAAATTTTGAATAACTACCAATTTCGCTCAGTGCACAATACACATTCAGTTGAGCTTCGTGCGCTCTTCAAGCACTGGGAACTGAACAATAATAAAGAGCGTATTGGGAGAATCAGGATTATGCCCCTGACCTGTGGCAAGTGGATCGCGAGAATATAAGACACTGTATAAGAGTGCTCTGTATAAGAGACTCTATAAGACAGCGTATAAGACGCTTTTATACAATCGATCAGCTCTTATCTTATCAACGTAGGCTTAATAGGAACCTCATTCAGCAGAACGTTTAGTCGACTTTCGGTGGCCAACGCATTCGATCGCATAATCACATTTTCGTTATGTTTACGTCGAGTGTTTTAATTGTGCTGACTCTGGCGCTGGGCCTGTCGCAGGAGGCCCAGGCAACGGAGGCGACGGGAACGCAACCGCAAGTTAACCAGGAGTCGACGCGATCGCTGCGACTGCCCAACGATACGTATCCGTTGAGCTATCATCTGCACATTAGCACCAATATACATCTGGGAGATTGGCGCTTTAGCGGAAATACCACAATAGACATTGAGATTAGGCGCTCGACCAACGAGATTGTGCTACATGCCAATAACTTGAGCGATATTCAGATCACGCTGCGACTGCTAGACAGCGCCAGGCCGGAGGCGGCTGGTGAACCTGTTGATGATATTACGCACTCGTACGATCCGCTGGGCACATTTCTCATCATACATCCGCGTGAGAACTATCAGGCCTTCGAGGCTGGCCAGCGATACCGACTGTACATCTCCTACACAGCATTGATGGGCACGCTACCCAAGGGTCTCTATTGGATGGCCTACGAGGAGCCGGCCCACAATCGCAGTGTGTGAGTTGTTTGTTGTTCCGGTTTGATAAGCTCGAAGACGTAAATGCATTACATATTTACTTGTTCTACGTCGTGCGCGTGCTTTCTAATTATATAATCCCAACATGAAGTTGAAGCGATAATAATTATCGTATAATCATGTCCAGTCAAGTGTTGCTTTTGTTTTGCCTTTAATTAGCTCTCACTTTTTATACCCTGCAAACAAAATGTGAAAAGGTGTATTACCGAGTTGCGTTCCTATATAAACAAATGTTTAAAATTATATATATGGTTCAGGGATTTGGTATGAATGGGATGTGTAACATTTTAAAAGTTCCCATACATCGATAAAAAGCAATAACAAGTTCAAAAAGTGACCTTGCTTCAAATCGTTATTTATTTTGTAGCGCTTTTTATATTTATCCTCAACTTAAAGACTTAACTGCAGGATGTCTATATGCCAAACACTGTTATCGCAGTTTACTTACTGATAGCCACTATGCGTGGTCTTATCTAGAGTATGACAGAGAAATCATATTCGTTGTGCACGTCATACGCGTTGCATGTAAACAAAAACATGAAATAATGCTTTCTTCATAAAGGGGCATGACTGTGGCGACGGCGTGACTCTTGACAGTCCCTTATCGCCCGCTCGACGACAGCTGACAAGAAATATATATATGTATATATCACCGTATTTCTTATTAGTTTTGTTTGCTTCTCAATGAATCTAATTGGAAACAAGGCATTGGGTTTGTTTTGATTTAGCTATACTCCGAAATTCGTACAATAAAGCGAATTGTTCTTGAAGCCAATTCGAAGATCTAGGAATTCCTAATTAAACATTTTACAAGTTCAGCTATCTTCGAGGCGTAAATAATTATTAAGTTTTTAATCTTATTTTCACATTTTTTTTAAAATTTGATATTTAATTACTTATTATATTGATAGTGGTTGCTGTGGTGGGGTTTTTTTTGGCTTGGCTTGATATCGATTTGTGATTTACATAAATATGTATTTCACATTTTGTGACATGTCTTAATTGCCTTAAGATTCAAGCATCAAACACCTATTTACAGCTATGTGGCAGCCACACAATCGGAGCCGACCTATGCACGTCTGATCTTTCCCTGCTACGATGAGCCCACCTTCAAGTCGAACTATAGCATTGAATTGACGCACAGCAGCAGCCTGATGGCCATTTCCAATATGCCGGTGCTGCAGGTGCTAAATGCCGGGTAGGTGGTCCACATGCGTAACCTTTGACTCTACGTGCTTAGTTATAAATCGATTTCGTTGAGTGCAGCGAGCTGACAACAACCACTTTCCAGACTACGCCGCCGATGTCCACGTATTTGGTGGCATTTGTCATCTCCAATTTCGAGCACATCTCGGAGACGTATCGTGGCGTCACCCAGAGCATTTATTCGTCGCCCACGATCAAGGATAAGGGTCGCAACGCACTGAAGAACGCCGTGCTCACGGTGGCCGCTCTAGAGGATTACTTTGGTGTCAGCTATGCGCTGCCCAAGCTGGATCATGTCGCGCTGAAGAAGAACCAAGGTGCCGCCATGGAGAATTGGGGTCTAATCACCTACAAAGAGGATAACCTGCTCACGCAGAACTTGACGGACAAGCACAAGCGCTTGAAGAATAAGCTAATGCAGAGTCACGAGATCTCGCATCAATGGTTCGGCAATCTGGTATCGCCGGAATGGTGGTCCTACGTCTGGATAAACGAAGGCTTTTCCACATACTTTTCCTATATTATAACCGATTTGGTAAGCAACAAAAATTGACATTATTTATGGTTAGATCATTAAGCCAATCGAGTGTTTGCAGATCCATCCCGAGGACAATGTCATGGATATATTTATTAGGGATGAAGCGGAGCACGCCTATAGCTATAGCAGCTTCTTTGACGTGCGCCCGATGACCTACTACGTGGAAACGGAGCCGGACATAATGCACGTATTCGATATTATAAGCTACAAGCGCGCCGCCTGCGTCATCAAGATGTTCCATCACGCCTTCCACCAGAAGACCTTCGTGCAGGGCATTAGCCGATTTTTAAAGAAATTGTAAGTCCCGGAGGGGAGCCACACTGAACTGATCAATTGCAATTGATGTGCCAAAGTTTAACGCTCTTCCAGCCAATATCGCGCAGTCAGCGAGCTGGATCTGTTCGATGTGCTCCAGTCAGCTGTGCTGGAGGATGCGCAATTCCGCGAACAGAACTGGACGCAAATGGTGCCCGAGATCATGTTGTCCTGGACGCACAGCGAATGGCTGCCCATTGTTTCCGTCATACGGAACTATGACAACGATACGATCACCTTTCGACAGCGTTCGATACACTCGAAGAGCGAACACTGGTGGATACCCTTGAACTTTGCCAGCGCCCAGTCGCCCAGCTTTGAGCACACGCATGCCGAGTACTTTATGCCGCCGGTGGAGGAGCATACGCTGAGTCTGCAGGAGCTGCAGCTGGAGCTGGGCGGACGTGACTGGCTGATCGTGAACAAGCAGCAGACGGGCTTCTATCACGTGCTCTATGACACGGACAATCTGCGGGCGATTGCACGGCAGCTCCAGCGGAATCACTCGGTTATCCATGCCATGAATCGAGCGGCGCTCTTTCAGGACTTGGCACCGCTCATCGAACGCAATGAGATCGAATCGATCGATGTGATCTTCGAGCTGTTCAAGTATCTGGAATTCGAGGACGATCTAATGCCCTGGACGCAGGTGGCCAATATCATGCAGTTTCTGCAGTGCAATCTCTATGGCACCACAACCTATTCGCTGTTCCAGCAGTTCGTCCGTCGCCTGGTCGCGCCCACATTTCTGCGGCTCTTCCACAAGCCGGACGTGGGCGAAACGACCATGGATATATTGGCGCGCTCCGACATCTTGCACTTGGCCTGCCGTGTGGATATGACCGAGTGCCTCGACTATACGCATCGTCTGGCGTACGAGTATATCTTCAAGCAGAACAAATTTGAGAGCGATTTTCCGGACTATTATGCCATGCACGATGTGATATTGTGCATGGGCGTGCGGCATCTGAACGATGAGGAGTTTGCCAAGATGATTGATTTGCTGCACGTTACGGATCGAAATTCCGCGTATTATGATGATATGATCTATTCGCTGCGCTGCACTCAAAATCATCGGCATATGCGTTATTATCTCAATCTGCTAATGGGCGAGAACTCGACGTATTCGTTGCTGAACGAAAGGGACGCCATGATGTATCTATCCTATGTGTACAAATCGAATATGGCCGCACGATCCGTTATCTGGCACTTTGTAGATCATAATTACAAGCTGCTCTCGCGCTCGCCGTATTTTGGGCAGCTCTTCAATGACATTACGGAATTTGTGCCGGAGCGTCAAAGGCCCCATGTAAGTATATCACTCTGATCCCTAAATGCGTTAATATCATTAAGGATTATTTTTTCTTAATTCTTTTCAGTTTGCTACGCTGCGTCAAAATATTGAAGTTTATCTGCAAGTGGAGCATCTGAGCCCCAAGGAGCCTTTGTTACCCATAGACTCCCGGCGGGTGGGCAAAAAGATGCGCAACAGCGAACAGTTTCTGGACAAATTCGAGCGCCAGATACACAACTGGCTGCTGAATGAGCTGCCCCCGACTAGCAGTGAATACACCTATGCGGCATCCCTCAGCGTGGGCAACGGCTCCAGCCGACCCACTGGCCTGTTGGGCGCGGCCGGCGCAATGGTCCGAAGCGCGATAGGCGACAAGCTGCAGTTTTAGCAATTGTATTAAGTGTAATATTTAGGACAAAAGTTAATAAAAATAAATTTAACTAAGTAGTACAATAATCGATCTGAGATATTAGCTTTGAGGCCGCTAACTCAAAATCAAATATTATATTTTATTTAACGTATTTAGCATTTGGCTAAGAGCAACACTCCAAACCGAACCCAGATCCTCGTAATTCAATTCCGTAAATGTTTTTAATATAATTTAATTTATTTATTTTAAAAGTGAGAATGCACTTTTACTTGCACTCTTCTATCTTTCGATATTTCTCACTCACTCTCCGTATCTATTTCTCACTCCCTCAGGCTTATTTACTTGCTCTCGCTTACTAGTTATCCTCCTAAACATCACCTTTCTATGCGATTTTCAAGAATTCAAGAAAGTATTTTAAATTCTTTAGTGTATTATTATTTATTATTATTTTTTTATATTTCTTATAAGCAATTTTTTAAATAGCATTGGCCTGCGACTAAGACCTTCTTGGCGTTTTGTGCGTGTTTATCACGGGTGGAGCTGCTGCCGACTAGTAAATAGTAATCCTTAAAAAAAGCGTACTCTAATTAGTTAAGTGCTTTTGTTATATCACTGATTTAGCAGCTAAATGCCGCATACCCCTAATGCGATAAGGACTCTGTCCAATTAAAAGGCAATTAAATCGTCGCTGGTGCGGGTCAGTGCGATGCAATACGTGAAGGCGGCAGCACGCCGTATACGCGGCGCCTGGCAGACGCCTCTGCTTAGCTCCTGGACGCTGACCAGCAAAGTTGTGCTGTTTTGCGTGGCTGCGGCCATAGTGCAAAATACGGTGTACGGAATTTATCCATGCCGCTTTAACTTCCGGCGTAAGAAGTTTATGTTTTGCAAACCGTTGGCGGTTTACTGTTTTGCCGTGGCCACATTATTCGGCGTATTCTATGTGCGTCGGATGTGGGAGGCATACAACGAGGGCACCATCGATCTACGCGATCCCATTCAGATCTATTGCTATTTGAACGCCTGCGTAGCGCTGCTCAACTACGTGACCCAGTGGGCCATAATACCAGAGGTTCTGCGAATTCAGAACAATCTTCCATTATTAAGCACGATCGACTTTTTCAGAATCTCTCTGAGGTCGGTGGGTCGCTCTGTGTTTGTGGCCGGACTCAAGATGTTCGGTTGTACAATGATCATGCAATTGACTCTGCTGGTGTACCAGAAGCAAAAACAACCCGAAGTTGGCGTGCTGAGCAATTTCATGATAATGCTACCCATATATCTGGGTAACCAGTTAAACAATTGTTTCTTTGGCGGCATTGTGATTGCCAAGATTGTGCTCGTTGAGATTAACAGGCGACTGCACCGTATTCTCGTAGAGGTCAACAGGCTGCAAACACCGATGGAAATGCTGCTCCATAAGCCCTTCTACCGCATGCAACGCTTCTGTGACCTGGCCGATAGCGTGGATGAGCTGGCGGGCAAGTATACGCTGTCAACTGGTTACTCCATGGAATATCTGGTGCTAACCGCCTTCTCACTGGTCATATCCATGGCCATTAATTTGATCAGTACAACGCTTGGTATTTACTCGCAATATCAATCCATTGCTGATCACATAATGCTCGAAGAACCTTACGATTTTCCCCGAGCGTGGGCTCACTTTATGTTTCTAGTGGTTCCCTTCACGGAAATCTTTTTGGTGGCGCGCGTCAGTCAGCAAGTGCTGGATGAGGTAATTCGATTTGTGGCCTAGTAAATAACAATAATATTATTTTTTAATTTTATCTGCAGGCCAAGGAAACGGGCAACTTGCTGCAGCGCATCAGCTTGGAGCACGCGGATATACGCTTCAAGTAGGCAGTGGACGCTTTGTGGCTGCAAGCGAGAACAATTCAATACAAGTTGATGCCACTCGGCTTGCTGGAACTGGACAGTTCGCTAATCAACAAGATTTTCTCAGCGGTTTCCGGGTTTCTATTGTTTCTAATACAGAACGACTTAACTCTGAGATTTTCGCTTAAATAAGTGTCACTTCTATGTAAAATACGTTATATGTGTCATGCTGGTCTATCGATAACAGCGCTCTGTGCGTTGTGGTGGTAGTGCGATAAGTAGATATATTTTCCATTATTTACAAACACTGGTTATCTGTATTGAACTTCTGTTTGTCAATAAAACCAATAAAATGCCAATGTTTGTTTATTTTAAACTTATATAAGCTTATATAAGTATTAGTATATAATACAGTTATAAACCTAATTTTATTATAGTACTGTATGCAAATACCTTCGGCTACTACTCATCTATCGAGGTAGAATATAGTTATCAACCTAACTTTTTTTCTAAAAGCACTCGCACATTTCAGCTAAGACAACATCCATAGCCTGGAACGTGGATTCACAATAGTCCTTAGCTGGCTATAGTATTTTCCCAAGTCAACGATCGGCTTCAAACAACTTAACAACCACTTAATAAATTTGCCAAGCAGCTTTTGTCTGGGACTACGTCAAACAGGTACTCACCGCTTTAAAAAAAAAAAAAACTTTCAACCACAAGATCGATAAGCGATTGTCGATAGCAGTTGGTGGGTCAGGGATTCATTGATGGCGAACTGCTGATATTATGAAACGAATTGAGAACTTACAAATTGAAAGTCATTCACATTTATCATAGTAAGCAAGAAAACAAGGTCTTCACTTATAATAATAGTATAGAAGTGCCAATGCACTTGAAAGGTATTTACGTGAAACGTATAATAATGGAAATCATTTATGGAGCGTGTCTAGAGATAAGTCGCCAAACGATGGAGAATCGATTAATTTTACGATCCAATAACTACTCATGTTTTAACTGACGAACCGACGCAACTATTTGGTCTAATTAATGCATTCGGTAAACTTTATCGGCCGTTTATTAATTAATTATCTTTACGACGTTCAACGAACAGGATTAGATATGAAGTTGCCTATAAATTCGCGTGCATTGTGGAGCCGACGTATTATTTATGTAAATGTGACTCCAGAGCACACAATATGTGGCGCTGGGAGATAAATGTGTGGCTGGTGCTGCTGCTGGTTGCGGCTAGTCAACAGGCACGGATCATACCGCCATCGGTCGAGGATGTGGTGCAGCTGGAGACCAAAGGATCTCAGGGATTATCAGTGATCGAAACGCGCGAGGATAACAACAGCGAGGATAATTATCGATTGCCAAACAATACGGTGCCCGTGTCCTACGACGTTGAGCTGTGGACAGAGGTGGACACCGGCATACGCGAATTCAATGGCACCGTCAAGATCGATCTTCTGGTGGCAGAGGCATCTAATACGATCACCCTGCACGCCCGCCAAACTGACAACTTCACGGCCACCATTCAGAACAAGGATAATGCGGCGAGTGCAGCGATTGCGATGAGTGTAACTGTTGGAACACGCGAATTTCTGATCCTACAGCCTGTAGATAATACCGTGACCTTTGCCAAGGACTCAAACTGGACGCTCAGCATTAACTACACGGGTCTACTGCGCACCGATATGGGCGGCTTTTATAGGTCCAGCTACACGGATGACGATGGCATCTTGCAGTAAGTTTGTGGAAAGTCTATTCAGAGACGTGAGTTAATTAGGGTTTACGCTGCAGCTATCTGGCCACAACCCAGTTTGAGAGCACCAATGCGCGCCACGCCTTCCCCTGCTACGATGAGCCCGCGAAGCGGGCCATCTTTACAATCACCCTACATCACAGTCCCAGCTACAGTGCCATCAGCAACATGCCCGTGGATACTGAAAAATCGAGGTGGGTTAATGATGAAGTTCTAAATGATTTGCCAATTAGTGCCAATTTAATGACAGCAACGGTGTAACGGTCTTTCAAACAACGCCCAAGATGTCCACCTATCTGATAGCCTTTATCGTTTCGGACTTTGAGTCCACAGGCGGCGAACTGAATGGCTTACCCCAGCGCGTCTTCTCGCGCAAGGGCAAGCAGGATCAGCAGGAGTGGGCATTGTGGTCGGGCCTGATTGTTGAGTCGAGCTTGGCCAAATATTTTGGTGTGCCGTTTGCGTTGCCCAAGCTGGATCAGGCGGGTATACCCGACTTTTCGGCAGGTGCCATGGAGAACTGGGGCTTGGCCACCTATCGGGAGCAGTACATGTGGTGGACCAAGGAGAGCTCCACGATTAATCTGAAAACCAACATCGCCAACATTATTGGACACGAGTATACGCACATGTGGTTCGGTGATCTGGTATCGCTGAAATGGTGGACTTACCTCTGGCTTAAAGAGGGTTTCGCCACGCTCTTCTCCTACGTGTCCAACGACATAGCCTTTCCCGAGTGGGATACCTTTCAGATCTTTCACATAAGCGACTACAACAGCGCCTTGATTAATGATGCGTCCCTAACCACGCCCATGTCGCACTACGTCCAGACACCCACTGAGATATCGGGACGATACGGTACCATCTCTTATGCCAAGCCCGCCAGTGTGATCTACATGTTCAAGAATGCGTGGACAGATGCCGTGTTCCGACTTGGCCTAAACAAGTATCTAACGGAATAGTAAGTATAGCAAATGGAAGCCTTCTTTTAGCCTGCTAATTCAGATATATATATATCTCTGCCTTCCCGTAGTCAGTTTAACTCCACGGACGAGTGGAATTTGTTCTCGTCGCTGCAGGAAGCGGCCGATGAGCTGAAATTCAGTCTGCCCGTTGGGGCTGCCGACATATTCTCCAGCTGGTCCCAGCAGGTTGGCTTTCCCCTGCTAACCGTGGTGCGTAACTATGAGGCTGGCACATTTACCATCCAGCAGCAACGTTATCTCAACAATAAGACTATCGAGAATACGGACACCTGGTATGTGCCCATCAACTGTGCTTCTGCCTCGAGTCCCGATTACCGCGACACCTCCGCCTCCCACTATTTGCTCAAAGAGAAGGAGAAAACGGTGAGCGATGTGCAAATATCCAACGACGATTGGTTGATCCTCAACAAGCAGTCCACTGGCTTCTATCGCATTTTGTACGACGAGGAAAACTATCGGCTAATTGCCAAGGGTCTTTTGGAGCAGACCTTCGATTTCCATACGCGCAATCGCGCCCAGCTAATGCATGATGCCTATCGCTTCGTGGACACGGGTCGCCTTAGCCAGGGCACACTGTTCCAGCTGATGGCGTATCTGAGAAACGAGAATCAGTATGCGCCGTGGTCCACAGCCAACAGCATATTGACCATCTATGACAAATATCTGCGAGGCGATGAGCACTACGTGCAATTCCGTGAGTTTGTGATCGAACTGGTCGAGGACATCTTCAACAAACTGGGCGTTAACGAGATACCCGGTGAACATTATCTGAACAACTATCTGCGCGTGATCCTGGTGAGCCTGGCCTGCCAGGTGGGCAGCGATAAGTGCTACCAGCAGTCGCACCGCAAGCTGCAGCAGTTCCTGCAGGACGGCGTTGTCATTGAGCCCACACTGCGAACACAGGCCTACTGCGCCGGATTGCGCCAGGCCGAGGATTCGACCTTTAATTTAGCTTTTAGCAAGCTGCTCGCCTCGAACAATGCCAACGATCGCAGCGTGTACATCTCCTCGCTGGGCTGCTCGCAGAATCCAGCACAGCTGAAGAAGTTCGTTGAGAGCTCCATCGATCAGAGCAACAATTTAAGCGATTCGGAGCGCACCAGCTTGTTGAGTGCCGCCTACACGCGAGGCGAGGCGGGTCTGACCGCCAGTTTGGACTTTTTGGAAAGCAATTGGAAGGCATATGGCGCACTGGGCACGGGAGATCCATTGGACGCGGCACTGCGCGGCATTGCCAACTCGGTGGTCAGCGAGACGCAAAAGACGCGCGTAAGTTAAAAACTCTAACAATTCCCGATGCCCTAGTCTCATTAATGTCCCTTGCAGCTTAACGCCCTGGTGGCCACCATCAAAGCCGATGCAGCTGGGAACATCACGAGCGACCTGGAGACCGCTGTGCAGGCCAACCTGAAGGCCAACTTCGATTGGCTGGACGTGCATCGCGATCCGGTTATCAACTGGCTAATTGCCTATCGCACCAACGGCAGCTCAGCGCCCTCCGCCTCCCTCTTCGCCGCCCTGACAGCGTTCGTAACGCTGATGTTGTGTAGATTCTATTGAGTTGAGATTTTTATAAAATAAACCCTAAATAAATCTAAGTGATTCCCCTTTTAGATAAATGACATAGCATTTTTATTAATACAACTTGTATATATATTTTTCGGGAATCATATTTGGCCAAGTGGTACAAATTGCTCCTTTTTTAGCAGCACCGTCAAAACAGTTTTATTTAACTGGAATTCGATTTTATTGGGCCCACTTGAATTTGATCAATCTTATCGCCGTTTATACAGCTTATACTGCCGTGATAGTTATGGCTAAAACCAATATATAATTGTCATTACTAAATGTACGTCTCATGTTGCGGCCATAATTTCGATAATACACAAATTTTATGAAGCACACAAGCCTTGATGTTTTTAAGTGGCCATTAATCAAGGCCATAATCATAACTCAGCCCGGCACTCAAATATTATTTGTTAAAAGGGTTTAATATAGCTCAGTAAAGGTACGTAAGGAACTCCAAATATTTTAAACTCTGTTTTATCATAATCCATTATTATCGATTTTGAGCACCAATTCAAAGTTAGGCATATGGATCTCAGGAATTGCAATAGTTAGAAATAATAACTAAGTTTCAAGTTTCTTTCGGTTTTTGCTAGCATCTTTTTCACACAATTTATTCAAACTTGTGTCCAGGGTATATTCTAGTCGAACACTTGCTCATAAAGAACTTTGACTGGTTTCTGGCGCCTTCGCCCTTTGATCGTCACGTGAGAGTGCACATTTTTACTAATTTTCCCAAACTTTTATCGTTAGTTTAGTGGTTTCATTTTTAAAATGGCTGGCAAATACTCTGTTATTTGTATTATATTCGCTAGAGGGCTAGAAGAAGGCTCATATTAATATTTCCCTATCGACCTTCCTTTAAGACGATTGAAGAGCATAAAACTTGACCTACGGCATTCGTCAATAAGCTGACCTTGTTACTCAAGCTTTAACGTCGCTATGTTCTTTTAAAGAAGACCGCTAAATACCTGTCAAGAAAAAATAAATAAATCGCTGAAAGGTATTTATTCCAGATGGGTTTCACACTATCTTTAAAACAATTGCTACTCGAGTCGTGTTATCATCATCAGATACTGACTGTATCTTTAACGGGGCGACCACTTAACATGTTTTCTAATCCACAGATTGTAATCATTTGGTTAATTGGCTAAGCTTAGTTGTCGATAACTACAGTGTTGTTAACAACCCTGCTAGCTTTCAATCCCAGCCATATCTTTGTGGTGGTCTCTACTCTACTCTACTCTAAGAAATCTATCTTTTTATTACGCATACTTCATTTCATCACAATTGTGTATGTGTGTGTGTGTGTGTGTGTGCGGTGTCGCGACTGGGAGAATTAAAAAAATAGACGCGGACACACCGACCGAATGAACACTTTAGCTATATTCACAAGGGTACACACAATTAAATAAATTAAATTAAATTATTATAATTATATAATAATTAATAATTAAATTAATTAAACTTTCTGCTTCGATTAAGCACTATTTTGGGCATCCTTTCGCCCTAGAGTGCAATAAGAATGACTTACTAATATATTTTCCCGCGCTATGTCAATTAAGTTTATTCGTACATGATCAATTTGGCGAGGCTGAGAGCAGTCGCAAGGTAGCTGCAGCTAAGTGCAGCAAAAGTAAGTTTAAGAAGCTCTCTCAGATGAAAGCTCGTTGACATTAATTCAGTTTCTCTCTCAGTCTCTCTTTCCTCTCGCTCTCTTTCTCTCTGTCTCCCTCTATCTCTCTCTCTATCTCTCTCTCTCTATCTCTCTCTCTCTCTATCTCTCTCTCTCTCACACTCACTCTTCTCTCTTTCTCTCTCTCTCTCTGTCTTTCCTGTCTCTCAGTCTTTCTGTCTCTCCCTCTATGTCTATCTCTCCTATCTCCTCTCCTCTCCTCTCTCTCTCTCTCTCTCCCTCTCTCTCTCACTCGCTCTCGCTCTCGCTCCCCTCTCTCTCTCTCTCTCTCTCTGTCCATCTCTCTCTCTCTCTCTCTGTCCATCTCTCTCTCTCTCTCTCTCTCTCTCTTCTCACTCTCTCTCTCTCCTCTCTCTTTCTCTCTCTGTCTCTCTCTCCTCTCTCTCTCGGTCTGCCTCTCACACTGTCTCTCCTCTCCCTCTCTCTCTCTCTTTCTGTCTCTCTCTCTCTCTCTCACTCTCTCTGTCTTTCCCTCTATGTCTCTCTCTCCTATCTCCTCTCCTCTCCCTCTATCTCTGTTCTCTCTCTGACTCTCTCTCTTTATCTCTCTCTCTATCTCTCTCTGTCTCTCTCTCTCTCTTTCTCTCTCTCCTCTCTCTCTGCTCTCTCACTATATGAGCCGCTTCACAACATGAGCGACGTGTAATGGCGTTAACTGTAGATGTTCCGTTCCAAACTCTTTCCTTCTAAATACACTCTTCGCCACTTGAATAGGACACCCCCTTAAGTAAGTTTTCTAAGGCCCACTGTTCATAAAGCAATCATACTAGAGATTTGAATTTTTTTTTAAATTAATGTTCATTAAATTGTTGTCATTTTACCAGAAAGAAGACTTAATGTTGAAGCTTTAATTATTAACAAAAAATTAATAAGCAAAAACCAACAAAATTTGGAGTAGTTATTTTGCGCCATTTGAAGGACATGCATATAATTTGATCTTCATCTTTAGGACGTGGACACATATTTATCGTGGATTGATCTTTCTGTTAATTTTGAATGTTGAAATTAAAAAAAAAACCTAATGTGGGTCTAGGGAAAGGCCTAACTGAGCCGGAAAAGGACAAATCAGATAAATCATTAGAAAACATACTTCAGAGGGTGTCCTATTCAAGTGGCGCGGAGTGTATAACAGCAGATGCTGTGGAACTCTTTAAATAGCTCAACTAGTCTTTCGCAATGGCAGTCTCGCTCTGACCGAATCCATGTTTGCCCTGGCCCTGTGCCTATTGGCCGCCAAATTGTTCTAGACATTAGGAATTACTTAGTTAGCTTTCGGTCTGATTCGCAATTATGCTTATTGGTGGTCAACAACATTTTTCGGCTCGATCTTAAGAGGAGGTCACCCAAACAATGTTTGCCAAATTTGGTGACTCTAGCTCTAAAAGTTTGGGAGATAAAAGGCTTGGGCGATTCGTGGCTCAGAGTGGCTGGGGGCGTTCTAGTGGGTGGATATCAAGATCACAATCTTTTGGGGAGCAATCTACATAGCAAATTTTAATCGATTTGCAATTTGAGGTATATCGACATGTTATCAAGTTGCCAGTCTCCCAGCACAAAAATCTAAACACTTTGACGCAAATAACTGCATGTACATATCCAAACTTTCAAGTTTCTAGCTTCAATAGTGCCGAAAAAATTGCATTCATCCGGACAAACAGACGGACAGGATGATGGACATTGCACAAAACCAATATACGATTTTCACTTCGTGAACGAGTATAATAAAAATAATTTTCCAAAATACGAGGGAGTTAAGGATATTTGTGGAAAAAAATTGAAAAAAAAATATTTTCAAATACGAATTAAATTTAAATGCAGAAGCGATCTAGCGGTTAATCCATGGAGAAAATGGTAAACATCGTGGAAATCGGTTAATTTTTGACAAAGTTATGAGACTTTAAAATCTATCAAGAATGGTTTTGGAAACTTTACAAGTCTAAATTTTTGTCAGTTTTTGCATGATTTTTGACAGAAAAATCGACCCCCTCAGAATCACTTTTTAAGTTGCGATTTATACTAATTTGAGTACCCGCAATTGATTAAAAATAAAAGTTCGCGATTCTAAGTAAAAACAAAATTTTTTTTTCAAAATAAGTAAGGGGGGAGTAAAGGATATTTTTAGAAAAAAAATCAAAAAAAAAATATTTTCAAATACGAATTAAATTTAAATGCAACATCGATCTAGAAGTTAATCCATGGAGAAAATGGTAAACATCGTGAAAATCGGTTAATTTTTGACGGAGTTCTGAAGTTACGAAGTGAAAAAAGCCGCACAAACAGAGGGTCCAACTGTTACAGCAACCAGGAATTGTTGTCGTCTGGGACAGAAGACAATAGTCAGGATGACCGAATGTAACGAGTAGCATTATTGATCAGGTGGCAACGCCCATCGGTAACGCAGAATGGCAAGGGTGAAGCGTGTGAAGAAGGAGAGTAGTCGAAGGCGTAAATCATAGTGCGGAAGAAAAGTCGTCGAGTCGCCGAATCGTAAAGTCGTCAAGTTGTAAAGTTGTCAAGACGTCATTTGTTTCAGTTGGCTGTTTCTAAGAGTTGTTGCTTATCTATTAACCTTGTATACTCTGTTAAACATAATATTATCTTCATGTTAATAAAAAGGGACCTAATCAGTCCTACATACATATCAGTTCCCTCGTATTCATACACACATGCAAAGAATCACACATACACACACATACACACACACATGTAAACGCAGGCTGCGCGCTGTGAACAGCTGCTGCGCTTAGCCCCCAGTATGGAAACTAAATTCGTGTATAGCTTCTTAACTGAGAGTATTATCTTAATAATGAGGGCTTAACAAAAGCTTTGAAATTAATGAATAAAACAAAGCCCAAGTCCGTATTATTTGAATTGCGTTTTTACATTTTTATATGGGACGAATGGGAGGAGGTATCCGAAATCCAAAATATTCCTTCAAAAAAACAATTATTATCAATAATAATAAAACGAGTTGAGGTATTTTAAATAAACTTGATCTGCGTATGATATACACGAACTTAAAAAGTCCAAGTTCAGCTTTCTAACTTCTGTAGTCTCCGAAGTCGACGCGTTCATACAGACGGACAGACGACGGACGGACAGGACTAGATCGACTCGGACAGGATTAATGCTGATCAAGAATATATATACATTTTTTTATTTATTTAATAGGTTGACAAATCGAGTTTTAACCTAAGTAAAATGTATAAAACACAAAAATGTAAAATGTATATCTAAATAAATATAAATATAGCATTTAAAAAGTAATAATTAAAAATATAAATATAACAATTAAAAGTTAAAAGCGTAAGAGAATTATAAACAATCGAATTTAATAAATAAACAATATAATAAGTAAAGGGAAGGAAAGAGTTTTCGTAATTTATAATAATAATTGTTACAATTAAGTAGATAGATAAAAAGAAAGAGACAAAGACGGAAATCACTGACCCGATGGGGGAGAGATTTAGCCCGTCCGGCAAGCTGTGCCCCTGCTCACAGCTGAGGATGGTCAATGATTTCCCGAAGATGTCCTGAAAGCAATGATTCTAGAGAGAGCTCAGAGGAGAACTCGTGGTAAAGGCTTTTATAGCGTAGGCATAAGACACGAAAAGAATTATGCAAAGCGTAGTCTGTTGTTCATGTAGGAAGGAATAAGGGGTAATATCTTCTGGTTGGTCTTAACGGTACCGAGAAGTTCAGGAGACCTAAAAGAGAGGCGGAATCTATGTCGCCATTGATCAGCTTGTGTAGGAAGTCTACACCAAGGATTGTCTTACGGTTGGTTAGTGATGGAAGATTAAGAAGTAAAAGCCTGCTGGACTAAGATGGCAGACGAAGATTGGGATCCCAGTTTAAGCCACGTAAGGCAAAGAGTAGAAATTGCTTCTGGACGGACTCAATTTGATCCTGGTTGATTTTGTACGGCGGACACCAGATACATGAGCAGTATTCCAGGATTGGGCATGCGAGAGATATGTAAAAATATGAAGGGATCGTTGAACTCTTTTGACCAACGTTTAATAACGTTAGCCTCGTTTAGAATAGTACGAATGTGAATGTTGAAGCTCAGCTCTGAATCAAAGAGATCGCCAATATCCTTTACTGTTAGTATACGTTTCAATGACAAATGATCAATTGTATAACTAACCAAATGTGGCTTAGAGCGAGTAAAAGACATAAACATACACTTAGAACAATTAAGGTGCAACTGGTTGGCCGAACACCAAAGCTGCATAGAGTTCAGATAAAACTCTTTGGGTTCCCTCCCTTTAAATAAGTTGAAATCCACGCCAGTAGAGAGGGAGGGAATATGTACGTTATGGGGTCGGAGATGCCTCCTTCAGCCTGTTACAAACATTTGCACAAAACCATTATACCCTGATTTACCTATTTTCAATGGGTTCCGGGTATAAAAGGGACAAATCTTTAGAAAGCATACTTCAGAGGGTGTCCTATTCAAGTGGCGAGGAGTATATGACAGCAGATGGAACTCTCTTAATAGATCAACTAATCTTTCGTTCACTTTTAAAGTTTTTCGGAATCTTTTCTCTCTGTGTGGGTTAATAGTCTCCCCTCCACTTGGCAACCGGATTCAAGGGGTTGAATTGCCAAAGCACACGCGTTTTAATTAAGGCCGTCACTCAAATATCGTTTCTTAGATTTACTGCGTTTATTGGCGTTTGATTAAAATAATCTTTACGATAAGATCGGCTGCACTAGTTCGACTAGGCGACAAT
This sequence comes from Drosophila robusta, assembly GCA_035043565.1. Taxonomy (NCBI): domain Eukaryota; kingdom Metazoa; phylum Arthropoda; class Insecta; order Diptera; family Drosophilidae; genus Drosophila; species Drosophila robusta. The sequence goes on from JAWNMW010000235.1 coordinate 11,749,195, forward strand.
TGGCTTAAAAGCGGAAAGCCCACGAGCGCTGCTCAGTTGTTGTCCAGTGGTCGTCGCACCGTTGACAACATGACTCGCGTTCTTGGACCGATCTTAGCCCTGCTGCTGGCCGTGGCCATCGCCCATGCGGCCGTCGTTCGCCAGTTTCCGCCCTTCGAGCAGCAGCAGCAGCTGCTCGAGAATCCTAATCTCCGTTTAGCACCGCGTGCCGACGAGGCTACCTACCGGCTGCCCAACAACACCGAGCCCGTGGAATATAACGTTGAGCTGGAGACGAATGTGCACCTAGGCGAGACTGGCTTCAGCGGTACCGTGACCATTAGCTTGAAGGTCGTGGAGACCAGCACGCTTATTGTGGTGCATGCGCGACAGCTGGAGAACATTACGGCGACCATTCGCAGTGCTGAGGGAACGGCCTCTGAAATTACACTGGACATCGCACAGGATACGGAACGAGAATTCCTGAAGCTGTCCGCAACAGATCTTAGCTTCCCGGCGGACACCAACTGGGTGTTGGTCATCAAGTACCAGGGTAATCTGCGTACAGACAACGGCGGCTTCTATTTGTCCACGTATTTCGATGAGAATGGCGCTACCAAATGGCTGGCCACCACCCAGTTCGAGAGCACCGATGCCCGTCACGCCTTCCCCTGCTACGATGAGCCAGCCAAACGGGCCAAGTTCACCATTACGATTCGTCACGATCCCAGTTACAATGCCATTAGCAACATGCCGGTGGATGAGACCAAGAGCAGGTTTGTTCTACCCACCAAATCGTGGAATTCGTGTTGAGTTTTCAAATCCAATTTCGTTTTCGTAGCTCTGGCCTTACGACTTTCCAGACCTCGGTCAGTATGCCCACCTATTTGGTGGCCTTCATCGTTTCGGAGTTTGTGTCCACGGAGGGTGAGCTGAACGGTCTGCCACAGCGCGTGTTCTCGCGCAAGGGCACCGAGAATGACCAGGAATGGGCGCTGACCACGGGCATGCTCGTCGAGAAGCGTCTCTCCGGCTATTTCGGAGTGCCGTTTGCCCTGCCCAAGCTGGATCAGGCGGCGATACCCGACTTCGCTGCTGGTGCCATGGAGAACTGGGGCCTGGCCACCTATCGCGAGGAGTACTTGCTATATAATACCGAAAACTCCACAATTAACACACAGACAAACATTGCCACAATCGAGGCGCACGAAGATGCGCATATGTGGTTCGGCGATCTGGTTGCCATTGAGTGGTGGAGCTATCTGTGGCTCAAGGAGGGCTTTGCCACGCTCTTCGAGAACTTGGCCGTCGATTTGGTGAGCGGGTTTTGGTCTAACTTTATTCTATCTTTAATTGCTCTTTCTTCCGACAGGCCTATCCGGAGTGGGATATATTCCAAACCTTCCATGCTGGCTCCTACCAGAGCGCCCTGATTGCCGATGCCAATCCAAATGTGCGACCCATGACCTACTTTGTGGAGAAACCATCGGACATTTCGCTGCTCTATGATTCAATTGCGTATGCCAAGGCTGGCTCCGTGCTGGACATGTGGCGCAATGCGCTGACCAACACCGTTTTCCAGCAAGGTCTACACAACTATTTGGTAGCGAAGTAGGTGAGGTTCAGGGTAGTCAAAACTGTTTACTAAGGACTCCTCTTTTAGGGCCTATTCCGCTGCCAATGAGACGGATCTATTCGATGGCATCTCGCTGGCCGCACGCGAACTGAACTACGCGGTGCCGGAACTCATTGAGCACATGCTCTCCAGCTGGACGCGTCAGGGTGGTGTGCCGCTGCTGATTGTGGAGCGCAACTATGACGATGGCTCCTTCACCATTCAGCAGGAGCAGTACACCAACGACAAGGACTACGAGAGCGAGAAGCTCTGGTACGTGCCCGTTAACTACGCGGTCCAATCGAATCCCGACTTCCGCAAGACCGAGGCCACACACTACCTGCTCAAAGAGAACGAGATAAGCGTTGGTGATGCCAAGCTCAGCAACGATGATTGGCTGATCCTGAACAAACAGTCCACGGGCTACTATCGCATCAACTACGATAGCCGCAACTGGGAGCTCATCATTGACGGCTTGATTAGCCGGCCGCACAAGATTCATCCGCGCAATCGCGCCCAGCTGATCAGCGACGCGTACCGCTTTGCCACCAGCAGCCGCTTGCCGCACGCTCTGCTGCTGCAGCTGCTGACCTATCTGCCGCAGGAGAATCAATATGCGCCCTGGTCGGCGGCCAACACCGCGGTCACCCTGTTCAATCGGTATTTGAGCACCGACGAGTCCTACGAGAACTTCCAGTTCTACGTGGCCTCGCTGGTCAGCGAGCAGTTCGACAAATTTGGCGTTAATGACATCAACGGGGAGCAGCATTTGGTCAAGTTCACCCGCAACGTGGTGATCAATGTGGCCTGCCTGGCGGGTCTGGAGAGCTGCCTGGACGAAACCAAGGCCAAGCTGCAGGCTTTGGTCGATCATGGCACTCAGATTGAGCCGAACCTACAGTCGCCCGTCTACTGCAATGGCCTCAAGCAGGCCGAGGATCAGACCTTCAACTTTGTCTACGACAAGCTGATGGACTCCAACGATCAGGCCGAACGTCGCCTGCTCATCTCAGTGCTGGGCTGTGCCCAGAACGAGCAGCAATTGCAGAAGTACGTGTCCAGCAGCATTGATCAGACCAACAAGCTGCGCGTTCAGGAGCGCTACACGCTGCTCAGCCCGACCTATTCCCGGGGCGAGGTTGGTCTCTTCGTCTGCATTGACTTCCTGCTGGAGCATTGGCAGGAGTATGGCAATCTGAATGCTGGCTTCGGTGGCGTCAATCCACTCGAATCCGACATTGCCAGCATGGCTTTCTACGTGGTCAACGAGAGTCAAAAGGCCAAGCTGCAGCTACTGCTCGATGCGGTTGAAGGCTCCGAATTTGTGCCCCCAACTCTGCAGGCCACCGTGGATACCACCATTGCGGCCAACATGGAATGGCTGTCGGTAAACCGTCAGCCGATTATCACCTGGGTGAACAGTTTCCGCAATGGCAGTCCCGCTCTGACCGTATCCATGTTAGCCCTGGCCCTGTGCCTATTGGCCGCCAAATTGTTCTAGGCATTAGGAGTTACTTAGTTAGCTTTAGCTTTAGGTCTATGCACAATTATGTGTGTAGAAATTGCTTAAATTTCCATTTCTTAATAAAATACCCACATAATTACATACTTCAAAGTTGTGTCGCTAATTTATTGCGATTGTTATCGCTCTTTATGACCAGATAAGAAACTATTATCTACTGTTAACATTGAAAACCAAAAAAGTAATTCAAGTATTTATGAAGCTTGTTTTTTTCATTTTAGCAACTTTTCAACTTGAAATTTTACGTTTATGTGCATAATAAATATCTCAAATAGTTATCAATACGCGCAATTCGATCACATGGTAACAATAACCGTTAACAGCCAACCGGCAATTGGCTAATCCGTCACTGATAAGCGCCATTTTGTGTTTGTCATGCGCTGATGACATTGAATTTGATTGTACTATTAGTTATTGAATGACACTCTTGTGCACCCGAAGAATCCGGTTTAAAAAAGCGCACTCAATGAAGATTTATGAAACAATAATTTAGAAAAAGAAATATGGAAATTTCATAAATTAATAAGGCATCAACTATTTTGAGTGGTCTGGACGCAGCTGACAGATTAGCAATATTCCTCATATCGCTAGCATTTTATTGGACACAATAAGCGCATAATAAAACACACTTTTTACTAGTATTTTATTAGAGGGAATTGCATGTAATGCACTTATATTTCCAATTTACGATAGTGCTCGATTAGATAAAGTTTTGTTCTTTTTCAAAGAAACTCATATATTAATTACATTAATAGATGTAAATATTTATGTAATGCTTGATATACTTGAAAGAAAATTAAATTTAAGATTGACTATCATTATTAAAACGACTGTTGAACTTTGGATCTTAATATTTTTAGCACACTGAGATGAAACGCGATATATGGTCAAAACATTATCTTTGCAAAAGCAGTTGTTATTCGTTTGTATACCCTGTATTTAAAAATTATTCAAAAGGGTTTATTAACTGCTTGCAGCGCAAGAAAACGTCGTTGGTCTTTCATATGAAAGGCTGTCTAAGTAGGGTTCTCAAATATTATAATATCTGAAACATGACGGAAAACTCAAAATCTATAAAAATGTAAAATTCTCAAAAAATCGTGTGTATTGTGGATAAACATAAGATTGTTCTGTTTACATTCTGGGTTCAATTATTTGTAAGAAAAACGTCTCAAAAAGTAGTTTATCAGTTTAACAATTAAAAAATTACATTATTTTTCATATTGATTATCAAGATAAGCTTTTAATGCGTAAAAGATAAACATTTAAGCACATTATGTAGATTTTCGACATTTTATTAAGATAATGCTTGTCTGATTAGGATATCTTTAGGGTAGCAATTGCAACTGTAATAAATATATGGGGTTGGTGATGTCATAATATATGGAATTCAACAGTTTTTACAACCTAATACCTTAATTTTTACAAATACAAACTTGTACTTTTTAAAGTTTTCGCCGAATCTATGATCTATGGTCGAAATGTGATTCATCAAAATTAGGTATAAGTTTTAGTGTTTTATGTACTTTTTTCTTTCAGCATTAGTCATATGGGCCATGGGATCTGGATTAAAGTCCACTATTAGGTCAATATCAATATATAACTGTCGGCCAGGCATAAGCCATTGATTGCCGTGTGCTGCCAGAGGGTGTAAATCACCGCCTGATTCTCTTATCGGCGCGTCATCGTAATCGTCGCATAATCTATAAGCAATGTGCACTTTATCTTGACTCAAATTAAATGTTTTAAGGCTAGAGATAAAACGCTGATATACCCAGTTAAAGCCTTTATAACGTACCGTCTATTGGCAGGTGATTTTAGTTTAGTTCAACGATCGCGTGCCGCAGGACGTACCCGTTCCGCCACAAGAATAACGAAAAGTGAGTGCAGACTGTGGTGAAATAGCTGGATCACGATTAGCTAAAACTTAGCCCCACTTTGCAGTTAAAATGATCGCCCTGCGTTTGGCCGTCGTCTGGTCAGCCTGCCTGTGCGTTGTGCTGGCGGCGGCGCCACGGCAACAGCTGCAGGAGCTGCAGCCACCTGCCACGTACGCCGAGAACTTTGAATACAGATTATCGGTGGATATCACGCCCATTCACTATAACATAACGCTGCGCCCGTATTTACTCGAAAGCGATGGCGACAAGCGCTTTAAATTTGACGGTGAGGTTTGGATCGAAGTTGAGCCAGTGAAGGCCACGAACCTCGTGTCCCTGCACTCGAAAAACTTGACGTACTCGGTGCAAAACTACTGGATAAAGCCGACGACGGCGGGCACCACGCCCACAATATCAGTGTTCCAAACACCGGTGATAAACGAGGAGACAAACATTTACAATCTGACCACAACAACCAATCTGGTGGCCAACACACGCTATATTCTACATTTCGTGTATACGGGTCTAATGGAGGATGATATGCACGGCTTCTATCGCAGCTCCTACGTGAACGACAACAATGAGACCAAGTGGGTGTGGCCTTTTAACTGGCACTGTGCATAGTTAATATGATTTCATTTCTCCACTAGATGGCTGGGCTCCACACAGTTCCAGACAAATCATGCGCGTCGCGCCTTCCCCAGCTTCGATGAGCCGCAGTTCAAGGCCACCTTCAACGTCACCCTGATCCGTCATCGCACCTACAACACCGTTAGTAATACCAGACAACTTACCTCCACACCCACCGCTGACACGTAAGCTATGACTGTGTCCGACTAACTTTGCCCATCTAACGGAGTCTTAATCTCTAGCGATTACTTTGAGGATGTGTACCAAATAACACCCAAAATGTCCACGTATTTGCTGGCCTTCATCTTCTCCGAGTTCACCATACGCAAGGATGACAAGTTTGGTGTTCTATCACGTCCCGAGTTCTACACGCAGACGCAATACAGCTTCAATGTGGGTCGTCAGATTCTGGTTGAGTTGGGCAAATATTTGAATTTGGACTACTACACGCTGGGCAACGATAAAATGGATATGGCCGCCATACCCGATTTCTCAGCGGGCGCCATGGAGAACTGGGGCCTGCTCACCTACCGAGAGCGCAGCCTGCTGGTGGATGAGTCCGCCACGACGCTGTCATCCCGCCAGTCGATTGCTGCCGTCGTTGCGCACGAGCAGGCGCATATGTGGTTCGGTGATCTGGTCACCTGTCAGTGGTGGAGCTACACCTGGCTGAATGAGGGCTTCGCCCGTTTCTTCCAGTACTTTGGCACCGCCTTTGTCGAAACCGAATGGGAGCTGGAGAAACAATTTGTGGTCGATCAAATACAATCGGTCATGGCCATGGACTCGACCAATGCCACGAATCCCATGACCGATCCGAACACCTACACGCCGGCCCATCTCAGCCGCATGTTCAACAGCATCTCCTACAACAAGGGCGCCAGTTTTATACGCATGATTGAGCACACCATGGGCACGTTGAACTTCCAGAAATCGCTGCAGGAATATCTGGTCAAAAAGTAAGCAATTGCCATATCAATAATAGCTATCGTTAGTTTATAGCCTTTTTCCATCCATAGCCAATATCTGCCCTCGTACCCGGAGAACTTGCTGAATGCGTGGCGTGCCAATTGGCCCGCCGATCGCTTCAATAGCAGCTCGGAGGCGATTTTCAATAGCTTTACCACACAGGTGGGCTATCCGCTGATCAATGTGAAGCTGGCCACCGATGGCAAGAGCGCCGAGTTCACTCAGAAGCGTTTCCTGCTCAAGGCGAACGATGGCGCCGATGGCAACCTGGTCTATACCGTGCCCATTAGCTACACCACCAATCTGGAGAAGAACTTCAACGATACCACGCCCAAGTTTGTGCTGTCTTCCACCGCCGCACAGACAGCCTCATTCAGCAGTGCGGTCACCTGGGTGCTGGCCAACATCCAGGAGACGGGCTACTATCGCGTCAATTACACCGAGAGCAACTGGAATGCGATCCATACGGCGCTCGCCAGCAGCAACTGGGGCGATATACACGAGGTCAATCGCGGCCAGGTGGTCGACGATTTGCTCAACTTGGCGCGTGCCGGACACATTCTGTACGATCTGACCCTGAAGGTGCTGGAGTATTTGGAGACGGAAACCAATTATATACCCTGGACATCGGCCTTTAATGGCTTCAACTTCTTGGCCATACGCCTCGGCACGGATACCGCCCATTTCAGCACCTACATTCGCCAGCTGACGGACAAGTCCTATAGCCAGCTGGGCTTTGCCGAGAAGTCCACCGATAAGGCGCTCGATATCTATTTGCGCACCAAGGTGCTCTCCTGGAGCTGTCGCTTCGGCAGTGCCGATTGCATCAATCAGGCCAAGAACTACTTCAAATCCCTGTCCAGCGTGCCCAAGAACATACGCTCCGTCGTCTACTGTGTCGGCCTGCGCGAGGGCGACAGCGCCGAGTTTGAGGCTTTGTATGAGAAATTCAAGACCGAAACGGTGGCCACCGAGGAGACCCTGTTGCAGAACTCCTTTGGCTGTGTCAAGCAGCAGGCGCTCATCGAGCGTGTCTTCAAACTGGTGCTGTCCGATGAGATTCGCCGGCAGGACAAGTCCTCAGTGCTCAGCACCCTGTACACTGAGAACAACGAGAATGTCAGTCCCGTCTTCAAGTTGGTCACCGAACAATTTGAGGCCTTGGCCGAAGCGTAAGTGGTTGCTCAACCCGTTCACCCGTCTGTCATACCTAATTGCTTCACTTTTCTCCATACAGCATGGGTGGCTACTCTGCGGTGGCAACGGTCATCTCCAATATTGCCGCACGCTTCACCGAGCAGTCGCAATACGAGGATCTGCAGAAGTTCAACACCGCCAATAGCGCCAAGTTTGGCAGCTCCGCTTCGACGCTGAAGGCCGCCGAGACGACCGTCGCTGAGAATCTGGAGTGGGCCACCGCCAAGCTGGGCACTTTCCGCACATATTTGGCACAGCGCAACGGCAGCGCCATGCTCAGCGGTTTTGGCCTAATCACCCTGCTGCTGGTGGCAATGGCCACGTTGCTGCGTTAAGGCCTAGATGGGGCAGTTGTCAACCTCAATTGGGGTACTCATCCAACACAAGTATTTGTACAAGAATCGCCTAGTCAAAAGGCAATAAAGCAGCCTGATAAGATGGCTTTGTGTAAAATTATATTGGCTAACACTAATAATAAAATTCTAATTATCTAATCTACGATGAAGGTGACTTATGTTTTATAATCTTATATAATTTTAAGTTGTACATCGATCGTATTCTGAGAATCGGGCTACAAATAATTTAACTACGCACTAAAGCGAACCTCATCGCATTGAAAATTTTCAATTTGCAATTTTAACTATTTGAGATCTGTTCGGTATAGTATATATATATTAAATTAAATATATCTCCACGTTGAGCTTACAAAAAGAATACTCTACAAATTTTAGTTTTGGGTATCCAAAAAGTGAACCACTTATTTTTTATACTCGTTCACGAAGTCAAACTAGAGTATTGGTTTTGTGCAATGTCCGTCATGCTGTCCGTCCGTCTGACCGTCTGACCGGATGAACGCAACTTTTTTACATGCAGTTATTTGCGTCAGACAAAGATTTTTGTGCCACGCCCACCGGGAGGCTGGTAAATTCATAACACGTCGATACACCTCAAATCGCAGATCGATTAAAATTTGCTATGTAGATTGCTCCCCAAAAGATTGTGATCTTGATATCCCGGCCACGCCCACTAGAACGCCTCCAGACACTCTGGGCCACGAATCGCCCAAGCCTTTTATCTCCCAAACTTTTAGATCTAGAGTCACCAAATTTGGCAGACATTCTTTGGTCTCCTCTTGAGATCGAGCCAAAAAATGTTGCCCACGCCCACCCCCGCCCTACGAAATATAAAAAATCTATATTTTTCCAAAATAACAATAATAACTTCTGTACACTGTGAACGAGTATTATGCAGTCGGTAACGTCCGACTGCAACGTTCTTACTTGTTTGTATTTTTATTTACATTAAAAATTAATCAAACAAAAACGACGAAGAACAAAGAAAGGATGACATTCCAGGGTTAAGTAAAGCGCACATAATGAATAATAAATTAAATTACTATTGATTTATAATATATAAAAAACGTAGAATTCTTTAAGCAATTTTTGATTTTTGAAAAAGATTGTTTTTATTTTACCAGAGCGATTGTTTTAAAAAAGTCAAAATAGAGTAATTTAAGTATATAGGGGCATTTTGTGATCAACATCAGCGTGAGAACAGTTAAGATTGTGAACTTGTATATATAAAAATGTATGTATTTATGTGCATAATCAACAAGTGCTCACTTCTCAGAGATTATGCTAAGATTATAAATACACATGCGTAGAGAGAATTGATAGTATACAAAAAGATGTAAATTGAGTGAAAACTGGTTTTTGAACACTTCACAAGCAAGTGGGTTCTAAAAGGTAGAAGAATTTTACAAGCACAATTTATAAAAAATTAAAAGTAATTTTTAATAGAAATATATAAACGCACAAAAATTGTGTGTTTCAAAGTTGCCGGGTATATAAAGTCAATATTGCTAAAAACAAATTGAAGTAATCTAAAGATTTGTATACACATAGATGAAATGGCATTCATAAAAGCAAAGCCCATCTGCTAGCTATAGATACGGGTGAGAGCACGACGTGTACTTCATTACATTTTGACAACTACAGCTCGAATACAAGTAATAACAACAGGTGCGGCTGCCTAATCAACGCATCGACAGCTTTTGTCCGCGTTATCTAATCGTCGGCCAAACAACATCATCTGTTTTTGGGTGCGCTTATTCCCGTACTCTTCGGCGTCGCTCAGTATTGGCTCTGCTCTCGGCATGAACAGTTATGGACCGGCCAATTGGCTGCTCGCCGGCCTCGCCTTGGCACTGGCTCTGATAGCCGGCGGCGGCGAGTGCGCCAGCTATCGGCTCGGACGCAGCGTACTGCCCACGTTCTATAACCTTAGCATCAGTCTGCGGGGCGATGCCGATAATCCTGGCACAACGTTCGATGGCGAGGTCAAAATCACGCTGAGAACGTTGCAAGCGGATGTGCGCCAGATTACGCTGCACAAGGATGAGATTGAGATACTCGCGGATGTTGGGCTCTATAACAGTGCGGGTGATCTAGTGGAGGATATTGCAAGCACCTCGCTGACCTTTGACCAGCCGACACAGCAGCTAACGGTGCACCTGGCCCAAGCACTGGCGATCAGCACGAACTACACGCTGCACTTCAAGTACACGGGCAGGTGCAGAGCACGATGACGGGTCTGTTCTCCAGCAGCTATACGGACGTGCCGACGGGCAAGACCAAGTGGATGGCCGTAACGCAGATGCAGCGTATCTACGCTCGACTAGTCTTTCCCTGCTTCGACGAGCCCGCGTTTAAGGCCAAGTTCCAGCTGCACATTGGCCGGCCAAGTGGCGTTAATGCCATCACCAATACGCAGTTGATCGAAACGACAGACGAGGGGTATATTTTTAAAAATATAATCCTCGCGATAAGCAGTTTTTGATTACATTTCAATTGCAGCAATAATCGCTTTATGGATCACTTTGACGTGACGCCCGTTATGTCCACTTATTTACTGGCATTCATGGTCTTTGAGTACCAGGCACGTGGCTCTATCAGCGATTTTGCCGTTGTCACTCGGCCAGACGCCTACAACAACACCAACTTCAGTTACGATGTGGCCCAACGCGTGCTGGCAGCCTACGGCGACCTATTCGGGCGAACCTACGCGGAGCTAGGCAACCCGGTGCTGCTGCATGCGAGCTCCCCTCGCTTCCCCCACAATGGCATGGAGAACTGGGGTCTCATTATCTACAGGTGGGTTTGCGCTTATATACGGCAAGTAAGTTCTATGCTATTTAAAGCTGAAGTCTGTAGTACTTACAAGGGGTCTTTTCATATTTGGGGCGGGTTGAGGGAGGTATCTGCTTTACGAGAACATAATATACTCAATTTGGTGACATCAGCTCTTATAGTCTCCGAGATATGCTAAGAAACCCATGACTTATATTCGATTTTTATCGATATTAACGAAACGGGAAAAAATGAGAAACTTGTTCTACGCATAGTTTAGGAAAATCTATAGTTAAAAAGTTTGTCAATGGCTTTTGTAGTTTCCAACATCGCTACGTTCATACAGACGGATCGTCCTGATCAGGAATATATAGGCTTTATTGCGGCGGAGATGCTTCCCTCTGCCTGTTACATACATTTTCACAAAACCTTTATACCCTTTTTACCCTTTTCAGGGTACGATCGAAATGTAATACATATATGTGCTTTATGAAATGGGAGAATACCGAGATACCCTAATATGCCTTCGTTTCGTAATCCTAACACTACTTTACTCTGCAGGGATAACATACTCATACACGATCCTGGCTACACGGATGGCTGGACGGATAAGGAGCTCTCCGTACGCATTCTGGCCCATGAGACATCGCACATGTGGTTCGGCGACAGCGTGACCTTTGCCTGGTGGAGCTATTTTTGGCTGAACGAGGCCTTTGCACGCTACTACGAGTACTTCATGGCGCATCAGGTAAACATAAGCCGGAATTAATGCCAGCTGGGATCCATCCTAAAGAGAGCTATGTTCGCCACAGTTGCACCCAGAATACCAATTGGACGAACAGTTTGTTGTGCGCCAGATTCAGCTGATCTTCGCAACCGACGCCACGGCCAGCACCCAGCCAATGACCAGCCCGGAGGCGAGCATACAAACGCCGACCGAGATCGGGTCCAAGTTCAGCAGCATTACCTATGCCAAGGGTGCCAGCATTGTGCGCATGTGGCGTAATGCGATGGGCGGCGAAAACTTCGAGAAGGCCATCCAGAAATACCTTAGGCAGCAGTGAGCATGCGAAGTTCTTGAAGCCAATCCCAAAAATATTACTTGTCTTTTTTTCCGTCAGCCACTTGGGTAACACACAGCCCCAGGACTTGTTTACACATCTCAAAACGTACTGGCCAACAGAACAAAATGTGGACTTGGATCAGTTCTTTTACGACTTCACCGAGCAGGTGGGCTTCCCAACGATTACGGTGAACATCAGCCGCGAAGATCACATGATCACCCTGCGACAGCGTCGCTTCCTACTAAACACTTATGACGGTAGCGATGGGGATATACGCTACACGGTGCCCATTACCTTTGCCACCAATATTTCGCCCAATTTCCAAAATCTGACTCCCCATATATACTTCAGTAAGGCCGTGGATATGATGGAGCTGCCATTCTCTGAGGCCATCGAATGGATTGTGCTGAATCTGAAGCAGTCCAACTATTATCGCGTATTTTATGATACACCGCTGTTGCAGCGCATCCAAGTGGCCCTGAAGGAGACCGGCCACAGCGGGGTGCCTGTCGAGAATCGTGCTCAGATCATCGATGACCTCTTCAACTTTGCCCACACTGCAATGATTGATTACGTCCAAGTGTTCGAATTCATGGAGTATTTGAGCAATGACGTCGATTACGTACCCTGGTATGCGGCCTACGTGGGCATGGAGCGCGTTGCCAAGCGCTTGGCCCCGGAGCTGCTGCCTTACTTCGAGAAATACCTTAACAAAATTACAGCTGCAGTTCAGAAAGAGCTGGGCGTGAGCTGGAGCACCCAGGACAAAGTGCTGGATGTCTACAATCGCAACAAGCAGGTGGCCTGGCTCTGCAAGTACCAGAATGCCGCCTGCAACGCCCAGGTGCAAGAGAAGTTCGAGGGCAGCTCCGAGAAACCTTCGCCGGACTATCGCGAGACCTTCTACTGCGCAGCGGCCAGGTCGGGCGGGTATGTCCGTGTGCTGGAATACTACGAGAAGGAATCCGATCCCACCGAACGAGAGCTTCTTTGGCGCGCCGCCAGCTGTACTAGAAACTATCGGACGCACTACCAGAACGAGATTTTAGGTAACGCCAGCAGTGTTTCCCTAAAGACTGTTGGACTGGCACAGCTCTATGAGCAAAATCCCGACTTGATAACGGATGTTTTCCGTATGGTAACAGAGGATATCGAAAAGTTGGCTGATGCGTAAGTACCTCAATAGATTTTTTTCTTCAAGATCTGTAACAAGCTTACTACCATCAATTGATTGCAGTTTGGAAAGCTGGCCAAAAACGGCCGAGGCGCTGAGCGACTTGGCGAACTTCTTTACCACGCGGGAGCAGCAGCAGCTATTCACCGTTTTCATCGATAACAACTCCATGCTGTTCGGCAGCTCGGCGGAGACACTCAGAAAGGCGCTCGACACGGTGGATAACAATGTTCTATGGGCGGAGCAACGCCTGGAACGTCTTACGGAATATCTGACTGGACGAAGTGGCGCTGCTGGACTCACAATGGCGACAACCTTATTGTCTCTAATCTTGACACTCATCAATTTTGTACTTGAATAGGAACAAAAATAAAACCTTGTTAAGTTTGACGCGTCTCCTACAAGACCACATCAGCTGTTTCCTTCAATAATTCGAGCCGGGACATTCTAAAGTATTTCACTCCTTTTTTTGCATTTAATGCCGCTTTCACCTGTAACATCTTGGACAAGTCCATTCTTAGGAATTCCATATTTTTTCAGATTTATCTCCGGAAACCAACTTCAGAGAAGACTTGTTTTCTGGTTTTGGAGTGACTTTCGCATGATCTACAATGGCAGGAAATCCGACTACCGCTTCGATTATTAGGTTTCCTGGTTATGTTTCCAGAATTTGCATACCTTAATCTATATAGATATTCCAACATCTATATAATAATATTATTAACTTATTACCAAAATTTCCATTATATCTTTAAGCAAAAATTATCTGTATTGTAACCTAAACGTGGCTAACGTATTAAAATTCTGACACACCCCTTTATCGGAAATGAAATTAATAACCTTTATTCACCTAATCTATTCGCTGAACAAGGGATCTTTTTTATTTCTACGTAAAGGCTTTTATGTACATGGTTATCGATTTTGCTATTACTCAACGCTTGTAATCACTCTAAGTTCATAAATATCCATAAAATGCGATTCCCTTATCAATGACTGCCGACCCCACAGACCGAAAGTTGCTATACCAATGCGCAGTTAGAAACAACGCGTCAAAACGAACTATCTGGTCGATTGGTCATATAATATCATACTTTTAATCTAATCTCGTAACGAAATCCTTCTTTTTTGGTAAGGCTTATATTAGTCAATATGTGTTGAATTGCCCCAACGCGAACTTAGTATTCGAACAGCCTTCGATATGAACAGTTGTCGAATCGGAGTTTGGCCTTTGGTGGCACTCCTCTCATTGGCCTGGATCGGCAGCTATGAGTGTGCTCTCAACTATCGGCTCGAAGACAGCGTACTGCCCTCCTTCTACAACCTAACCATCAGCCTGCGAGGCGATGCTGAGAATCCTGGTGCAAAGTTCGATGGCGAGGTCAACATTACTCTGCAGGCGGTGCAGGCCGATGTCAACCAGATAACGCTGCACAAGGATACATCCCTTACTGTAGAAACCTGTTTACTCTACAATGCCAATGGCCAGCTAGTGGAGACTGTTGCGAACACCCAGCTGACGGCTGAGGAGCAGACGCAGCAGCTGACTGTGCGACTGGCAAATACCCTTACGGCCAATGTGAGCTACACCTTGTACTTCAAGTACAGCGGGAATGTTCAGACCGACACGGTGGGTCTGTTCTCCACCAGCTATATGGATGAGGCCGCGGTGAAGACCAAGTACGTTCTTCTAACGGAAATGCAACCCATCAACGCACGCCTCGTCTTTCCTTGCTTTGACGAACCCATCTTCAAGGCCAAGTTCCAGTTGCACATTGGCCGGCCAAGTGGCTTGAACGCCGTCAGTAATACGAGGCTGATCGAGACTACAAGTGTGGGGTATGACTACGAAGATAAGCCCCTAATAAAATACTCATTAATTGACCTGAATTGCAGCACTGATCGCTTTGTGGATCACTTTGAGGTTACCCCCATCATGTCCACCTATCTAGTGGCTTTCGTGGTCTCGGAGTACCAGGCCCGAGGCAACAGTTCGCTGGCCATCCTAACCCGTCCGGCGTACTACAACTTCACGGAGTTCAGCTACGGCGTGGCCGAGCGCGTGCTGCCTGCTTACAACGAGCTGTTCCAGCAACCTTACCAGGAACTGGGCAACGAGGTGCTGCAATATGCGACCACGCCCAATTTTCCCCACAACAGCATGGAGAACTGGGGCTTAGTCATTTTCAAGTAGGTGTAGACGGTGAATCACGATGGGGACTAGCCCTCACCAAATTCCTTTCCGTTCCAGGGATAAGGTGCTATTGGAGCAGCCCGGCGTTACGGATGGGTGGGAACAGAAGGAGTTCACCATTCGCAACATAGTCCACGAGAACGCACACATGTGGTTCGGCAACAGCGTCACGATCACGTGGTGGAGTTACATTTGGATGCATGAGGGGTTCGCGCGTTACTACGAGTTCTTCTTTGGACATGAGGTTTGGTGGCACTGAAGTTAGATTTCTTTCCTCTTTAGCTACTACCGAATAACTCCTTGCAGCTTTATCCGGAGTACCAGCTTGACCAGCAGTTTATCGTGACCAAGCTTCAGCATATCTTTGTGACCGATTCCTTAAATAGCACGCAGCCCATGACCAGCCCACGAGTAAGCATCCTAACACCCGCAGATATCGACTATAAGTTCGGCAGTATCTCATTTGCCAAGGCCGCCTGCATAATTCGCATGTGGCGGATTGCAATGGGCGAGGAGAACTTCGATAAGGCCATCCGAAACTTCCTCAAGGAATAGTAAGTACAAGTCCTTTAAACCCAATAACACTAACCTCATTTATATTTTCTCTGGTAGCCACTTGCGTAACGCCTCACCTATAGAATTGTATGCTCATCTTAGAGAGAACTGGCCGCAGCAGCAATATGTCACATTAGATCAATTCTTCTACGATTTCACCATACAGGTGGGCTATCCAGTAATCACAGTGACCCTAAGCGCGAACGACCACATATTCACGTGGACACAGAAACGCTTCCTCCTAAATTCAACCGATGGCAGTGATCCCAAGTTACTTTACACAGTACCAATTACCTACACAACGAACATAGCACCCAATTTCCAAAATCTGACGCCCGCTTTTTACATCGATAAGAGATCTATAAGTCTCTATCAAGACTGGTCTGACGAGCCCGTTGACTGGGTTATCGTGAATCTAAAACAGGCCTACTACTATCGAGTATTTTATGAAGCACCGCTACTTGGTCGAATCCAAGTGGCGCTGACCAAGGCTGACCACAGCGGGATCCCCGTTGAGAATCGCGCAGCATTCATCGACGATCTGTTCAACTTTGCCCTCGCTGGATTGATTGACTACGTCGAGGTTTTCGAATTCATGGAGTATATGAGCACCGAAACCGATTACATCCCCTGGTATGCCGCATATGTGGGTTTGGAGACGGTGGCAAAGCGCCTGACCCCGCAACAGCTACCCAACTTCAACAAGTATCTGAGCGATATCACAGCCGGGGTCTACGCCAAGCTGGGCGTGAGCTGGAGCACCCAGGACAAAGTGCTGGATGTCTACAATCGCAACAAGCAGGTGGCCTGGCTCTGCAGGTACCGGAATGCCGACTGCAACGACCAGGTGCAAGAGAAGTTCGAGGGCAGCTCCGAGAAACCTTCGCCGGACTATCGCGAGACCTTCTACTGCGCAGCTGCCAGGTCGGGCGGGTATGCCCGCGTGCTGGAATTCTACAAGAAGGAAACCAACTCCATCGACCGAGAAATATTTTGGCGTGCCGCCAGTTGTACCAGGGACTACCGCACTCACTACCAGAACGAGATCCTAGGCCAGGGCAATAGCGAGGCCCTCAAGGTTGTTGGCCTCGCTCAACTCTACGAGCAGAATCCGGACCTGATTACGCCCATTTTCGAAATGATAACCGAAGACATCACACAGTTGGCTGATGCGTAAGTTCTGTATTAGATATGTCTGGAGCTTCCATAACACTTTATTTTCCCGCAGTCTGGGAGGATGGTCGAAGGCTGCCCAGGCTCTGAGCGATTTGGCGGACTTCTTCACCACGCGGGAGCAGCAGCAGCTGTTCTCCAATTTCTACACGAAGAGCCACACCCTGTTCGGCAGCTCCGCGGAGACACTTAGCCGGGCACTGGATACGGTGGACACGAATGTGCAATGGGCCGAGCAGCGCCTGGGCAAACTGGTCAGCTTCTTGGCACGGCGGAACGGCGCTGCTGGACTGACGATGGCGTCGGCGCTGCTGCTGATGATCTCGATGATGTTGAATTTTTTCCTAAAATAGTTACTGAAATAAAGCCTTATTAAGTTTTTCATAATTAGAAAACAAACCCATTCTTGAGTTTTTATAGTACTTTTCTATTTTTTGTCGCAACAATATATATGATACATAGATTATCTAAAGTGAAATTTTTCCAGATGAGTGAACAAGCTGTTCTTAGATTACTTAAGAGTACCCATATCTATATCCTTTACTAAATATATGGATGTTTTTATTTTTGTATATAACTAGAAATTTATCTATTTATCAACTATATTTATAATAAAAGTCTCCATCTCTGTGTCGCGTGCCTAAGCCTACTTCTGATTCGACACACCCTTTTACCGATCAAAACTAATAACTCTAATGAACCTAATCTTATCATGTTACAAGGGCGGCGTTATTTAGTAAATTCTACGTAATAGTTCTTATCTTATCACAGATAAAACTGTTAAACGGCTTGTGACCATTATGAAGTTGCCATTATCCATAAATTGTGATTTCCTATCAAAAGTTCCCATAAATAGTCATAAATAGGTATCCCTATCCACAGTTGGAAACAGCTATCTGCAGGTGTCAAAAACAACCTGTTGGTCGAGCGTTCAAATAATGTCATCTTTACTCATGTGTTTAATCTTATCTTTCCACAAAATCACCTTTTTTTTAGAATGGTTTACATGAGTTAATATACGTACAATTGGCCCAAAGGGAACTTAGTATTCGAACAGCCTTCGACATGAACAGTTGTCGAATCGGAGTTTGGCCCTTGGTGGCACTCCTCTCATTGGCCTGGATCGGCAGCTACGAGTGTGCTCTCAACTATCGGCTCGAAGACAGCGTACTGCCCTCCTTCTACAACCTAACCATCAGCCTGCGAGGCGATGCTGAGAATCCTGGTGCAAAGTTCGATGGCGAGGTCAACATTACTCTGCAGGCGGTGCAGGCGGATGTCAAGCAGATAACGCTGCACAAGGATACTTCCCTTACTGTAGAAACCTGTTCACTCTACAATGCCAATGGCCAGCTAGTGGAGACTGTTGCGAACACCCAGCTGGCGGCTGAGGAGCAGACACAGCAGCTGACTGTGCGACTGGCAAATACCCTTACGGCCAATGTGAGCTACACCTTGTACTTCAAGTACAGCGGGAATGTTCAGACCGACACGGTGGGTCTGTTCTCCACCAGCTATATGGATGAGGCCGCGGTGAAGACCAAGTACGTTCTTCTAACGGAAATGCAACCCATCAACGCACGCCTCGTCTTTCCTTGCTTTGACGAACCCATCTTCAAGGCCAAGTTCCAGTTGCACATTGGCCGGCCAAGTGGCTTGAACGCCGTCAGTAATACGAGGCTGCTCGAGACTACAAGTGTGGGGTATGATTACGAAGATAAGCCCTAATAAAATACTCATTAATTGACCTGAATTGCAGCACTGATCGCTTTGTGGATCACTTTGAGGTTACCCCCATCATGTCCACCTATCTAGTGGCTTTCGTGGTCTCCGAGTACCAGGCCCGAGGCAACAGCACGCTGGCCATCCTAACCCGTCCGGCGTACTACAACTTCACGGAGTTCAGCTACGGCGTGGCCGAGCGCGTGCTGCCTGCTTACAACGAGCTGTTCCAGCAACCTTACCAGGAACTGGGCAACGAGGTGCTGCAATATGCGACCACGCCCAATTTTCCCCACAACAGCATGGAGAACTGGGGCTTAGTCATTTTCAAGTAGGTGTAGACAGGGTGAATCACGATGGGGACTGGCCCTCACCAAATTGCTTTCCGTTTCAGGGATAAGGTGCTATTGGAACAGCCCGGCGTTACGGATGGGTGGGAACAGAAGGAGTTCACCATTCGCAACATAGTCCACGAGAACGCACACATGTGGTTCGGCAACAGCGTCACGGTCGCGTGGTGGAGTTACATTTGGATGCAGGAGGGATTCGCGCGATACTACGAGTTTTTCGTGGGAAACGAGGTAAGACACGCAAGCAATGGTCTTTATATTAGTATTTTTTCCCTTATTAATTTGTCCGACAATATTGAAGGTTGTGACCTTAAGCGTCACATAAATACTCGTCAAAAATTTATTAAATTTTTGGCCATGGGTTTCCCTAATTCTATCCTGTCAAGTAATGTACCGATTAGCTCCTTGAAAAATCAAACCAAAATCCGTGCACTTGAGCCCGCTCCAAATCGTAAAAAATCGATATATTTTACAGTTTTAAACAGAGCTGCAAAACGAAAAGAATAGTGTCGTTGGTTCGGTTCACGGCTCGAACCCATGTGCCATCTCTGGGCTCGTTTCATGAACCTGGTTTTTCACGTTTCTGAACCCAGGTTCTGGTTCGAACCTGTGTTCGGCGCCTTTACTTCCTTTTATAATTTGTTCACTAGCAAAACCCAAAATTGATTAAGGCCCTTTTGCCTTGTACTTTTTTACAAACGCGAAATTCTAAGAGACGATTGGATTGCAAATTGGTGGCCACAGTGGTCTAACGAAGAATACGTTAGGCGAGTGCCTATGTATGTATAAATACAAAAAAATCTTGAACCGAACCAATTTTTAATAAGTATGGTTGAGTTTGGGTTCAGGTTCGGAAATCTTTTTCAAACGGGTTCAGTTCAACATTTATGTTGAACCGGTTTACAGCCTTGGTTTTAAAGTTACACTTAAGATACACCCGAAACTAAATATGTCTCCTGTTTTTTCGCTGAACTCCTTCCAGCTTTATCCGGAGTACCAGCTTGACCAGCAGTTTGTCGTGACCAAGTTGCAGCACATCCTGACGACCGACTCCCTAAATCTCACTCAGCCCATGACCAGCTCTGAGTCCAGCATCCTTACACCCGCAGACATCGACTATAAGTTCGGAAGAATATCATTTGCCAAGGCCGCCTGCATAATTCGCATGTGGCGGATTGCAATGGGCGAGGAGAACTTCGACAAGGCCATCCGAAACTACCTCAAGCAGCAGTAAGTGCGATTTCTCTATGCCCAATTCGGTTTACCTCAGTTCTGTTCCTCTTTCAGTCATTTGGGTAACACCCTGCCATCAGATTTGGCTGCACATCTCAGGGAAAACTGGCCGGAGGAGCCTTATGTCAACGTCAATCAATTAATTTATGACTTCACCGTGCAGGTGGGCTACCCAATGCTCATAGTCAGCCTTAGCCTGGACGATCATAAGTTTACCCTGGACCAGCAGCGCTTTCTGCTCAATTCCAGTGATGGCAGTGATCGCAAATTGCGCTACACCCTGCCCATCACCTACACCACGAACCTAGCACCCAATTTCCAAAATCTGACGCCCGCTTTTTACTTTGATAAAATAGTTGGTTTATATACGCGTTGGTCCGACGAGCCCATTGACTGGATCATTGTTAATCTGAAGCAGGCCAACTACTATCGAGTATTTTATGAAGCACCGCTACTTGGTCGAATCCAAGTGGCGCTGAACAAGACAGACCACAGCGGCATCCCCGTTGAGAATCGCGCAGCATTCATCGACGATCTGTTCAACTTTGCCCTCGCTGGATTGATTGACTACGTCGAGGTTTTCGAATTCATGGAGTATATGAGCACCGAAACCGATTACATCCCCTGGTATGCCGCATATGTGGGTTTGGAGACGGTGGCAAAGCGCCTGACCCCGCAACAGCTACCCAACTTCAACAAGTATCTGAGCGATATCACAGCCGGGGTCTACGCCAAGCTGGGCGTGAGCTGGAGCACCCAGGACAAAGTGCTGGATGTCTACAATCGCAACAAGCAGGTGGCCTGGCTCTGCAGGTACCGGAATGCCGACTGCAACGACCAGGTGCAAGAGAAGTTCGAGGGCAGCTCCGAGAAACCTTCGCCGGACTATCGCGAGACCTTCTACTGCGCAGCGGCCAGGTCGGGCGGGTATGCCCGCGTGCTGGAATTCTACGAGAAGGAAACCAACTCCATCGACCGAGAAATATTTTGGCGTGCTGCCAGTTGTACCAGGGACTACCGCACTCACTACCAGAACGAGATCCTAGGCCAGGGCAATAGCGAGGCCCTCAAGGTTGTTGGCCTCGCTCAACTCTACGAGCAGAATCCCGACCTGATTACGCCCATTTTCGAAATGATAACCGAAGACATCACACAGTTGGCTGATGCGTAAGTTCTGTATTAGATATGTCTGGAGCTTCCATAACACTTTATTTTCCCGCAGTCTGGGAGGATGGTCGAAGGCTGCCCAGGCACTGAGCGATTTGGCGGACTTCTTCACCACGCGGGAGCAGCAGCAGCTGTTCTCCAATTTCTACACGAAGAGCCACACCCTGTTCGGCAGCTCCGCGGAGACACTTAGCCGGGCTCTGGATACGGTGGACACGAATGTGCAATGGGCCGAGCAGCGCCTGGGCAAACTGGTCAGCTACTTGGCATGGCGGAACGGCGCTGCTGGACTGACGATGGCGTCGGCGCTGCTGCTGATGATGTCGACGCTGGGCGGGCTGTTGCTTAAGCTGTGATTTGTGCGGGGAAATAAATGGGCGCGAGAAGCGCCGCGCAGCGGGACAAATGCCCTTTTCATGTATGCAATTACTAGGCAAAAAGGTTTGTCCTGGGCGCGCTTTATTGGGCAATAAGTCATGTGGCCGGGCGGGCCATTAGAGCGACGACTGCGGCCGGCCGCGGGCGACGTTTGGCAGCCACTATAAAAGCCGTCGGGCGGCTGGAGGTGTTTTCCATTTGCAGGAGTCGCGACTTGTGGGTGACAACAAAATGCTGCGCCACGTGCTACGCCATGAGAACAACAGGATATTCGTGCTGATCCTGCTGTACTGCGTCCTGGTCAGCTTGCTGAAGCTGTGCATGGCCCAGGCCGACAATGCGGCGGCCACCAGCGATAACGGTACTGAAACTCCCATCTGAGCAATAGCCGCAATTGTTGGCTGATATCCGATTCGCTGTTGTTTTGCAGATATCGGCCACCTCGGGGACGATTGCCAGGTGACGCCTGTCATCCATGTGCTGCAGTATCCGGGCTGTGTGCCCAAGCCCATACCATCGTTTGCCTGTGTGGGTCGCTGTGCCAGCTACATACAGGTGAGTTGGTGAGTCGGACAACGGAACACATTTCCAATCGATGCCACATTTAGGTTTCGGGCAGCAAAATCTGGCAAATGGAGCGCTCCTGCATGTGCTGTCAGGAGTCGGGCGAACGAGAGGCGGCCGTCTCGTTGTTCTGCCCCAAGGTCAAGCATGGCGAGCGGAAGTTCAAGAAGGTGCTCACCAAGGCGCCGCTGGAGTGCATGTGCCGTCCGTGCACCTCCATCGAGGAATCGGGCATTATTCCCCAGGAGATCGCTGGCTACTCGGACGAGGGTCCGCTCAACAATCATTTTCGGCGTATTGCACTGCAGTAAAAAGATCACTAGCGTAATATTTTGCACACAATTTGCATATTGAAATAAATTTTATTGACGCATATTTTAAATTAATTTCAATTTTCGCGCGACGTTTGAGCTTTCATTTAGTTGGCTCGTTCGCACATTGTCCGCTGAGAGCTGCCAGCTGTTTCAAAGAAAGTTGTTAGTTGAGTGATGTGGCAACTCGCTAAAAGTTTAAATTTGAGTCCAATTGCACAACTATAACAATCTTATAGGCAATCTTATGTTATTTACAATTAACGTTTTTAGCACGCAAAGCAAATTGCCATATATTCTGCGTAATATTGTGATAAAATCATTCAATCTATTATTTTTTCAAAAGTTGGCAGGCAAAATGCGCATGTTAACGCCAAAAAGAACCTGTTAATACAATGTTAATGCAAACATAAGCAAATGCACTTTCGACCAGTTCCATATGTAGTAAATCACATAGATTGTAAACAAATTAATCATAATTTATTGTTGAACTACACTAAAAGCAACACAACTAAAAGTAAACACAACAGCCAAATGATATTCTTCTGCCGATTATATCGTGTGCGATTTAACATTTATTTTGAACAACATACCATGTTAACGTGCAGCAGCATCGATAGTGTTATCGATTGGCTTATCGGATCGTTAACATGCCTTTAACAGATTTTTAATAACCAAAAAAGTTAACAGCTGTTAGTCGAAAAAAAATCTTTGAACGCAACGTACACGCTTCGGTTGCGTAGACGGCAGGGCGGATAAGTGTTGCGCGAGTTTAATGGTTTTTTTCGCTAAAAGAAAAGCCCATTTTCCCTTCGTGTTCTGTTGCAGTCTTCACGTATTTTAGGAATTTTAACCAACCGACGCAATTTCCACATAAAGAAATGCAGTTGAAGTGATATTTGAGTGGTGAAAGAGCTCGGAATAGTCACGCGTGTGTGTTGAAGGCAAAACGAATTCACGAATACGAATACACAAAGCAACGTCAAAGCAAAGTGCAAAAGGCATTTACACAAAATTAGCACTAAAAAAGTTACAACAAAAAATATAAAAAAAGGAAGCATGAGACGAAGCAACTTCAAATTATTCAAAAAGTGTAAAATTCGATAAAGTGCATTGAATATGCCCGAAAAGTGAAAACCCAACAACGAATGCGAATGCGAATGCAACAGTAGCGCACAAAGTCGAACGTACACACATTCTCACACACACACACACACATACGCATGCATATGGACTTGTGTTGAACGCAGTGTGGCCAAACAGCAAGCAGAACGTAGTACACACGCACACACATAAACAAATACACGCACACAGTTACACAGTTGTTATTGTGCTCTCTTGCATATTTCTGTTGTTTTGTTTGGTTTTTGTCATACGCGCTACTTCGTGTATGTTATTGTTGTTGTGTCCGAGTCGCGCGCGTTGGGCAAGGACGACAACGACGCCATCTATTGGCGCAAATCGGCGCCAACCAATCGCTTGACAGCCGCCAGGCGCACCGATTAACTGTCAACAGTGTGCGGGAGACGGGCGAGGAGAAGGTGGCTCAGTTAGCGTTACAACAGCTGTAAAGCTGAACCATGGATACATTTCGCAAGTGGCTAAACAAACCGAAGGTGCGTATACAAACAAACAACAAAAAAAATAAATAAAATTAAAACAGCACGCTGATAACCTAATTTGCATTTGTGTGAAGTTCTATAATTATGATAATAGTTGGGGCACCTTTGTGTCGGCCTTTGCTTATCATTGAAAAGTACATAGTATTCAATATATATATGTATATATATATTAAAAAATGAAAATGAGCAAAACACAATGGAGCAGACCTGTAATTAATTAAGAGCAAAAGCGCGAATGGTGTCAGGCAGCAAAAGACGCTGACAAAAGCAGCGCTGCGTTCGTGACGTCATCGCTGCGTTGTTGTGGCCCTGGGCATACACACATATATGTATAAATATATATATATATACTATATAATATAATATATATATACTATATATATGTGTAAGTGTTAATTTTAATGCTGCCTCTGTCTCGTTCACTATTTTTTCACCTCCTCTCTCTCTTACACACGACCAGCTGCGTTTTAACCGCAACTTTTTTATTTTCCTCATTCGTAGTTAGCTATTGTAATTGCGCTGGCACTGGGGCTTGCATGATTAATTCGCTGACGTTGGCAGCACTTGGAAGACAGCTAGCCCAACAGCAACATTAACCAACACTAGCGCACAGTCAGCGTTACATTAACATGTGCAAACTGCATACGTTACCCACACTATACAAATTGGCAACATGTGCGGAACACAACACTTGATACAACACAAACAAAAAACAAAACAAGAACAACAAAAGCAGCTGTCAGTCTGTTGTTCGTGTTGTAAATTACGAACTACGTAAAGTAATTTTGATTCTGTTCTTGAGTTTAATAAAGGCATATATGTATATGTATTTAATACGTTTATATGTATGTATGAAACTGTCTGTGACGACTTTGAAACTGACAGCGTTGACTGGGAAATTTTTTTCTAGGCCTATTTTAATGGAAATAAAAAACCTGGAATTTCCATTGAAACTATTGCGATTAACATAAGTATTGTGCAAACACAACCGTAAATATGTAGATGAAAATTGCCTGTATACCGATATTGCATTCTTGAATATATGTATCGAAACATTTAGTTTTGGTTATTTTTAGGCGCAAACATCACTCAAAATGAAAATACAATATCCAATAAGAATTCATCGAATTCTAAATTTAGGCGTTAAACAAAAATCGAATGACGCTCACACGTACGCACGCTCCCTGGAAGTGTAAAATGTCCCGCTAAGATCTTGTTCTGTGTTCTTTTGGATTGTTTCAAAAATAAATTTCTCTGCCCTGCCCATCTCGTCCCGCCCCTTCCCTCTTAGCTTAAGTGTTGCTTCAGTCCTCCTCGTGGCTGCTCTCAGATGCAATCGCACGTCAATCCATCAATCCGCCTGACGTTTTGATTGCCCCGCTCTCTGCTCAGTTTACAAAGTGAACAAACTGTATAAATACACGTATGGGAAATACAAAGTAAATCAAATGAAATTAGAAACAATTTACACGCAAAACACCAATAAAAAAAATCAGAGGTGTTTGTGTTTTTAACCTCGCCAACTGGAGGTCAGTGTCTGGATTTTAAAAATCAATCAAGAAAAACCTAAATAATATTAAACAATGGCAATCGTTGTTACTTCTATATAATGAACATTGCTGAGAATTGAGAAAATGATTTTAATTAAATGAAAAACCCATAAACTGGACTGACTAAGTAAATATGTTCGGTATTAGTAGAGTTTTTACTGTATATACAATTAGATATTTTAGCCCAATAGGGCTTCTATAAATTAGAATTTTTAGCAAATCATTGAGGCGAGTCATCACTGTACTTGCAAGCAAAGTAACTAGATTAGATAAGATTTAAAATTGGTTCACTATACTCATTGGATTACAGGTGATATCACAAACGTACATATATGTATATGTATGTGGCACTTAATATAAGTACAGTAAAACGTGTCAATAAACCTCGGAATAAAATATTGAAAGCCAATGGCAAATTAGATTAAATACATACATTCGCCTACTTTATTATCTAACGGCTTTATACGGGTAATTTGTTTTGGGCCTTCCTCAAAGTTAATATCACTCACACACATGCACAGGAGCACATGCATGTACATCATTTTAGTGCAGCCAAGCATGGCTCGCATCGATTTGAGTGCTTCCCACTTCCCATTTATCATTTTTCCTACTGCTTTACCCAATTTAATTGTGGCCGTTTTTTATAGTGCAATTTACATTTGCGTTTAATTGAAAATTTGTACGCTCGCTGCACTGCAGTGCAATGCAATAAATTCATTAAATTTTTATATATGTACATAAGCCACTGGAAATCCACATACAAACACATATGTACATATGTGCATACTTTCTCTCTCTTGTTTTTGCACAGCAAATATAATAATAAAAATAAAATGAGGCAGTTTTTCGACTTGCTTCACTTTCCGGTTGCTTCGTTAGTGTTTTTGTTATTGCAATTTCTTTCTTTGTGCTGTTCATTAACACACTTCTTTGTTTGCCTGCACTTGCCTTGCAAACCTCGTAAATAACGTTACGTTTTCCAACACCAACGAACAAGAAGAAGAAGAAGACGAAGAGGCAGACACGCAGCCAGCCAGCTAGTGAATGAATGAAATAGAAAATGCAGCATAGTTTTTTCTTAGCTGCTAGTTAGCTGCGTCTTCTTCTTTTCATTTTTTTCATTGACTGCACATGTGTAATCCGTCACTTGCTTCCTGGTGCTTCATTGTTGTTTTTGTGGCTTTGCGGCAACTTTCTTTTGTTTTGCTTTTGTCTTGCGATTCTGTGCCCCCAGACGCGAGCTTAATAAATCAAGGCAAGTGTGACCACAGCATGTTTTCTTATACACACACATACACTCAAGCTCAAAATAATAAGTACATCGTCACAGCTTTGTAGTTGTAGGATACTTTATAGACTAGTTTGGACTTTATATTTTTGAAAAATGGTTTCTAATGCATTGCATCACTTAATTTTTAATATGTTTTGTTTACTGATTATGTACATATTATTTTGACCATGACTGTACATACATGTACACCCCAAAGCATTGTTTTTATTTGTATTATCATTAAGTTGCCAGATTTCTTTAAAGCGACGCAAATTCAAATGACATTTTCACGTTGTGGCAACGCTGCTCTATAAAAAAGTCAACAATAGACCAGGCCAAATTCATTCATGCCGTGCAATTTACTGCAACTATTTGGAAATTTACATAAAAACGAGAAACAACCAAATAAATTCAGTAAAAGCGCAGCGAAAATCAGCATCTACTAAAAACAATGGTCAGTTGTTAGGAAGGGGGAGGGAGGGGCGTCATCGGTTTGGTGTTGTAATTGATTATCAAATGGGGACACAATCATGAATACACCTACTTACATACACACGGGTATATGCACTATTGCAAACATTATGTAATGCTCAAGATTATTAATATGCAATTTATTGTTTACAGTTTATTTGTTGTTTAATAAATACATATGCAAATTCTTTGAGGTGTGCAAAGTGCACGTGGCTTATATTTATTTATCTATAAGTTTGAGTGCACGTTGTGGTCGTTGCCTGTTCAGAATTTCCGTATATACATATGTATGTAGATAGTACTTGAATAGATATGCCTAACTGCCCACTCAACTCTCCGATCTAAACGTCTTTGCACGCCTGCTACCTGTTCATATAATTATGAAACACGGCATGCGAATAACAACAATTTGCAATTATATTCAGTCCTCTATATTTACACTTTTTTGTATTAGAGGTCTCGTTATGACTGTCATTATACGTATTCGTTTTATATAGTTGCTATTTTTAAGGCATTTGAATTGTTCTTGGGTGTTTTGCGTGTCTTTAACAATTGTGCGTCATTAACTCGTTTCAAGTTGGCATTGAATTACTTTATTGCTAGTCAGCCAAAAAAAAAATAAAGACGCTGTATAAAAAGTGAAATCTGGCTACAATTGCTTTTTATAGGGTATTGTAAAGCAGGTAGAAAAATTGCAAATCTCTTGTTTCTCTTTTAACTAGACTCTCCGTTTCAGTTACTGACTTAAAATTGGGCTTTGTTGAAGCTGAATTGCAACCAGCTCTGTAAGTAAAATAGGGCTTAAAATCTCTTTATTTGAATACAAAAAAGCCTACTTTGAATATATTGTTCACCAAGTGCATTAAATATTCGGCATTTTATATAAAGGTTATCTGTTCTTGTGTTTATTGTGATTAACAAAATATATAGTGTTTTTATTTGTTTAAGCTAAATTTTAACACGCAATACAGCTAGCCACAAAGAGTTATACATATAATTTTAGTTTCTTTTATAATTTTGTACAATTACATTTTGGGTTTTCTCCGCATTCGTAGTATGTTGCAAGGGTAAAGCACTTAAGTTCGCTCCATCAGCACAAAGCGTCCATTAACACAGTAAACTCTGCCTGCCGCGATTATGGTTGGGTTGTGTAAAGAAAAAACATGAGCACGCAAAATGGCAAAAAATACAATAAGAAACTACGAAAAAAAAAAGAAAAACATTTAACAGTCATTTTTGACATAAATCTGTGGCCCAAAGAAAGCCATAAGATAGAAAGATAGCAATAGAGAGAAGGGAAGGGGAAGGGGAAGGGGATAACTGTTGCAAGTAACTGACTCGGCGGTTGCAATGGGCACTGGAGGTCGCACCTCGTCTGTCGACAGCTGAGCGTCTGTCTTTTGAAAATTCATTTCGTAACGCTTTCTTAACCCTATAAAAAATGTTTTAAAAAAATGCAAGAAAATTTTATAAAGCAACCACACAACCACAATGTACACTTCATGTTGAGGAAGTGAATTAAATGGAAATGAAATGAAATAAAATAACCTAACACCTAACACCAGTGGCAAAGTACAGTTTGCTAATTGTATACTAAATATTGGTAGTGGTAATGCCACGGTTACTTTAATTACATAACGGCAAAGTTCTATCTCTAAAATGCACTCCACAGAAAATGTAATCTATCTAAGTGGTTGCAAGAAAATAACCTTCAATAATTATAAGTTAAGGTATTCCTTATGAACATTAGAAACACACAAAATTACTTAAATGGTGAATATTTTTGTATAAATTGTGGGCGTCTCCGAAAAAAGTACATAAACAGGTTTAAAATATTTAAGATTGCAGATATTCAAAAACTTATATAAATTTGATAGAATTTCAAATACAAAAAGATATTTCAAATGAATGAAAGTTCTTTAGATTAAGAGCCAAATATTAAGATGAACTGTCACTGAATTTTCTGGCAGCGCACACTGTGTACTTATAATAATAAACTACAAATATGCTTTATGAATGAGTGCGATGCGCATACGCACCGTTAAACGTAGCAGACTGCAGCAGTCTGTGTGTGTGTTTGTGTGTCTGTGTTTGTTTGTGTTTATGTGTGTAATTGGTGTCGTCAAGTGAATGGCGGACGCGGCCTGTTGCGCGTGCCCAAAGCAACAACAACAACAACCACAAGAGCAACGGCGCTGAGCAGCTAGCCAACTACAACAACAACCTGTTCTCCGTTGGCTCATAAAATTTGGGCCATATTGACATGTGCCACTGTTGACGCCGTCGTCTGTTAACAACTTGCTCAGCGCTCTCGTTGTTTAAGTTGGCCCCAATTTGGTGCTTCTAGCAAAGGCCAGAAAATGCTTTATGAATATTACGACATACATTGGCTGAGGCAAAATAAACATTCACGAATTGGATTCAGTCTATTCATGAGTATACCAACGGCATACAGTACGCCTTGCACTTAAATATCATTTCAATTAAATCTCTGCACTCTGCTTATCTCAAATGATTTGCACGTGATCGTTTCTCCGGAAAGAATTTCGCATGGGGGCTTAACCATTTTATTTGTTGTTGCTACGAATGAATTAAAGTGTTTTCCTAATCCACTTACACTTCCAAAGTTGTCACGAAATACATCAGCCGAGAAGACATATTTAAGCTCATTTAGTATATACAGTTCATACCGCTTATATGCAACAGCAAGATTTTCTTTGATAAAATACTCCAGATATATCAAGCAAATTATCGCTATAGGAATTTCATATAAATGGTGTTGTACTGTATATTTTAGATCAGTCATGGTATTGAGAATTCTGAATGTTTTTAATAATCTCGAGTCGCCCAGTTGTAAAGCTTTCTTGACTGAACTGATGTCGCTGCTTGTCGGATCGCAGCTTTATATTATATAACTGGCATCTGTCAAATATACATTTTGAATACTAAACATATATATCATTTCGAAGAAATATCGATCAAACTTAGCAGTGAATAGCTTTATTCTGCTCCTAACAAATATTTTTAAATATTTTTCACATCGGGCTACTTATTTAGCAGTATATTTATTATTATAGCTAACTAAAGTTGTTAATTGAATTATGTAAAAAAAAAACTATTTTTTATGGTTTAAATCAGAATATTGTGTCGTATACCTAATGGCAGCAGGGGTAGTTACTGGTCGGTATTCCGCTGGCAACTCATATAATCATAAAGAATGCGATGCGAGAAAAGAT
The DNA here is from genome assembly GCA_035043565.1 of Drosophila robusta. Taxonomy (NCBI): domain Eukaryota; kingdom Metazoa; phylum Arthropoda; class Insecta; order Diptera; family Drosophilidae; genus Drosophila; species Drosophila robusta. The sequence goes on from JAWNMW010000235.1 coordinate 11,780,146, forward strand.
GTTTTTGCTCGGCGTGAACCAAAGTAAAATATTCAACTTGAGTGTAACTTTTCCATGGGGAACTATGAAATTGAATACACAATTTGTTAATAATGAACACCTACAAACACATATTAATAAATGTGATAATGTGCGTGCGTGTGTGTGTGTGTCTGTGTGTGTGTGTACTTAATGCGCTGCTTAGAGCGCCCTTTGTGACGCATGCGACCCAAGCAGTACACGTAAGGCAAGTGATAACAACACTGTGAATTGATAATTTGTGAATAGCAAGTATTGAGTGAATGAAAGCAGACTAGCTCACGTAGATAGTTGAGCATTTTGGAAAATGTGCTGCATACACATATGTACTCTTATGTGCAACTAAATTAACAGAGTGTGAATGTTTAATCGGTAATTTACGAGCGGCGATTGACGAGTGAAAAAATCAAACTGAGAGTGCCTTGGCTGTTAATTGGCCTGGCATTTTTCAGCTGCGATTTGTTGGCATAATCTACATAAATCTCGTATATAATGCGATAATGCAAGGTACGAAAGTTGTCCAGCCGATTGGAGATTGTTAGCTTGTTGCTGTTAAATAACTTTTCATGACATTTTCATGAGTTCATGCCAGACGGGCAATTGTGAGAGTCATAACTGCGAGCTCGAGCTGGCAATATTATGTATATTAAAACCAAAAAGAGAGGGGATAAAAAAGAAAATGTACTGAGTTTTTCCTATAAAAGATTGTAATTTCTACTCGATTATTTTAAATGCTACGTTAAAAAAAATACAAAATTAAATTAATCAAAATTTTGAGACTGAAGTAAATATTTACTAAGAGATTTCCTATTTCCGGCAACGATCTGGCAACCCGAAGTGTAAACTATCTCAGACTATCGCACAGGTGTAAATCACAAAAGTTTATTTCAAAAGTAATACCCTTCAGCTTTTGAAGTTACCGTGTTTATTATCAATGAACTTAATAGCTTATCAGCCCTGATATCACAACGCGTTTTGGTCAGACAGCTGTCTGTTTTCGACCGTTGATAGATCTGCTTTGTTGGGATCTAATTGGTTACTGTCAATGATATGCGAGTGCAATCAGAAAGCGTTACAATTTAACACACACACACACATGACACACAGTGAAACCCCCTGCAGGTGGTTTGCGCCAATATGTCAATTATTACGTTTACGGTTTACGTTTTTACTTGATGCGCGCTGACAGCAACATTTTCCAAGCGAAAAAAATAAATAAATATATATATATATATATTTATGGCCAAACAGACCGCTGACCGTGTGCAATGGGAAAAGTAAAAGCGGTGAAATTTTCCCATTCACATCGAATCGATCTCGTCGCATCGTCGCCGCCGTCGTCGTCTGCATTGCGAGCAGTGCAATGCACTGGCCAGCAGCCAATCTCCTACTTTCGAATGTGCCGCCGCAGTGAGGCACTCGTGTATTACCTAACCCCCACACACAAACCTCGGTGTGGAGCCTAAGCTAGGCGCGCTAGAGTGCCCTACAGAGAGCGAAGCGCGTTGACTGCTTATCAATAGCTTAAAGCGCCAGTTGCATAAGACCACGCCGCACACTGCCCGGCATATCAATGAGATGCGAAAGCTGCCAGTCCGTGCGGACAGGGCGGGGTTAGGCATACGGAGCTACGAAACTGGAACTTCTGCGCGTGTTGCGAACAAAGCGCATGTGTCTACGCCCCCACTACGCTACCACAGCGCTCAGCTGACTAAACTGAGAATGGCTCTGGCTATTCAATTAACGCCACGTCACTTCCGAGTGCGGACAACGCATATCGAATGATTAAACGCTTGTCCAAGTGTATCTTGCACTCTAACCTCCGGGCAGTCTACGTGAGGAGTAGCAAAAAATAAAAATACAGCAACTGAGATTATTGCGGTCAGGTGTAACCGACAACGCAATACTCCACAATGTAGTAACACCAAAACATTATTTGTACACATTATCGATCTAGAGGAAAACATTACACAAACAAACATTAAAATAGGTTAAGTTTTGACCAAGTTATGGAAGTTTGAATGGGAGCTATGGATCCGGGAGCTTTACCAAATTTATCATTTTTGGCATGATTTTTGACAATAATTCGAAACCCTCAGAATCGAATTCAATGTTGTTTTTTAATTGTGACAACCACAATCGATTAAATATATAAATTTAAATTTCTAAATATTGAAAAAACTGTTCGAAAATAAGCAAGGGGGAGTACATGATATTTTATGAAAAAATTCAAAAACATTTTATTTTTAATATTGCATTGCACAAACCTAATATACTCATTTCACTTCGAGAACGAGTATAAATAAACAAAACAGAAAAAGTGAAAGCGATTGCGGTTTATCATCTTTGTCATCAATGGGCGACAGCTGTGGCGCCTATAATCACAAAAGATCCGTGGGTGAACCGGGTAGCTCTTGCGCTGGTTTATTTTTGCATATATATAATTGCAAAATTAACTTCAATTCAACGGGCTCTGAAAGCTTCTTTTTAAGTAGGTGGGCAACCGTATAGATAGGTCACATCTGGAAATCGGGGCTATAAATGCATAAACAAATGTTTTGAAATGGTAATATTTAGAAACTTGAAGGTTCCCTTTTATTAGTATTAGTAATTATATTTGCAACAAGTATTTTATAATACTTTTATATCATAAGTATAAATAAATAAGTATAAGAAACAGAACATTAGCCTGGTACTTAACTCCTCCTGTTGAAATTATCGACATTATTTCTTAACACTCAAGTTACGTTGGCATTTTTTTGGTATGCAAATCAGATATATAGCGCGGAGAATATATATACAAAGAAAATTCCATACCATCCAATAGTCTGAAGAGACTGATAATGGTTTAAAGTTTAAGAAATGTGAACGATAAGCGTACATATCTTTATGCTTATCATTCGCATTTTTTCTTACGATAATATTAAAATATTTATACATGATAATATTAAAGCATAAAAGAAAGAGGCAATCATAAAATCCTCTGAAAGTCACGCCTCATATATATATTAAAAATATATTAAAAAATGACGAACATAATATTTGAGTTCCACGAGTCATCAACAACTTAATCATGATTTTGGTCTCTAGAAATGAGGCTCCTTTGATCATAAGTATTTTTGTGTGAGTCCCAAATTGGCATCTAGTGAAACTTTCATGTTGTGTCTAATTTTAGTATTTTGGTGAGGTGCTGATCATTTCTAATACTTATTTGAAATGTTTACGAAATAATTACCTGATTAAGTTGAAATAAAATTAACAAATGATATAAGAATGATGGAAGGGTTACGTTGCCGTAATTCATGAATATGTAATCGGGTCAGCCCAGTTGTTATCGACCTAAACGGGCCGCTGGCCGTCGTCTCGTCTATTATTATCCAATTTATTGGCTTTTGTTGGTAGTGTTTGTTTGCCAGAGCTAGTTTGTTGGCTTGTTGTCGCTTCTTCCGCATTAGTTTGTTTGGCTTGCCCTCTCGCCCTCTTTCTCTCTCCATCTTTCTATCTCTTGCATGCATTTACATGTGTCGTATTGTGTGTTTGGAAATGTATGCAAATTTTACGTTTTATTTGTTAACAAATTGAATAAATTATGACATAATAAAATGTTTAATTTTTGCCACATTTTGTTGACTGTGAAACGGGTGCGTTGCCAGCTTATTGAAATTTCAACAGCTAGAACCTGAATCGACGCGCATATATGTACATAATGCATGAGGGTTCACTTCCGTTTTACCGGAATTTGCAATTTATGCTTTAAGAATATTAAAGGAAATTATTATAATTTTAATTTATTTTTTGTCATTGTTTTTGCAAGTTGAATGCACCCGCAATGCGCGGGCAATGCTTTGCAAATTGCCCGGAAATAAATGGCAAAGAGAAAAACGTTTTAATTTTTTGTCAGATCAATAATGATGTTAAAACCTGAACAAATGTTTGTTTAAATCCTGCATTTGCCCCGTTTGACTTTACGTTTTTTGCTGTTGATAACTTTACGCCGCTTTGTCTCATTATATTTTCTTTTATATTCCCTTTGATTTTGCAATCTGAATGAATGACTATGAACATTGTCCGCCTATCAATGTTTCTTGGGAAATGTTGTGCGGGAGGTGAAATGGCCGCTTTGTTAATCTTTCTCAGTGGCTTCCCATGAATAAGTGTCATGCATTTGTGCATATATACACATGGTTGCATATGTAGATTATCATTTATTTATATAATCAATTTGACCATGACTCACTTTTTGCTGCCTCATTAAATTGTGCTCATTTCCCGTGGTGAACTGCTCCCCAATTATCGACGCCGTTGCCAAAGGCGACAATTTCACAATCTTTTTACAGTCAATTCGAATTCGTGCATTGCCTGTTTATCAAAAGTGAAAATAAATATTCGAATATATATAATACGTATGTATATTGTTTATATATTTACATGTATATATTTTTAATTCAATTTCATTTGTGCTTGCGTGACATTTAATGCCATTAAAGCTAATTGTAAAGCTAATTTAATTCCTGCGAAGCTCTCATTGAGTGCAATCGTAATTACGAACAATTATTTATACGGATATAGCACTTTGTATAATATGCTCGAATAATATGGCTATAATCATTACCTGTTCTGTGAAAATACTCTTAGTTTTCTGTTCTGGCCTCAAATTTCTGTCGTTCATAGGTATTTATAGGTGGGTAAAATATTTAATTAGCTAATCGATTTCTTTGTATTGGTTGTATTAATAAAAAAACCAATACAAAAAATTAGAATTATTATTCCTAAAAGCCCATGCATAAAATTAAAAAGTAATGATTACAATAAACTTCTTGTCAAATTAAATCATTTTCTGGTCAATTTATGGGGATTTCAATTGCTGAATAAATTAAAAATTTCTCTTGAATTCTAGAATTATCAATTTCTAAGCAAACACTATTTCCTCAAAAGAACGTAAATATTTGTAAACAGCCCGCCCTCTTTTAATTGTGAATCAACCCTAAAATCAGTTATTTTTCTCTTGCTTATTATTTGCGACGCATTTTGTTTGATTGTTTATTTTTTTAAAATTTTTATGATGAACTACATAGTAAAAATGTATAAAGGTATAGCCACAAAATTATCTCTGTTTGCCTTTTGCCAAGTGCTGTGTGAGCTGTTTACAAAATTTGAAGCTTTTTGTTTTGTTTGGAATGTCGATTATAATGGGAAACCTATGTATATGTGTGTAGTACAGTTGCTGATAACTGAACGCTAGTATCGTGAGCTTGGGGCAAACTAGAACAGCTGCTAGTTGTTTGATAATTTTCTCACCGTTTATTATTCTATTAAATTTAACACTTTTCTAGTTATAAATTGTCCAGCAATTAAACTCAATTGATACATCAATAGATGTATGAAAATGTCAAACACTCAAGCTTTGCAAATTGTCAATTAACCGTTTTGGGGCAGGTGACGCCTAGGGAAGAGCAAAGTAAAATGTGGCTTTGGTCTGTTATACAATCGTTCAGATATTATATATACATTTGCACTCATGCTCATAAGAAGGTCATGTTGTGGGGTTAACATTGGGTCTCCACCTTATTTGCAATCACATTCGCATTCTTTTTGTTGTGTGTAATCAAGGCTTTCAATTGCTAACATTTTCTTATTTTAGTTTCTTCTTGTTTTTTTTTTTTGCCAATTGATGAACTGATTGAGTGCCAGAAAAGATGCGACCTCATAGCGTATATTCAATGTCAAGTGCGTCCATAGATAGACAACACTTAGAGGGAGGAGAGCATCGGAGCCGTAGTCGGCATGGCGCCATTGCATGACGCTTGTCATGAGTGCAATGAGTGTTTTCTATGAGTACACTTTGATTTCCAGCTGCAGTCGAGGCCAACAGCTGCTTGCAATTTAAGCCTCGTGCTCGTGCTCGTGCTCGTTCTCTCCTCGTGCTCGTCCGCGTCCTCGTCCTCGTCCCGGGCGACTCAAGGACCTATGTTTGCATTTTGCCTGTCGTCAGTCGCCTGTTGCTGGCCATTTGGTGGCAAGGTCGCCTTTCTTTATTGTGACGTCAGACACGGTGTCCTTAACAGCTACTGTTGCCTGACAATAATTGACTAACGTTTTGGCATTCAAGTTTTTACTCATTTTACATTGAAAGTCGAACCACACAGCCGCAACCCACACGCTTTCAAACATATGTCTGTCTGTGCTGTTGATGTGTTTACCATAAATGTGTTTTTTGTATGAGTGTGTGTAGTGTGTAGTGTGTGTTATCAAAAACATTCGATTCGCTTACACACATTTAATATATTATTGCTGCCAATTTTGCTGGTATTGCGATAAGCGCCAATCAAACACTTGAAGCAATAATTCAAATATACGGTGCCACATTTAAAAAAAAAATCAAATAAGTAACACAAATAAAAACTAAAAACACTTTTAAATGTGGACTTGAAAATGTAAAATGGTCATGCGGGACACGTATTCTTTACATAGTTTCATTTAAAATAATTTTGATATCGGACCTCTTAAGATAAATGTTCACCCCGCATAACTGTTCTAGAAAACAAATGTGAATATCGATTTCTGTTAGCCATTCCATAAACTTTTCTCTTTTTAGAAAAGGCATAAGTTAACATGCGCAATGTTGCGATGCGAATATTGCAACATTGTGACAAAAGTATGTAGATATCCAAACAATCCTAAAACAACAAAATTCAATACCATAAACATCCGTTCAAATCAAAGTACTGCCGTCAAAGCGAATCGACCCCTTGACCCCTTGTCCCTACAGAGTTATCGCCGCTGCCTCTGCCAACGAACCCACTGCTAGCTAGGGTCTCTAAGTTCTTGAATGTTTTAGTCTGAGACTAATTCTTGAATAAAACGAACGTGTTCAAACAGAAATTTCAACCAAACAGCTGTTTAAATTGAACTTACTTTAAACTTGTTTCGGGGTCATTATCTTGTTCGCTCAATATTCGCTTATTAATAATCAAAATTGTGTGCAGCAATGGGGAATAGGCTTAATTGTTTTATTTTAAACATAGTTGCAATTCGTTTAATGTTTTTGCACAGACTGCATGAAATGTCTATTAAATTATTTAATGAAAGCAAACACAAAAAAAATGTAACATTTAATTGAAATTAATTAAATTATTGAAGTTGATCTAGTTTTTCACAAACAACAATAAAATTACATAGAATACTTCAAATACCTTATCTTTATATGTAGCCCGAAAATTACAACTTTTATTAATTTGCACTTATAATAAATAAATAAAACGCTGTTTTATGCGTGACACATTTAAATTTTTCATTAAATTTTCTTAAAAAAAGGTGTGTTGTTTAACTAATATTGAAACTTTTGTAAAATATATTATGTTATATACTTAGTTCAGCCAAATTTTATATATGTATTTTAGACTGTAATCGTGTATAGAGTCAAGCAAGAAGAATATATTATTTATATGCTAAAGACTAGAATCTCTTAGCTTGATAACTGTATAAGGGTATACGCTCGCTGATAATTGTTGTATATTTTATTGTATCCTTGACGGTGCCTTAGCCGGTATACGCTGTCCCTAACAATAATTTACTTGGCCGAAACGCACTTGGAATATTTAATTGCACATTGACTGTTTGTGCCTTGCGGCTGGCTGCTTTTAATTACAATGGAGATTTGTACATTAAGTTTAATGTAACTTAAGTGTAAATAATTAATTAATTATGGAATTGCCGTTGGCCTCAAGGCCGGCGGTCATTGGCACCAGCCTAAAAAGCGGTCGATAAACATGAATCAGCTTGCCAAACAAACGAAAGTCTTTGCTGATGTAGATTCGTTATCAATCTACTTTAATTGATTACCAAGTTGTGTTTTAGCCAAGTACGCTTTTTTTTCTTTAAGTTTTTGGTAGAGTCGCAGTTTGACAAACTTATTGCGTAGCGTCGCATTGCCACGTCTCTAAGGCCCAAGTAAATGGCCATAATAAATCTGGCGCTAAGCAACAAATGGTCGATCAACTGCGACGTCGTTTTGTTTTTTACTTTTTATTTTTTGACCAAAACCAGCTACAGAAGCAACTCAATGTGCTCTAGTCGAGAGTGCGCAACGAGGCAATACCCTGTATCCAGTTCGGGGCTGCCGTAATCGAATCTCTATGCATTTTAACATCAAAATTTGTGAACAAATGTGCCAAAAAGTGAAACATGTTTTATTTATTTGAAACATGTTCAAATTTATTTGAGATTTTCTTAACATAAAACGACACTGAATTTCGATATTTATAGATTTTAGGAAAATGTGGGATGCTTTTAAAATAAAAAGGGAACTCAGCTCTGTTCTGAGCAGAAATATATATTCTTTTTAGCATCGAATAGGCTTGCTTATTCCTGTTAATACATTAACACTCATACCCTGTTTCACTCCAATCGAGTGGTATGGGGACTAAAGAAGAGAAAAAGAGAGCGAGACGGCGAGGTGTGAGAACCGTGTGGCGGCAGTCATTGAACTATTTACTCACGGCCTTGCATACATAAATACGTAGACATAATGTTTGTGCCTAAGACATGCCCCAATAGAACTTGTGAGGCCCCAAACACGCGCACACACAAGCACACAGTGGGCAGTGCATGTGTGTGCGTGTGTGTTTGCTGCTGAGGTTATTTCGCTTATTGCACGTTTAATTGTTGTGTAAACAAATGGAATTGCCACATGTTGTGGCAACAACGTCGAACGTAGGCGCTGACGCTGGCGTCGGCATTGAGTTTTGCTACGCTTTCGGTTCAAATATTTTTTTTTTACATTTTTCTTCTGTAGTTAACTTCATTTAATACGTTTTCATACTTATTCATCATTTATCGATTGGGCCGTGATTCACGTCTTTTATTTTGGCCATTCGCTGGCGTTCACTGGAAAACTAACTAACTAACGTGGTAATTAAGCTATCTAGCTCATTGCTGTTACTGTTGTTGTTGCTTGTTGCAGTAATTTCCCTTAAAAGCGTTTTTCGCTTGGTTTTTACGCAAAAGTTTTGCAATTGCCTTTAGCCTCGCCCTTCGCCCCTTGCCCCCGTCCGCCAGCGTTTGCCTCTAAGCACGCTCCTCTCCCCTTAACTGGGCTTGTCGAACTGCGCAGTTTGCGGAGTCAACGCTTTTGACGTGTTTGCCTTTATAATAAACACATTTCATGTTGCCTTCCATCGCATTTAGCTTTAGTCGCTTTTTATTTCATATTTAAACAGATCACAAATGCATAAATAAAGCAAAATAAAGAGTGAGAAAAAAGCAGAAAAGCAAAAATTAAACAAGTTCAGCTGCCGTTAACTTGATAGCAGAAAGAGAGAGAGAGAGTCGTGAAGAGAGAAAGAGTCGACACTCGCTCTCTGAGCTGGCTCGCCTCAAGCTCTTTAGTTTTGCGCCAAGTTGACAACATCGCGTACAATTTCCAATAACTGAATTCTTAATATATTCTAATTTGCAAATTCAATTAATACACATATAAATCAGTTTGCTAATTTATTTAATTCAATTTGTAGTTGCAACTTTGAATGCGGCGCAGTTGAGTATTTTTTAAAGTTTAATTTATAATATAACTCGACTTAGACACATAACAAGAATCTAAAACCGAATTTAATGCCAAGAGTTCCTATTGAAGCTATATAATATAATATATTTGTTGCTGAATAAATCTTTAATGTGAGGTCATCCTGCCTCGAAAGATTTAGATTTTTATTGTTAGTTGTGATGTATTTATCAATGCAGTGTTAAGATATCTCTAAGAACAAATAGACAAACAAATATATATTTACCTCGAATAGTTCCTATGTTCACTTAGAGACATCTCTAAAACCTTAAAACTAAAATTAAATGTCAGTCCTTAAATAGTTGTTCGAGTACAATCAATTTTATCGAATAGTTAAATTCAGTTCATATAGTTAATCATATCGGGCGTGCACTGTACACGTTTATCGTCAGAGGTGGCCAGTAGCAATCGCTGCTGAGTAACTCACCTGGGCTGTGCTTGCACGCTCCCCACTTGGCTGTTTGCTCCATTACGTGATGCGGCGCTTGTGAAATATATGAATCCGCAACGCAGTTGGCAAATTATAGAAACGCGTCAGCCAAAGACATGTGTGTGTGTGTGGGTGTGTGTGTGTGTGTGGGAGGGTCTTAGTCATTGCCTTCATCCTGTCTTAATGATAAGCACCTTTAGTAATATTTGTACCTTACTAATGCCTACTTTTCCTTTGCGTTCCGCAGGCTGATGACAAATCCTTGCTGGCCCGCTTCTACCATGCCGATCGCTCGCTGAGCGCCGTGGCTAGTGAGCTGGACAGCTTTGATGGACGCGCCGAGCCGGATCGCTGCACGCGACTGGTCAGCAGACTGCGCCAGAATCAGGTAAGTGCCTTGTTCGCTGATAATGGCATAAACTGAATGTCTACCCATTGCAGGACAAAGTGTTGGCCATAACCAACATGATAATGGAGGAGCTGTTGGGCGAAGAACGCGATCCACGTGCCTTTCGAGCCAAATTCCCGGAGGAGGTGCTGCAGGAGAATCTGGCCGGGCAGCTGTGGTTTGGCGCCGAGTGCCTCGCCGCCGGCTCCTCGATTTTGAATCGGGAATCGGAGAGCAAGGAGATGCGTCCGCTGGCCCAGGCCGTCACCAAGAGTCTGGGCAATGTGCGCGTCTTGCTGCGAGATCAGTGCCTGCGCAACAATGTGCCCAACAGCCAGACGCTCCATCTGGACTTTAACGACTCCACCACCGAGCAGCTATACGAGAGCCTCAAGATCTTTGACCATCTCTTCGCCGAGTTCGAACTGAGCTATGTGAGCGCCATGGTCCAGGTGAAGTCACGCCACGAGTACGAGATGCAGCAGTGGATTGGTGTGCTCTTCTCGGAGACGCTGCAGCGTGCGCTGAAGATCGGACTGCTCGATCAGGACATGGTCGATGCCTTCGATCCGGGCTTGATGTTCTCCATACCGAGATTGGCCATTGTCGCGGGCCTGGTGATCTATGCGAAGGGTCCGCTTAATATGGACATGCCGGGCGACGAACTCTCCGAGATGTTTCGTCCGTTCCGCACCATACTTATTAAGATCAGGGATCTGTTGCGCAACCTGAGCAAACAGGAGCTGTATCAGCTGGAGAAGCTGCTCTGCACCAATGAGGATATCATTACGAAGGTAACGCAATTAGTTTGTGCCAATTGGCGGCATTTACTGATTGATTTTTTTATTCGCAGGTGCCGCTGGGCTCCAGCAGCATTGAGGCGCCTAGTCCCGAGCACAACGGCAGCAACAACAATAACAACAACTCCAGCAGCAGCGGCAACAACAGCGAGAAAACCAACACAACAAACACGCACAAAGCCGTGGAACGCCTGGTCGATCAGCGCAACAACAACAACAACAACAGCAGCAGCTGCAATGCGAGTGGAGATGCCCAGGAAACCGCTCGCACTCCGTCCATGCTGTCGCTATCGGCTGGCAGCACGCCGACAGCCTCGCCAGCGCCGTCGCCCACGCCCTCACACTCCATAGCGTCCACGTCGTCGGCGGCGACAACGTCCACAAATCCGCCGGCCAACTGGAGCGATGATGAGGACGACGAGGAGGAGGAGGAGGAGGAGTGTGGCATATTGGACAGCGATGAGCAGGACTTGAACGATGATAGCGACAGCGATGTCGACGAGTATATTGAGGCACAGCTGAAAGCAATTGCGGCAGCGGCCGATTGTGCCTCCGGGTATCTCATACCCAATACAAATCTGGGCAATCTGCTGCAGCCCCAACAGGTGCCACTCACGGACAACTTCGTGGCCAGCGAAGACGATGAGTTTGGCAATGCGGGCACAGAACAGCAGCAGCAGCAACGAGACCAGCATCGGCAACAACAACAACAACAGCTGGCGTCGGAGCAGCAGGAGGAGCCAAGCACAAGTGCCGCCATGTTGGCTGCCCGACGCACACTGCAGCGTTTGCGTCTGCCCAGCAGCAGCAGCGAGAATGAGCAAACGTCCGCCGTGAACGGCAGCGATCCGCAAACGACAATCAGTACACCGAATGGTGGACAGTCAGTGCGCAGCAGCAGCAGCAGCAATCGCCAGCGGCACAGTCACCATCATCACCATCACCACCACCACCACCATCATCACCATCAGCGCCAGCAGCCAGCGCAAGCGGAGCAGCAGCATAGTCACACTCACAGTCACAGCCACAGTCACCATCATCATCCGCACCGCACGACTCGCAGCGCCCGCAAGCGTTGCAGCCAGGAGAACTGGGAGTCCGCCGGGGCTGAGCAGCAGGCAACGTACCACAGTCCGGCCAGCGCCGATACCAGCAATGCCTCCTCCCTCTCCGACGATGTGTCGCTGGCCATGCGCAACACCACGGCGCGCCTTAAGTTTAAGTGAGTATCCAGGTCAAATTCTCTTTTTACACGTTACACCGGTTAGCGGCCTAGAATCGGTTAGCCGTAAAACGAATACCAAAATAAATGCATATATATTAAGTTTCTAATATTGAACATAATATAAAAGTCAATATTTAGTTGTAACAAATAAAAAATAACTTCAAGTTTGCAATGTCCGTGGAGGACAAACCATGAACAAAATGCCATCAAACATCATGATTTTTTTTATAAAATAATCAAAACAAATATATTTTCAATAATGAATAATGAATAATGAATATGCAGAATCAATCTAGAAGACAAAATCGTGTAAAAAGAGAATTGGTTATATATTGTTACCAGCAGATCCTAATCAACATCTTTATCGCTTACAGGAGCACCGAGAATCTGTTGCATCGTCTGTTTGTTTGCATTGCTGGTGTTGCCGATCAGCTGCAGACGAATTTTGCCTCTGATCTGCGCCAGATATTGCGCAGCGTGTTCCTTATTAATATGTCCTCGTCGCAGGAAGACATTGATATACCAGAAAAGACAAAGGAATCGGAGCTATTCGAGTTTCGTGCCTCGGAAAATGATGTGATACAAGAAAGCGCCGGCTCCAATCAAAGCATTTACTCAGCGGAGGAGGTCAATCCCGAGCTGGACAATGTGTTCAACAATGGCAGCGGCAATGGCAACGGCGGTGGAGCACGGCACTCGGCGAGCGCGGCAATGCAGCGCAACAATACCATTGACCTGGCCAGTGGCAACGACAGCAGCTCCAACAGCTCGGCAACGTCCACGACACGCGGCCATGTGGCGCGCAGTCGCAGCTGGGTGATCAGGAGGCAGCCACCAGTGGCGCACAGGAGGAACAACGGCAGCTGCAGCAGCAGCAGCAACAGCAACAGCATCACCAGGCGCAGATGCAGCTACAGATGCAGCGTCAGCGCAACAATTCCGTTGGCAGCAATTCTCCCTCTAGCGCCTCGTCGAGCAACTCCAGCTCGGAGCACAATTCGCCCATTAGCATGCGCAGTGGCAGCCGGCGGCGCTTGCACAGCAATACAGCGACGCTGCCGTCCAGGGGCACAACAACAACATCAGCAACAACAACAGCAACGGGCGCTGCGACAACAACAGCAGCAACAACGATGTCCCCACCAGCTTGGATACCCGATGGCAAGGCGCCGCGCTGCATGTCCTGCCAGACGCCATTCACTGCCTTCCGGCGACGTCATCATTGCCGCAACTGCGGCGGCGTCTTCTGCGGCGTCTGCTCCAACGCATCCGCGCCACTCCCCAAATACGGCCTGACCAAGGCGGTGCGCGTCTGTCGCGAATGCTACGTCCGCGAGGTGCGCCAGTCGCGGCCACAGGTTCACGGCCAGGCCAGCAGGCCGCAGGCGGCGAGCGCCTCTTAGGAATGGCCCCTGGCGCTGGCCGGCGCCCAGGTCGCGACCAACTCCGAGACCAAAAAGTGCCCATCTGGTGCCCAAATGAAAGAAAAAGCAAACTGTGAATCGCAATCGTTCGTCAAAATTGTTTTTGTTTTATTTAAAACATACGCAAATCCCAAAAACATTTAGAATTCCCAGAAGAAAATACGGCACAGTACCAAGTGCAAACATACTATAAATATATATCTATATATATTTGTATACACTAGCATGTATATGATCTATATATATATACATATATATATAAACATCTAAATAATATTATTTTTTACAATTTGACCAATCGAGTGTCGTATCAAAACTGTACAATAAAGCTTCGATCTATGTATTATATTTACGCAACCATCCATGTAACTATTTACCATTCGTAAACGTATAAATATGTAAATGTAAAATATATGCTTTCAGCTCATATCATATATACCAACGCAACATATAGTTTATATACATATATAGCATATACACATTTATATGTATGTCTGTATGTCAGATGGCCTGCATTTCAATAGATCTTTTTTCGGTTTTGGGACTGTATTAGAACTGCAATCGGATCGTAGCTTTTAAATCAAACTGTTCTGTCATTAGCCAAAACACGTTAAAGAACTAGAACATAGTGTATATATATTTTTGTAGCATATGCAGCAAACTGAGCAGAATAATAGACATAAACTCTAGCGAAAATTTGCAAAACATTATTGTGATTTATTGTTATTTATACACCCTGTGTAACCACACAAAAAACAACTATCAATATGCTTTGACTGTCCAACATTTTGTCCGCATAGATACCTTGAAACTCTATAAACAATTTAAATATTAAAACTATAAAATACAGGGCATATAAATATGTTGTCGGCAATAGCCGGCTTTTGTGGTCTTACTTTATATGAAATCCATTTTGTGTTAAATCTTTTTTAAGCTAGCAGAAAATTGATTTCAAACCCTATAAAACACAGTTTTACACATAATATACGTATATGAATATATTTTTCTGACTTAAAGAATAAAAACTAATAAATAAAAGAAGAAAAAAAAAACAAACTGTAAATTGAGTTTAATAAAAACATATATCATATTTTGCCTAAATCAATAAAAAGAAATTATAAAGAATTGGAAAGATCTTTTATTATGTATGAAATTAAATGAACGGATATAACAATATTGAATCTGGGTCATCCGTAAGATTCTTTATTCTTAAACTACTTGACATTCAGTAAAATCAAGGAAACTAGATTTACGTTCTGTTTTGAATATTCAGACTTAGTTTGCATTTTAATTCTGTTCGTTTTGTTTGTTTTGTTTTTTCATTTTGTAGGCGGGTTTTTTTTTGCGCGCTTTTTACCAATTTCTTTCATTGGTTGGCCGCTGCTTTTGCCGTTGCATTGGTTTCACGTATTTTTTCATATTTCACGTGCACATCTGTAAGGAACGATAATGCCGGAACGCAAGGTGCGCAGAAAGAAGAAGCACAGCGAGAAATCTGATATTTTGCATTGGAAGGCCTTGGCGGATGACAAAGCATTTGAGGACGATGTGGATGCGGCACAATTGGATCTGATCGATGATTTGAACGAGGATTTCTTTATGATATCCTACCAGCTGGTGCAGCGCCTGGTGCCGCTGAACAACTTTGTGGCCGGCAAGATGAAGCGCTACGTGGACATTTTGGCCAGGATGCATTCGCGTTACGTCATCGAGGTGGCTGCTGGCAAGGAAATGGTTGACAAAGTGAAAAACGCAGATGACAAACTGCTGTTGGCCCTGGAAACAACTAACGCTTCCGAGTATTTGATGGAGAAGCTACGTGAATCGACGGCCGAGGCTTGGCGTACGGCGGATGCCGCACAATATCGAGAGTCCGTGCAGCAGGACAATCAGGTGGACTCCACCATCAAGTTTGCTCCCGTCAAGATAATAGAACCCTATGAGACTCAGCATCCGTAAGTTGAAATACAGTTCAGGATCACCTGTTAAGATCGCTCTTCCTTACTCTTTCTCCCTTATCCATATGCAGCATACGTGGCGTTGTCTTCCGAGAACGCGATCGTCTGGCCAGAGAGATAAAGGAATACGAAAAGCGACTGGAAACGAACCGGTTCTATTCCGCTTCCCTGGAGTCCATCATTGATGATCATCGCCACACAATCAAAAATCAACAAATACGCGTTAAGCAGGTGGAGGCGGATATGTTTACCATGGATCACAAGCATCGTACGCTTGTGGACAGCCTCGAAGAAAAGATCCAATCCCAACACAAGGAAATGGACCAATTGCAACAACTGATTTCGGAGTTGCGGGTATTCGAAAGCAGATTATATGAGGTCGTGGCCATCAATGAGACGCTGAAGCAGACGATCGAACGGATCTCAAATGAGAATTATAGCCTGATGAAGATCAACAATCGCCTCGACGGGGAGAATATTCAGTACAGAAAAACGTTCAAAGACTTGGACGCTGAATACAAAGCGTTGCTCCATGAGAAAGATGACGTGAAGCAGATGCTTCGAATAACTCAGCTGGAAAAGAAGAAGAACGAGGGTGTGTACGCGATGCTCAGTCGTCGATTCCATATGCTCGCCAAGAAGAATGCTGAGTACGCTGAGCAGGAACTGTTGCTGAAGTAAGTGACAAGCTATATACATATAGACGAGCATATATTAGCCGCCTTAGTCCGAGGTCTTACAGTAATAAGAATATTCTTAATCATAGAGTAATAAGATTAATCTTATAATAATACTCTCCCTCTTCTATCTTATTATTCTATGGTTCAAGGGTAAAGCTTTATAAACCAACACTTAACTAAAAGTGGGGCAAAAATTAATTTTACACCTTTGTGCTTGAAATTATTCGATCATCATCGTATTTCCTTACTGCCACCTACTGTATATAATTGGGGTGCATCAATCCGTCAATCAACCTGCCAGCCAGTCGGTCAATGAGTCTGCTTGAGTCTGTTTCAATCAGTTAGTCAGTCAGCCAAATAATAACTCAGTCAGTCAGCTTATCAGGTAATCCTACAATCAGTGGGCCAGCAATCAGTCATCCCCTTTCTCAGCCAGTCAGTCAATTAGTCCGTTAGCCATGCAATAAGTCAGTCAATCATTGAGTCAGTCACCGAGTCCGTCAATCAGATAATTTTTTTTATCAGTCAGTCGCTTTATCAAACAGTCGGTTAATCAGAAAGTAGCTTTTTCAGTCAGTCAGTTAATCAATAAACCAGTCTGTCAGCCCTTCAATAAGTCAGTCAATCATTCAGACTGTTACTCTGTCCTTCAATCAGATAGTTTTTTTTATCAGTCAGTCGCTTTATCAAACAGTCGGTTAATCAGAAAGTAGCTTTTTCAGTCAGTCAGTCAGTCAATCCGCTTTGCAGTCACTCATTCAATCAACTACCCAGCTTTTTTATCAGTAAACCAGTCTCTTAGCTTATCAATCACTCTTTCAATCAGTCAATCAATCAGTTCTTTCCATTTACAACTGCTTGCAGCAACGATCGAACGGTGCTCGAGAAGAAACTGGCTGTGACCATAACTCAACTGGATGAAACGGTGCGCCAGCGGGAGGACACTGAACGCGGCCGGAAGAAGTTGATAGCGGAGCTGGTGACCAACAACGATGTCTTGGCCGGGGTGCGGCACGAGATGGTCCTGCAGCGCGGTCGCACGCAAACTGTTCAAGATGAGTTGAATCGGGCGTACAAACAGTTGGACGATAGCGATAAGAAGATTCACAAGGGCTTGAAGGAGAAGCAAGATATGCAGGCGGAGATGATCGAGCTAAACAAGACTATCGAATCGTTGGAGGGTAAGTGAAGCGACCGCACACACACACACACTCACACACTCACTTGTGATTGATCTTTTAGTGAAAGTGTCGAAGAGATCGGAGGTGATTGCGTACCTGAAGGAGCAGCTGGATCAGAAGCACCAGAACTACATCAAGGTCAAAAAACAATTGGAAACGGAGCACGCCGAGAAGACAATGCTGGAGAAGAACTTGAACATGTGCGGCAGGGAGCGCCAGACGTTCCAGAATATCAACGACAAGCTGAGCTTCCAGATCAATCAGCTGTGCAACCAATTGGCCACCAACGAGAAGGAGATGTCCGGGCTAAAAATACCATCGATCAGCTGGACAATCAGGTGAAGCACAAGCAGAACGAGATCCATAGCCGGGATGTGCAGCTGCACCGCATACGCACCGAGCTAACCGAGATGAAGATGCGCAACGAGCAGCTGCAGCACAACATTGAGATGGACGAGCGGCGCTTCAAGCAGATCTCGGGCAGTCTGGACGTGGCGAACAACGAGAAGTCGCTGGCCGGGCAGCAGATCGTGCGGCGCAACGGTGAGCTGCGCGTGGAGCGCGAGAAGCTATCGATGATGCAGCTGGCCATTAAGCGCGGCACGATGCACTACAATCAGCGGCTGGAGGACATACGGCTGCTCAAGACGGAGATCGGCAATCTGCGCATGTCCAACGATTGCATGCAGCGCGCGATCACGGACACGGCCAACATGCGCCGGGAGATGGTGCGGCTCGAGCGTCAGCTTCAGCGTGAACGGATGCACGTCGCCGCGTTCACGCACGAGATGAAGTATCCGTATCGCATACATCGCTGGCGCGTGCTCATCGGCAAGGATCCGTGCAAGTATGATCTGATACGCAAGATTCAGGTGCTGCTCAAGCGCAACATACGCCAGAGCGTGGTGCGCGTCAATCTCGAGCAGAAGCTGCAGGACGTACAGCGGCTGTACGACACGCTCAAACAGCAGCTCCAGCACATGCCCAGTCCCAATATCGTCAATCGCCTCTGGCTGCAGCAGCGCATCAATCAGCGGCAGAGCCGCAAGCTGCGTGCCATGCAAGCGGAGCTGGCCATCAACGAGATCGATCTGAAGTCGCGCGACCTCATCATCGACGAGTACCAGCAGGAGCTCAAAGGAGCACCAGCAGCAGGCGAAGCCCAACAAAGTGGTCGGCAAGCTATTCAAAATCATCGCCATCACGCCCGACAGCAAATACGAGCGCCAGCTCTACCGCATGAGCTCAAATACCAGCGAAGAGTGCCTCATGGACAAGGCAATTAAAGTCGAATGAATGTTCGATGCACTGCGATTTATTGGGTGAGCACGACTAGAGCAGCGTGCTGACCACCTTGAAGCCGGCGCCCAAGGTGCGCGGCAGCTGGGCCGGCGCCGAGTAGCAATGGGCCTGCATTTGCTCCAAGAGTTGACGCTCCTCGAGCAGCTTCTGCTTGCGACGCTTCTCCTCGAGCAGTTGGCTCTTGGTCTGTGCGAGGCTGCCGCGCAGCTCCTCCAGCTCCAGCGCGTTGCACTTCTCGCCGGCCTCCCGGGCACTCAGCTCGGCCATGAGCACCTTCAGCTTGCGATCCTTGGCGGACAGGCAGGCCTGCAAGCAAAACGAGCACACAGCAATGTGCCAGAATATGAAAAAATTTGTAAACTATTTATTACGAACAGATTATATTTTAAAATATGGAAAGTGTGCTCTTCATTATGGCGATAGGCATAAATAGTAGTGATGAATTGGAAAAGAAATTGAGCCAAAATGTGAGACGAATGTGACAATGGAGGAAAATGTAGTTTATGTGGGTGGACTTTAGCAAAGTTCCATTAAGTTTAAGAAATTAAAATATAAATAAGAAAAAAGGGAAGTTGAGAAAGTAAAATGTGACCATAGAAGACAATCTAACATATATCCTATTATAGCTATGCTCGTTCACAAGCTAAAAAGAGTATATTGGGTTTGTGCAGTGTCCGTCTTGCTGTCGGCCCGTCTGTCGCTATTTAAACTAGAGACTTGAAACTTGGAATATATACTCGTGTACATCCGAGTCAGACAATCAGTTATGATTTTTGTGCCACGCCCACTGGATGGCTGGCAAATCGATAACATGATGATCCCACCATATTAAAGCTAGTCACCAAAGTTGGTATGTAGATTGCTGGTAACCCCCTTCAACGAACGCGATCTTGATATCCCGGCCATGCCTTAGAAAATAGGAAATGGTTATATATAGAGCCTCCACATTTGCAATATGTACTACTGGTAAGCTCCGCCAAACATCACATAAAAAATTGATCGGCTAATCCATGAACAAAATGCCATCAAACATGAAAATCTGTTCAGTTTTGACAAAGTTAATGAAATATGCGAGCTATGAATCCGAGAGCTTTACATGTCAAAATTTTTGTCAATTTTTGCATGATTTTTGACAAAAAAATTGACACCCTCAGAATCAGTTTTAATGTTGTTTTTTATACTAATTGTGACAACCACAATCGATTTTAAATGTAAATTTGAATTTCTAAATTTTGAAAAAAAATTTTTTCCAAAATGAGTAAGGGGGAGTACATGCTTTTTTCCCAAAAAAATTGAAAAAAAATTTATTTTCAAAAATGCATATATTTTAAATGCTGAATCAATCTAGAGGACAAACCATGAACAAAATGCCATCAAACATGAAAATCGGTTCAGTTTTGACAAAGTTACGGGCTTTTGAAATATGCGAACTATGGATCCAAGAGCTTTACATGTCAAAATTTTTGTCAATTTTTGCATGATTTTTGACAAAAAAATTGACACCCTCAGAATCAGTTTTAATGTTGTTTTTTATACTAATTGTGACAACCACAATCGATTAAAAATGTAAATTTGAATTTCTAAATTTTGAAAAAAAAATTTTTCCAAAATGAGTAAGGGGGAGTACATGCTTTTTTCCCAAAAAAATTGAAAAAAAATTTATTTTCAAAAATGCATATATTTTAAATGCTGAATCAATCTAGAGGACAAACCATGAACAAAATGCCATCAAACATGAAAATCGGTTCAGTTTTGACAAAGTTACGGGCTTTTGAAATATGCGAACTATGGATCCAAGAGCTTTACATGTCAAAATTTTTGTCAATTTTTGCATGATTTTTGACAAAAAAATTGACACCCTCAGAATCAGTTTTAATGTTGTTTTTTATACTAATTGTGACAACCACAATCGATAAAAAATGTAAATTTGAATTTCTAAATTTTGAAAAAAAATTTTTTCCAAAATGAGTAAGGGGGAGTACATGCTTTTTCCCAAAAAAATTGAAAAAAAATTTATTTTCAAAAATGCATATATTTTAAATGCTGATTCAATCTAGAGGACAAATCATGAACAAAATGCCATCAAACATGAAAATCGGTTTAGTTTTGGCAAAGTTATGGGCTTTTGAAATATGCGAGCTATGGATCCAAGCTTTACATGTCGAAATTTTTGTCAATTTTTGAATGATTTTTGACAAAAAATTTGACCCACTCAGAATATGTTTTAATGTCGTATACTAATTGTGCTTAAAAATATAACTTTGCATTTCTAAATTTTTTATAACAAAAATTTTCGAAATGTGTAAGTACTGTGTACTGTGAAAGAGTATTACGCAGTCGGTTACGTCCGACTGCAAAGCTCTTACTTGTTTTGTAGTTATAATTGTAAGAAACTTAAAATGGGAAATTGGATAGAAATAGAAAGCATGTAAAAAGTCCATGGAGGACAGACTGTAAATCATAATAAAATTGTGAATGTATTATAAAAATTAGCAATACAGAAACTAAATAAGGTAACCATGGAGGGCAATCTATCATATGATATATAGATCAAATGGTATATATTTGATCTATACAATCAATTAACCACGAAAATTTTAGAATTAAAGTTACATTTGTGGGAAAATTAAGATAAAATAGAAATAGAAAGTATATAAAGAGAATTTTGCGTACACAAAATGGTTTTAGGCTCAATCAACCTGTTAAAAATAAGTAGGTTCTACAAACAAGTTCTTTGCTGGACTAAGACTACGTCTACCCTGAATTGTGGAGAATTATCCAGTTATCGATCTATTTATAGCCTATTTTCACACAGTTAACCTAGTGAACCACGCCCACCTTGACAGTGTTGAGCTCCGCCTTCACCTTGTGGCTGGGCAGCTTCAGCATAAACTCCTTGAGCGCCGCGTAGAGCTGTTGGGCCTCATTCAGGGCGCGCTCCTGCTCCAGGGCCGCCACGTTCTGGCCGAGCAGCTGTCGGCGCAGGATGTGGATGCGTTCGAGCAGATCCATTTTCTCGGGATCCTTGCCGCGCAGCAGACGCCAGCGATGCACATTCATCGGCGTCATCATCTCATCCTGCAGAGCACGCGCCTTGATGCGTTCCTGGTTCAGCAGACGCTGCATTTGCAGCAGCTCCTGCCGCAGATCGGCGGCGCTTTCGCGATCGGCGCGCAGGACATTGCGCTCCGTGCGCAGGTTCTTGATCTCGACGCCCATCAGACGCATATCGTCCTGGCTTTGGGTGCTCTGGCGCTCCATCTGATCGTAGACGGTCTGTAGATTCTCCAGCTTGTGCTGGAGCCGGTCGTACTCCTCGTTGCGCTTCGTTAGCGCCGCACTGATGGAGTTCTTCTCGTTCATCAGATTGTCGACATCCCTGCGCAGGCGGGCCAGCCGCTGCTCGTCCTCCTGCAGCGATTTGGCATGCCGATCGTTCTCCTTGCGCTTGTCCAGCAGCTCCGCCTTGGTGTGCTGCTGGCCCAGCTGCGCGTGCCGCACATCGTTGCGCAACAGACGCCGCTCCTTCTCCATGCGATCAATTTGCAGCTGCAGCTTGCTCAGCTCCCCATCCCGATAGCTGATCTTGCCCTTGAGCGTCTCGATCTGCGCCTGCAACTGGCCCACCTGATCTCGCAGCTTTTGCCGATCCTCGTCAGCGGCCTGCAGCGAGCGCTGCAGTCCTTGCCGCTCGTTGGCGACCAGCTCGTGCTGCTGCTGGAACTTGGCGCACTTGGTTTCCAGATCGCTAATGGTGCGCTTCAGCTCGATTTCGTAGTTCTCCTTCAGGTGTATCTCATCTGTGGATTGCGGTGAACTTTGGCATTACTCTGGCTAAATGCTGGGCAAGGGATACTCACTTTGCAGCACATCCACTTTGTCAATCCAGTGCTGGATCTCATCCAGTTTTTTGGTCTTCTCCTTTTTCTGCTTCTTTAGGTCCTCCTGGATTTTCTTGAGCTTCAGATCCATGCTGCTGATGGTGTCCTTGAGCGCGCGCACCTCATGCTGCGATTCCTGGTACAAGGCGCCGTTCTGCTCGGCGCTCTGGTGCTCGGCCTGCAGATCCCGCTTGAGCACGTCCCGCTCCTTTATCAGGTTCTCATTGTTTTTCTCAAAGTGATGCACAACTCGTCGCATGGACTCCAGCTCCTTGTCCTGTGTGCCCAGCTGAGTTCTGCAAAGCACTTCGATTAGTATATATAATTACTCATGGGAAAAATAATATATACAAAATTGTTTCCTTTAACTTCAAATTGTCTTCTGTGATTTTATAATTTTTAATTTTTATTTTATGTTTATTGAATTATGTTTTAAAAAATAAGAGATTTGGGCTGTCTCAACTTTTTTGTAACCAAGAAAATGTATTTAATTTTTTGAGCTTGGAAAGAAATATAGAAACAAGGGACTTAAAATTAATTCAATATTTTTCAATTGATTTTTCAATTTAATTGAAACTTTAATCGACAACAATGTCACATATCGTCCTTATGCTTGGACTAAAAGCCAGAAAATATATTTTCTTTATCTACCATAGTTTTTCTATATATTCAAGATCTTGGTGCTGTGATTGGCATTCTATCAAAGTTAGTTGGCTCTGCCAGAAGGAATTTGTATATAAACCATTTTTTTGTATATAGAGTAAGATATCCCCCACTTAGGTTACAGTAGGTTAACTTAGGATACACTTGGGCCACAGTTGGCTCTATTTCAGGGAGATGCTCTCATCAAGGGAGCCTAGTTTGATGGCTGGACGAACTTAGCAATTTTGGACTCAGTTCAGCCAGATCGCTCAGATTGTTGATTGTTGTTTTTCCACTTACTTGAGCCGCAGATTCTCTTGCTCCACCTCCTGCTTGGATATATCCAGGCCGCCGTATTTGCGTGCGATAGTCTCCTGTGATTTGGCCAGCTTAGCGTTATCCTGGCGCAGCTTGATGAGCTCGTCCTCGCGCACCTTCAGCAGATTAATGCGCTGATTCAATGCGCGCTTGTTCTTGTCCCGCTCCTGCACCGTGTACTCCAGGTCCACCGTCAGCTTGGCCAGCTTATTGCAGGTGCTGTTGTGCAGCGTATTCAGGTGCTCCATGTTCGTCTTCAGCGAGAGTATTTGCAGATTCTGGCGCACCTTGACCTTGGTCAGGCGCTCGTTGGCCGTCTTGGTGTGTGCTATTTGCTCCAGATACTTGGTCTCCTCGGTTTTCATAACGGCCAGCTCCTTGGCGAGTCCATCACTCTTGCGCTTCAAGTTGCAGGCATCGCTGGAGGTTTCCTGCAAGGGCAAATAGGTTAGAAAGTGTATTCAATCTTCGGCATCCTGCTTTCACACACATCCAGCAGCTTGAGCAGCTCCTTGTTTTTGCCCTCCAGTGCTTGTATGGTGCCCTCCACCTCGGCCGCGTAGGCGCGTTGTATCTGCAGGCGTTTGTTCAGCTCCTTGATTTCTTCGTTGAGTCGCTCGCACTCCTTGCTATCATCGCGCTTGCCCCTCAGGGCGCGACCCTTTTCGTTGAGATGGATCACCATCTGCTCGGCGGCATCCAGTTTCTGGCGCAGACTCAACACCTCATCCTGTGCGGACTGCTCGCGTATCTGAGAGGCATCCTTCTGCTTCCAGGCGCCCTCTTCGGAAACCACAAATATGTTATATAGCACATAGACTGTAGATGGACTCACCTATAACACCACGCAGCTGCTCAATGGTTGCCATGTCCATCTTGCTGAGCTGCGACGCATTCTCGAGCCGCTCCTCGAGCGCGGCAATTTGCTCGCGCAGCTCCTGCGAGCGACCCTCCTCCAATCGCAGGTCACTCTTGTAGCGCGTGCCGCAGATGAGCAAGCGCTGCACGTTGTCCGCATTGTTGGGCGTATCTTTCTGACGCAGCGCCTTGGTTGCCTGCAAAGGAATGACAAATTGGCATGGAGTCTGAATTGCTGAATTATCTCACCTCGGGTATCTTGTCGCTGAGCTCCCTGTAGAAGTCGTCGTCAAAGTCATCTGGCACTAAAGGCTCATCCTCAGAACCTGAAGCCTTGGACATCTTGGATAAATGTTTGTGACCACACTTTAGCACAGCTCTGAGTATCGACTAAACCCAAAGGCATAGAAATCGGCGTCCTGGCAACAAGTTGCCATACCGGCACAAGGAGCCTTGGCAACGCGCTCAATCAACAGGTCAACAGTACATAAATTGCGCTAGTCTTGTTTATTTTGGAAAAGTGAATGCATGCTCATAATCTCTATGGAAACGCTGAATGTCAAGTCTTAATTTTAAAATATCTAGTGGATCATTGGCGTAGTTAAAATTGAGTGTTATCCTAATGGAAATGCTGGACTTAAACCTAGGAGTTCGACTATTTTGCTAAGACGACATCACAAAAGCTTCAATCCTGCGCGCAAACGCAGGCTATGGACTACGGCCACTCATCCTCGAAGGGTGCATCGTGAACAGTATGAAAGCTAAGGCCATTTCCCTCGGGCTTGTGCCACGATGGCAGCAGCACGGTACGCCAAAAGGATCTATGAAGAAAGTGTGTTAACAAGAGTTTAGATGTGTTGAAATAGACGCCAATTACCTGCCACGCACCAGGCCCAGAAACAGTTTCCAGTTCTTGTTAGTCCCAAAATTATAGGGATTAATGTAAATGCGTTTCATTTGTAGGAAACGTTTCCGCTCAGCCTCGTTAATGTGCGCCTCCACGCTGGTCTCGCCGCGCGTTATTAGCTTGGCGTGCCAGGTGCAAAGGCTGCCCAAGGCAATAACCACGGCCACATTGGCAACGGCCATGAACCATAAGATGCGTCGTCGTGTGGGCGTTGCGTCGTCCGTGTCGACAATGGGCGTGGGCAAATGATGCACAGCTGCTGGCAGTAGGATGTCATCGTACTCATGCGGATGCGTCTGCAAGATGCATTTCTTCACGACTATTCAATAATATTGCTTGAAGCCACTTACGACAGGTATAATATGCCCACTTAGGTTATATTTCACTGGCTGGCCTTCGAGCGGCTCCAATTCCGTCCAAGGCTCGCTGTGATCCAACCAGAGGTATTTGTAGCCAATCTCCAAGCCACACACAATCAGAAACAGGCAGCCCAACGTGGTGTACAGCATATAAAGGAAAAAGTACCGATGATTGGCGTAGCCAACGCAGTTATTTAGCCAGGCTAAAATGTTAATTTTGTAATTGCAAGTCGAACAGAACGGGAAGACAAGCTGAAACTCACGGCAGTGATGATCCATCTTCAATATGCAGCGATTGCACACGGAGCAATGGTGAGTGCGCGGCGGCTTTGGTGAAATGCATTTGCTGCACATGCTGACCGCTTCCACGTGGGAAACGCCTTCTGGCGGCTGGCCGGGAGGCGTAATCACAGCCATAACATAGTGGAAAATAATGTTCAACAGCAGCCAGTTGCCGAATATGAGCAGCAGTATTGTAGTCAACTGACTCTTGGCCCACCAAAAGGGCAGGCCAATCCAATAGGCAATGCTGACAATGACAGTCGTCAGAATTGCAACGCCTACACGAAGAACTGAAAGTAAAGGAATGTAATATAAGACCAGGTCTTAAAGTGGGCCAAATGCCACAGCGTACCGGGCCCAGGCAGTGTGTGTAGTTGTCCACAATCCAGAAGATTGGCGTCATGCACACGTCGGTGGCATAGCTGGAGTTCATGTGCGCATTGAAAGTGAGCGAGTGCCAGCAGTGCTTCATGTAAATCCAGCGTATGCGAAATTTGGAGCTGCCGGCCAGAGACAACAGGATATATTAGGATATACATAGACAATGTGTTCAAGGTCTTCAAACTTACACTAGACTCTGTGTGGAGTTTGTGCGCCATGTTATACGCACCATAGTATACACTTTTAACTTATATTAGCTACAACTTCATTAATTTAAAATAAACAAACACATTTGCATTTTATTGGTCTTATTTACAATCAGCGGTTCGATACAGACCAGTGTTAGTAAATACTATTTATCGCATGGCCACCACAATACTATTTATCGCATGGCCACCACAACGCACAGAGCGCTGTTATCGATAGGCCAGCACGACACAAATAACGTATTTTATTTAAAACCGCCACTTATTTAAGCGAAAATCTCAGCGTCAAGTCGTTCTGTATGAGAAACAATAGAAGCCCTGAAACAGTAGAAAACATCATGTTGATTAGCGAGGTGTCCAGTTCCAGCAAGCCGAGTGGCATCAACTTGTATTGAATTGTTCTCGCTTGCAGCCACAAAGCGTCCACAGCCTGCTTGAAGCGTATATCCGCGTGCTCCAAGCTGATGCGCTGCAGCAAGTTGCCCGTTTCCTTGGCCTGCAGATAAAATTTAAAAATAATATAATTGTTATTTACGAGGCCACAAATCGAATTACCTCATCCAGCATTTGCTGACTGACGCGCGCCACCAAAAAGATTTCCGTGAAGGGAACCACCAGAAACATAAAGTGAGCCCACGCTCGGGGAAAATCGTAAGGTTCTTCGAGCATTATGTGATCAGCAATGGATTGATATTGCGAGTAAATGCCCAGCGTTGTACTGATCAAATTAATGGCCAGGGATATGACCAGTGAGAAGGCGGTTAGCACCAGATACTCCATGGAGGAACAAGTTGACTGTGTATATTTGCCCGCCAGCTCATCCACGCGATCGGCCAGGTCACAGAAGCGTTGCATGCGGTAGAAGGGCTTATGGAGCAGCATTTCCATCGGTGTTTGCAGCCTGTTGACCTCTACGAGAATACGGTGCAGTCGCCTGTTAATCTCAACGAGCACAATCTTGGCAATCACAATGCCGCCAAAGAAACAATTGTTTAACTGGTTACCCAGATATATGGGTAGCATTATCATGAAATTGCTCAGCACGCCAACTTCGGGTTGTTTTTGCTTCTGGTACACCAGCAGAGTCAATTGCATCAGTATGGTACATCCGAACATCTTGAGGCAGGTCAGAAACGCAGAGCGACCCACCGACCTCAGAGAGATGGTGAAGAAGTCGATCGTGCTGAATAATGGCAGACCATTTTGAAAACGGAGAATCGTTGGTATTATGGCCCATTGGGTCACGTAGTTGAGCAGCGCCACGCA
The DNA here is from genome assembly GCA_035043565.1 of Drosophila robusta. Lineage (NCBI taxonomy): Eukaryota > Metazoa > Arthropoda > Insecta > Diptera > Drosophilidae > Drosophila > Drosophila robusta. Next base: position 11,808,211 of record JAWNMW010000235.1, read on the forward strand.
GGCGTTCAAATAACTGTAGATCTGAATGGGATCGCGTAGATCGATGGTGCCCTCGTTGTATGCCTCCCAAATCCGACGCACATAGAATACGCCAAAGAATGTGCCCACGGCAAAACAGTAAACGGCCAAAGGTCGGCAAAACATAAACTTTCTATGGCGTAAATTAAAGCGGCATGGAAAAAGTCCGTACAGCGTATTTTGGAATAAGGCCACAGCCACGAAAAGCAGCACCACTTTGCTGGTCAGCGTCCAGGAGCTAAGCAGAGGCGTCTGCCAGGCGCCGCGTATACGGCGTGCTGCCGCCTTCACGTATTTCATCGCACTGACGCACCAGCGACGATTTAATTGCCTTTTAAATGGACAGAGTCCTTATCGCATTAGGGGTATGCGGCATTTAGCTGCTGTGAAATCAAAATAACAAAAGCACTTAACTAATTAGAATACGATTTTTTTAAGGATTATAAGCCAGCATTTCGGTGTAACGAAGATGTAAGTTAAACAGTTTCTCAAAACGGTAAAAAGGTAGCTAACAATAATATTTAAAAACTATCAACTATCTATCAACTAAAGATCCGGGTTCAAATCCCAAGGCTAGTACCGTTTGTCTTAGTCGCAGGCCAGTGCTATTTAAAAAATTGCTAATAAAAAATATATAATAAATTATAAATACATAAATAAATAAAAATATAAAATTATAAATAAATACAAATAAATAAAGAATTTAAAATCCTTTCTTGAAAATCGCATAGAAAGGCGATGTTTAGGAAGAAAACTAGTAAGCGAGAGCGAGTAAAACTAGGTCTGAGGGAGTGAGCATTGGACATGGAGAGTGAAAGAGATAGATTAAGAGATAAATAATAAATTGTGTTCGCATCACACCAATCGGAGTATTTTATTTTTATTTTTTTACCTTGCTACAACTCGTTAAGCAACTTAATGTATACATCGATAATCTGAAAAAACGACCACCCATTTTCCAGTCTAACTCTTCACTTACGTCACATGATTTTATGGTAAAAAAAATCGACTTTCCAAACTGCAAGTTATATATATGTAAATTATATTTACGTTAGTTTACAAAGAGGAACTGCAGCTTTAAAGCGGCTTATACTCCAACTTGGTCTCCAACTTCTTGTTGTCGGCCGTCTTGCGCACGGCCTTCATGAAGTCCTCATGAATGACGTACTCGCGATCCTCGCGCAACGCGAACAGACCCGCCTCGGTGCAAATGTTGCGCAAGTCGGCGCCGTTGAACATGTCCGAGAGCTTGACAACCGCCTCGTAGTCGATCTCGCCCTGCTTCGATAGGGGCGCCGCGTGGATCTTCAGTATGTCCAGGCGAGCTATTTCATTCGGCAGCGGTATCTCCAGTTTGCGATCCAAGCGCCCGGGGCGGAGCAGAGCCGGGTCCAGAGTGTCCGGACGATTGGTGGCCATAATAATCTTAACCTGACCCAGAGCATCGAAGCCATCCATTTGATTCAGCAGCTCCATGAGTGTGCGCTGAATCTCGCGATCGGCCGAGGTGCCCTCCGAGAAGCGACGCCCCCAATCGCGTCGATCTCGTCCATGAAAATGATGCACGGCTGATGGTCGCGTGCATAGGAGAACATCTCGCGTATGAGACGAGCACTCTCCCCAATATACTTGTCCACAATGGCCGAGGAGACGACCTTCAAGAAGTTGGCGTCCAGCTGGGAGGCAATGGCGCGTGCCAGCAGCGTTTTCCCAGTGCCGGGGGGCCCGTACAGCAGGCAGCCCTTGGGCGGATTGATGCCAACGCGTATGAACAGCTCGGGATTCATCAAGGGCAGCTCGATCACCTCGCGCAGCTGCCGTATCTGATCGCCCAGGCCGCCAATGGCCGAGTAGTCCACATTGCCGGGATCTTCGTGCGACATGTTGTACACCTGCGGATCGACCTCGCGCGGCAGATAGCGCATAATCGTCAGCGTTGTCATGTCCAGGGCGACACGTGTGCCCGGCTTCAGCTTCGCCTTGTTCAGCTGGCGACGGCAGCCGACGACGTAGCGCGGCCCGTTGGCGGACTTCACTATAAAGTTGTCCGGCGTCAGCTGCTTGAGCACCTCGCCCAGCATTTGGCCGACGCTCTGGAGCGCCTTCAGATCATCCTCGGACTTTTGGAACTCCAACTGCAGCTCCTTGTGCTTGTCGCGCAGCGACTTCAAACGCGACTCGATTTCGCGGTGCTCCAAGAGTTTGCTGCGATAACTGGTCAGCGCACCCATGCGCTCCTCATTCAGAGCCGGACGTACAGTTGGCTGACCTGCCATTTTGCTTTGGCTCGACTTTAAATTTCAATTGGTTGTAGAATCTGATGCGTTCATCAAATGACTGACTTAAAACTGCAAATCACGTCTAACGCTTTTGACGTTTCAAAAGTAAGGGAAGGAAATAAGATAACGGAACATGCTAGTGACAGCTACGCCAATGTTGCCTAATTGATCGAGAAAATACTCCTTCGTTTCTACTCGCCAGGATACGAATAAGTACTCTCAGTAATAACCAAATATCTTTACTGTAGATGGGTTAGTAAATCGCTACAGCTATTTAATGTTCTGGAATTACGCTTAAATATTTATTTATACAATTTTAGAACATGTTTTCAGCTTTCACTATTTATTTACTATGCATATGCTTTATGTCCCAGTTTTACTTAAAAATAAGGTGTGGATAAATATTTGTATTCTGAAAGATTTGTAAATACGTAGTAAAAATCTTTATTTCTATGTCATATATTTTAATACATCCCGACATCGTTTTTTAACGACGCAATTAATTTTACGTGATGTACGAAATAGCTGTTCATTTTGTACTTACATCACTATTGCCAACACTTGTATAAGATTACAAGATATAAACATATCGGTATGCGGTTAATATATCGATATCTTGGCCTACTGTTCATTAACAGTATAAGACAACAAACGATAGTTATGGCAGCCACGGTTTCAGTTTAAATTTCTTACGTGAATTTTTGCCAAAAAATGTTTTATATAAGCTCACAACAGTTGAATATAGAAGTTAGAAATGTTTATTTAAAAAATGGGGTCTTGAAATATCGCTTTCTGTTATTAACAGTTCAGTTTAAGCTAATGTTAATTGCTACTGTTAACTTAATCTGTTAAATAACATTCCACCTGGTTGATTGGCCGAATTTTATTTTAGTCCACAAAACGCGTCGCAGATGAATTTTAATACAGTGAAAACGCATAAAACTTGCCCGCCCGTGTCCGTGCTGCAGCGAAAAATGTTTAATAATGTGTAGTAAAAAGGAATACTTAACAATAGTTAATGAATTCGGATGCACTATGTGTGTGTGTGCAGTTGGCTGCTGGGCGAGCGCGAATGTGTAGACATGAAATAAAAGCAACAATTTACAACGAACTGCGAAAAGCAGCACCAGCAGCAGCAGCAGAAGCGCACCCAGCAGCAACGTCAGCTTCGTTGGGACGGATGGTTGCTAATAATTTCTCCCTCTCTCTCACTCTGCATGGTGCTCCGCTGGACAAAGTGCGAAAAGAAAGTGTGCATGTGTGTGTATGTGTGTATGCGATTTATTTATGTTGTTTAGCAACGAAATCAAACGAATTAGTTTAAGAATGTTGGTGTGCAAATATTAATTATAAGAAACGCAAGTGCAAAATGTTTACAAAGAAATCGCATGCAGATGTTAAAAAATCTACGGCCAAGCTGCAAGACTGCAAAAAGGATTCGGCCTCCCGCCTGCGCCACCTGCGCACCATATTAGGTAATGTACTTGACCACATTAACGCCCCAGCGTATTAATTATTTAAAAAAAAACCAAAAACACTATGCAAGCAGCAGAAACTGGTTGTATATGTGTACATATATATGAATATTATTGCTATTTCGTTGGCCAGGTGGGCGTTTGACCGTGGATATGGCCAGCAAAATGTACCAATTTGAGCCAGAAATGTTGGTTATTATTTCAGAGCTGCGGCCCACAGTGCCTAAAGCTATTTCCTGTTGGAACACCCATACATAGGCACATTTACATTTGCTATTCATAATATTTTAATCAAACTCTGTTAAGTGCTTAATGTTAAGACTTCGTTAAGGAGGAACAGCATACCGAAAAGCATAGTTAAACAAATGCCAACCACATTCATATATGCAATAGGAAGTCACACACACACGCGCAAACTTCACACACACTCTTACTCATGCTTATATACTTTACTCATACTTTTAATTCTTTAAATTCTACGCGCACTGTTAACTCTAATGTTAATGTTCTTTAAAGAAAAACAGTATACCGAACATGAAATACCCTCGCAGACATGTGTGAAGAAGTGCGCTCCATATCTAAATATGACTTTTGACCGATTGATTTTTGATTTTGATTATAAGCTACAAAACGCTCATAAAGAAACAAAAGGGTTTTTTTTCACATAAAAACTAATTTTTCGATCGATTATTCCTATGGCAGTTATATACATATGAAATGTGTTTGGCCAAATGACGAAGATATGGAAAATTTCATGATGATAGCTTTAAAACTGAGAGAAAACGAACTTCGCTGTAACGACTCGACTATTAGAACCGGCCAAAAGTCTGTCTAAGTATATACTTTAGAGGATCGAGGGCTAATCCTACCATGCGTTACATGTTTCGTGACAGAATTATGATACTCACTGAAAGGGTATAACATCAGCATAATAAAAAGCATAACTGAACAAATAGCAAGCACATTAATGTACGCAAAAAGTAGACGCACACACTAACACACACACACACACACACATGTTTGTTCATTGCTCGCAATGTGTGAAAAAACGTCAAATGATAAACGCGGCAGAAATTATTGCGGCGCTAGCCAACTGGCGGCAACTGTTGTTGACTGAGTGGCAACTTTGTTGCTACAATTTCAACACCAGCCAAAACATGCAGGCACATATACATATATGTATATATATGCATGTACAGAAGTATGTGGCTGTGTAACTTTCTTTTCTGTGTCATTGAACGCAGCTATTTTGAAAAACCACCCAACAGGTGCCTTGCCACCCGCTCAGCGCCATTGTTGTTGCTGTGGTTACTTGGCAAATTACACGCGCACACACACACACACAAATACACACGCACCCAAACACACGCACATAGCTAGTTCTTTTTTCCAATTGTTTGTAACTTTATCAACATCAAGCGCGTCGCATTTGGCCTTCTATGAAACCAGTTTTAAAGGTTTCTTGGCCTACTCTTTCCGCTCAACGTTTAGCTTTCTTCTGTTTTGCAGCTTTTCGCTGATGACAGACAGCCATGCCGGCTGCGGCCACCCCCCTCCGCCCCCTCCCCTCACCCCGTGCTCGCACTGATTCATCAAATGTTGTTTTTCAACGCATTTTTTGTTTAACCCGCTTCTGCAGCTTCAGCCCCGTTCGTCATGTGTGGTTTTCTTTTCCAAGTCCGCAGCAGAACACAAGTATAGAAATCGACTGCCTATATATACATATGTATATATATATGGGTCTATGGGGGCACCTGCATATGCAAGTCTGATATAAACATTGACCAATCAAAGAGCGGCGTTGCGTCAGCGCCCACCTGTTGCCCAGCTAGGAAGTTGGCTACTCTTCTTATCAGTTGCGAATCATCGCGAATTGGGTTACTTGGATTAATATTTATATGCCATATGCTAACGTTAAGCTCTTGCCCCCCTTTTTTTGCAGATAATGTGGATTATGAGGAGTCAAAGTCGCTGTTCGAGACAAATTATAGCCATGTCTACTTTATACTCTACGACACCTTCATACAGGCCGAGGCAAATCTCAAGCAGAAAGGTAATTAAGCATATCATCATATCTCATATTGTATATTCGTCTTTTATTTTTTGTTGTTCGCCCCAAATTTGTTAATCTTTCTTTCTACCAATTAAGAAAGCAAACCGCGTTAAAATTAATTATTGCTTCTTGTTTGTCTTTTTTACGTTTGGTATTCCAGTTTAAAAGAAAAAAAACAAATACAAAATACTATAGATATGAAAAGTCTCTATGATTATGTTAAATGAAATATTCTAAATTCAATTCCTTCTATATTTTTTTGCCCTCTCTTTTGTATACCTTTACCGGCAGAACTTCCGTTTCACATTGGTAAGTTTGCGGCGTGGTCTTTTATTGACTGATTCAGTAATTCATCACATTCTGACTTTGCTTTGATCTCAATTTGCTCAAGTTTCCCCCACATTGTTTACTATGCATCCCATTCATCTTTCTTTCAGTTGCCTTGTTTCCCTCACTTTCGTCTTCTTTGTTTTACATTTTTTTTCACTACGATCATTCATTACTATCTCATGCATTTCGCTTGAGTACAAATCCCTGTTCCATTCCAGCATTCCGTCGAGCAAAGAGCGTATTAATTTAATGGGCCACTTTCATTTGCAAGATTCCTTTAAGCGAACTTAAACAAAATATCATGTATCATCATATATTTCTCTTTGGCATAAAACACTGTTCCATTCCAGCATGTCCTAAGCATACTATATTATAGCACTATAGCTTCCATTGAAAGAATCTTTTTAAGACGAATGCCACGCACTTCTCCTTGGCATAAAACCTTGTTCCATTCCAGCATTTCTTTAAGCATTTAAAAAGAGAGAATCACGATACCATATAAATATTTAAGGAAACAATATATGATTGCCTTCTTTTAGTGCTTCTTAGCAGAAAACTATGTTCCATTCCAGCATTTCCCGAGCATACTATAATTTAGCACTTTAGCTTTATTTGAACGAATCTTTTAACGACGAATGCCATGTATTTTTCTTTGGCATAAAATCTTGTTCCACTCCAGCATTTCTTTAAGCATTTAAAAAGAGAGAATCACGACACCATATAAATATTTAAGGAAACTATATATGATTGCCTTCTTTCAGTGCTTCTTAGCAGAAAACTATGTTCCATTCCAGCATGTCCCAAGCATACTATAATTAAGCACTTAAGCTTTATTTGAACGAATCTTTTAACGACGAATGCCATGCATATTTTTTTGGCATAAAATCGTGTTCCATTCCAGCATTCCTTTAAGCTCTTGCTAGAGAAACATGATCTATTCCGGCGATTCTTTAAACAAATGAAAATTACAGGAAAACTTTGCTTCATGCCAGAGTTCCCTAAAGCCTATATTTCAATACTATTATTCACAAAGCGTTTTCTTAGCGAAACTGCGAATCAGAAGAAGCTTTTTAGGCACCGCATAATCCTAATCATCAACTATGCCCAAGAATTAATCGTAGTCTTGCATTTGCTGCTCGTCCCGCCATTGGCATGTGCTTGTTGAGGACTCTTAGATTGCTTGTGGCACCCATTTCAGGAATTGACCGGCTGAGATCAGCACTCTAATCCACATCTACGCTTTGTCTTTATGCAGTGCACAAGGCGCATCGCGAGGAACTGGACGGTTCGCTATGGCTGCTGGAGAAGATACTGTGCCTGCTGCCGGAGCTGTTGGCCCGCCGCTGGCAGTGCCACTCGCTCAGCCGCATTATGGCCAAGCTGCTGCACTTGGGCAACTCGCCCAAGCTGCGACGCGAGGGCGTGAAGTGAGTATTGTGGCATATCGAGAGATAACTTTCATAACTTGGATGCTGTCTGCTTTCAGATACTTTCTGCTGTGGTACCAGACGCTGGGCGACAATGCGCCCGGCTATGTGCACGCCATGTATGCGGATCTGATACCCGGGCTCATTGTGCCACAGAAGGGCATTGTGGGTCCCGATACGGAGTTTAGCGCCACGGATTTTCTATCGCATCCGAATATGAAGGCAGACGGCGGCATGGCCTCCGTCTTCCATGACAATGCGTTCTCGCATCCCGTGCAGAGCTCCGAGGTGGTCGCCCTGCTGCCGCCCTCGTCCAGCGAGAAGTCGGCGCCGCCCGATCCGCGCGACGGCCTCGAGGTGCTGCTGAACAGCATGGTCCAAACGGCCGCCTGTCTGCGCTGGCGCGACAATCGCGCCCAGAAGGATCATCGGGCGTTCGCCTTTCTGCTGCAGCGCTTCAAGGATGTCTTTCTGCCCGTTTTCTCGCCCAGCTTCGATGCGAGCACCACGATCTACAGTCCGCGCCTGGAGATGCCCGTCATGCGTTCGATCCACAAGAAGGAGGAGGTCATGGCCTCCTGTGTGGTGATCCTCATCAATTGGGTCTCTCGCTTCACCCACGAGCGCCTGCTCAGCCATCGGCTCGACTGCGCCCTGCACATCGAGGGCGTCGATCACGCCCGCCTGCTCGGCTACCAGCAGGGTCTCATTGTGCGCGACGTGTTCTACGTGAGTCGCGAGAACATCAACTTCGTGCACGAGGTCTATCGGCAGGCGTTCCTGCTGAACTTCACGTCCAAGGCACAGATCGAGGCCATACGCACGGCCATTGCGGTCTATCGGGACTGGATGACGGGCAGCACGCCGCCGCCGTTTCTGCTGGAGCCCAATGACGAGTTGGGCGCCGCCACGGCGCCCACGGCCAACGCTCACTCGAATGCCGGCGGCACGCCGCGCAGCCAGCGCCTGCGCACGCCCTCCTACGTGGGCGCCATGCAGGCCAGCAAGGAGCAGCAGCAGGTGGTGCGCGCGGGCATGCAGAATGTGCTGCAGGTGTTTGTCACCAATGCGGCCAACGTGTTCCTCGTGAACACGGCCAATCTGAACATCTGCTTTCCGACACGGTCGCGCGACTGTCGCACGACGCCGCTCCAGGAGCAGACCGAGATCTGCAAGAAGGTGCTGAACGTCTATCGCACCATGGTGATGAATACGCGCATGGAGTCGCGCACCTGGGAGCAGCTGCTCCAGGTCCTGCTGCAGGTGACCTCCGTCGTGCTGCATCAGAATCCCTCGCCCAGCGGCGTCAAGAGCGCCACTCTAGGCGGCATACTCGGCTCCGCCATATTCCAAACGCTAATTGTCACCTGGATACGCGCGCACACCAACGTGCCCGTGAACGTGCTGCTCTGGGAGAAGTTCCTCACCGTGCTGCAGTCGCTGACGCATCGCGAGGAGCTCATCGTCGAGTGGAGCAAGACGATCCAGACGCTGACGCGCGTCTTCTCGCGCTACACGTACGGCATCAATCTGCAGGACCTGCCGCTGGATCGCGTCGCCGAGCGCGGCGGCAAGCGGCGCCGCATCGGCAGCCACTGGCAGAGCTCCGGCAGCGCCAGCGCCAGTGCCAGCGGCAGCGGCAGCGCCGCCGCCAGCGTCCAGCGCGAACGCGAACGCGAAAGCATTGCCGAGTCGAACAGCAGCCGGTCCGACGAGAACTCGCAGGCGGGCAGCAGCAGCCAGGCGCCGCTGCTGCAGCCCGCCCATCGCACGCACCACCAGCACTCGCAGTCGCACGGCGGCAGCGGGCACGGCGCCCGGCCCGTGCCGCTGACGCCCATGCTCAGCCGGAGCTACAGCGAGGGCAGCCTGGCGTCGGCGGCGCGCAATTCGCGCATACGCCGCCGTCGGCCCATGCCGCCCAAGGCGGACCTCGTCATGCCGGCGCCGAACGGCGGCCAGGACCTGCGACGGGCCATGTCGCTGGACTCGCTGGCGCCCATGCGCAAGAGCCGGCGGCGACGCAGCTCGCAGCAGGCCGGCGACGAGGTGGACGGCTATCACGTGGAGGACAATGAGAGTGGCGCCGGCTCGCGCAGTCCGTCGCCGACGGCCAGCAGCGGCATCGAAGGCGGCTCCATCAAGGACGCCCAGCTGCACATCGATGTGCTCGCCGCGGACACAGCCAGCCTCGAGGACGGCAACTCGGGCAGCTTCGGGGCCGGCAGCAGCGGCTCCGAGCGGCGCTCGATCATGCTCGGCGGCACGGCCACCGGCTGGCTGCCGGACTCCACGTCGATCATGTGGAAGCGCATGCTGGGCGCCCTGGGCGACGTGAATCGCATACCCAAGGCGGAGCTGCACGCCCAGGTGTTCAAGCATCTGCTGGAGATGACCCAGAACCTGATCAAGATCAAACAGAACCAGGGCATCTCGACGGACAACCAGAGCACGCCGCCACCGCCGCCGCTGGTGCCGCCCATTGGCGTGGTGGCGCCCTGGTGCTACGGCGCCCTCACCCTCGACCGCTCCTTCAAGAAGGGCAAGCTCTGGGCGCTGCAGCTGATCTGCGCGCTGGCGCTGCAGGGCGCCGTCGGGATGCAGCAGCTGCCGCTGTTCTACAATGCGCTGCACCAGCTGCTCACCGGCGAGGATCGGGATCTGATCTATGCGATCATGAAGCATCTGGAGGGACCGCGTCTGCTCAGTCTGCTGCTGCCGGGGCACACGCTGCTGCTGCTCGATCTGGTGCATGCCAGCGCCATATTGCTGACCTCGCTGGAGGTCACCCGGAGCACGCCCCGCGCCGAGGTGGCCGCCCTGCTGGGCTCGCTGCTCGCGTATCCGGCGACGCTGCTGCCCCGGCCCGTGCTGCAGCCGACGCCGCAGCAGTTCGAGCTGATGGAGTGCCCCGATCTGCAGGACCACATACTCAACATCATGCTGCGCTGCGCGCGCCGCGAGCCCTCCGCCAAGGCGCGCTGCATCGCGCTCTGCCAGCTGGGCCAGTGGCTCCTGCTGCGTCTGTCGCAGCCGGCGCGGCCGGGCCAGCAGCAGCGCGGCCAGTTCCAGCAGTCGGTGCCGCATCCCAAGGACGTGCTGCTGCCGAACAGCACGAGTGCCGGCAGCTTTCATCCACGCATCCGCGAGGTGCTCCAGGTGCTGCTCCAGGCGCTCCAGTTCAAGCATCACACCATCGCCGTCATCGCCGTGGATGCGCTCAAGCTGTGCGCGGAACGCGGCCGCCAGCTGGCGGCCATTGAGCGTGTGCCGCAGCTGATTGTGACGGCCCTGTGTCGCGCCCTGGAAATACAGAACGTGTCCAAGCCCAAGGATGCCGACAAGGTGGTGCTCACCTCGCTGATGCTCTGCCTCGGCGAGTTCTGCATGGCCATACCGGCCGGCCTGATGCTGGCGCCGTACAACGATCACGGCGACACGCTGGTGCTCCAGGTGCTGCGCGTCCTGCTCCAGGTGGCCTCCGGTGCGCCACGCCACGAGCGCGTCAAGCTGACCTCCGACGAGGACTTTGACATGCACATCGCCAGCGATGATCTGCAGGGCGACGGACGCCTGCCGGAGGCCAACTATCAGACCTCCGAGACGATACAGGCCTGCATCTCGGCCATACGGCTGTGCGCCCGTGCGGTCGCCATGCACCTGGTGACGCATCTGGGCCACTTTCCGATGGGCATTGGCGCCTCGCGGCTGAGCTCTATGGTCGAGGAGCAGGACGACATTTACGGCGGCAGCGGCGCCGCCAGCCAGCTGGAGCGACGCGACTCCGTCGAGCTGCCCTCGGTGGTCAATGCGCAGAATCTGCAGCTGTTCATGCTCAACACGGGCCTGGTGGCCAGCTTCATAGAGCTGCCCACGCTGAAGCTGCCCGGCGGCGGCATCACGGCCGGCCTGGTCACCGCCGAGAAGCAGGTGCGCGTCCTGATGCGCGATCTCAACGGCAAGGCCTGCTGGGATGCCTCCATACTCTACTCGGAGCCGCGCAAGGGGGAGTCCGTGCCGACGCCGGCACACGCCCAGTACAGCTCGGAGCGCTACGATGGACCGGCGCGGCAGGCGAAGATGGGCCAGCCCCTCGACTCGTTGGTCGCCCCGCAGCCGCAGCTGCCGCGGCACACGCTGCGTCATCGGCCGGCAGGCGTGCTGCCGCTGGCCCAGGATGTGGCGCCCGATCTGGACCAGCTGGACGATATGCTCGCCTACATCGGCCACACCAGTCCGGAGTGTGTGCCGCCCACGATCGCCGAGCTGAACGCGCCCTGCTGCAGTCCGCTGAGCAGCGCCCAGGAGGCGCAGGCCATATCCGTCATACTCAACCAGCGTGTCCTGGAGCAGGAGTTCGTCGCGCACGCGGCCCAGCAGACGCCCGCGCCGGCCGCCGCGCTGCGGCATGCGGACTCCAGCTGCTCGCTGCTGCAGCCGGATCAGCGGTCGGTGCACAGCGCGTCCGCGTCGTTCGATTCGTTTACGGGCGCCGGCAGCAGCTTGCCGGGTCGCGTCGAGACGCCCTTCCAGTACTGTCGCCTGCTGTTCGCCCACCTGGGCCTGGCCGGCTGGGAGCGACGCTCGCGCACTCACCTGCTGCAGCGCAGCGAGAAGCTGCTGCGCGAGCTGCGCAACGTCGATCTGCAGAAGTGCCGCGAGACGCACAAAATGGCCGTGATCTATGTGGCCGCCGGGCAGGAGGACAAGACGAGCATCCTGCGCAACACCAACGGCAGCAGCATGTACGAGATGTTCGTCTCGGCGCTCGGCTGGGAGATTGAGCTGGAGACGCACAACGGCTTTCTGGGCGGCCTGCCGCGTCAGGGCTGCGGCGCCACGGCGCCCTACTATGCCACGCCCTTCCTCGAGGTTGTCTACCACGTGGCCACGCGCATGCCCTCGGACTCCTCCGAGGCCATGCTGCTCAAGACGCGCCATCTGGGCAACGACGAGGTGCACATCGTCTGGAGCGAACACCATCGCGACTACAGGCGCGACATCCTGCCGACGGAGTTCTGCGACGTGCTCATCGTCGTCTATCCGCTGCGCAACGGCCTGTTCCGCGTGACGGTCAATCGGAAGCCGGAGGTGCCCTGGTTTGGGCCGCTTGCCAACGAGAGCGTCGTCAGCGGCGCCTGCCTGGCCGCGCTCATCCGCGCCACGGCCATCAATGCCAGCCGCACCAAGCGCGCCGCCCTGCCGCTCTACCAGCAATTGTGAGTACTCCTTTTGTCGGCCAGGGTCAGCATCTCTTACTCATTTGCCCTCTCCTCGCACAGCTACGAGGAGCGCAATCGCTCGCTGGACAGCGTCTCGTCGCGCTACAAGGAGAGCACAACTTTCGAGGACTTCGCCAGCCGCATTTACAACCCCATGCCGTTGTCCACCCTGAGCACCTTGCGTGAATCCAACGCGAGCAGCGCGGGTGCGCCCCTGGCCGCCGCCTTGATTGATCACAACCGGGCCTCTGTCAAGGGTAACTTTTATGCGTAGCGAAAAGAGTATATTAGGTTTGTGCCATGTCCGTCTGTCCGTATCAATGCAATGTTTTCCGGCGCTGAAATTGCAAACTTGACATTTGGATTATATACTCGTGCATAACCGCATCAGATAAGGTGTTAAGATTTTTTTTACTAGAGGCATAACATTAATTTAAATGATGATTACTGATGACCTCCTCTAAACATCGCACAAAAATCCACAATATTTGGATACGTCCAATGGGGCGTCACAATTTCATAAAATCGATATTTCTTCCTCAGTTTTCAACATTCAATTTTTCAGACAGATTAGCAGAATTCGTTTTGTACACAGATTTAAAACCACATACCTTGGGGCGGGAAAACTGCGAAAATCCACATCCCACAATTATGGAGCTAGTCACCAAATTTGGAAGATAATATTCGGATAACCTACTCTAAAAATAAAGTCGAAAAATTTAGACCACGCCCACTCCCAGCCACACAAATTACAGATATCCATAATTTTGCAATATAACAATAATGATAAAAACCGTTTTCGACCATTTTAAGCTGTTATTAGGCTACCATCGAGTATTGCGCAGTCGGTGACACCCGGCTGCAACATTTGTACTTGTTTAACTTTCTGTTACAATTGCTTGCAGGCTGGGTACAGGCGTCCATTGATGCGACGCCAGCGCTGGGCTTGGCGCCCTCCGCCTCGGCTGGCTCTACGGCGGCCATGGAGGCCAACACCAACAGCAGCATGAGCTCCGCATCGCCGCGCGGGCCGCGCAAGCTGGGCGCACCGTTCAAGAGCGTGACCAAGAAGCACTCTCTGCAGCAGATTATGGTGGGCGGCAGTTCGGGCGGCGATACTCCGCCAGAGAGCCCGACGATGCCGCTGCGCCGCATCAAATAGACTATTGCACGCACTGGCTGTGGTTGCTATACCAACAACAACAACAGCAACAACAACAACTACTACTACCACATAATACCTACCCCCTAACTCAACTCATTCCCCGCTGCAGCACAGCCAGAGCCAGGCGGCTACTCGAATAGCCAGAAAACCACGCGGAGTTCTATTGAAACATGAATAGTATTGCAAAAACACGTTTCCTGTTATGTTTTATTAATAACTCTTATATTTTATTGTAATTTATTTCATTTATCTCGTTGCTAATTAGGTCGTTACTAAACACTGTATTTAACTATTTATTTGCCAAAATTCCAATTTTCAAGTATAAAACGCATTGGAATTACGAGATTTACATATTAATTCATAAGTTTGTTCTATATAAATGCGATTCCATGTTACTTACGTCCACTCAAATCCCATTAATCAATTAGTTTAATTTCAAATAATTTTAATTATATTTATATTTCGAGCTTTAACCATGTGAGTGCATAATTTATAATTCATAATTAACAATTTATAATTAATTGGATTTTAAAAAATTTCACAGCTTTCTTTGTAGTAATTTTGTGTACCATGCACTAACAAATCCTTTTATTATTCAGCAGTTCACAGGACTCGTTTAATTTGTTTATATTTTATCTAATCTTATATGATTTGCTTTTTGTAAATGTTTGATTTAAGGATTCGTAGAATTCGTTGATAAGTGTTAAGCACAAAGCATCAAAATCAAAATTTATTTATACATTTTACAATTCGAAAATCCAAATAATATATGCTCATTAAGCAAACACATTTACTAGTAGTATTATATGTAATCGAGATCTATGTATAGACAATCTAGCTATAAGTATTCAAAAGCAAAGAGTCGATCTATCGATTCAACATTGTTCAAACAATCGGGTTTTAATAATATATCTGTAATATTAATGCAACAAGAAAGCAACTAAATTGTTAAAGAAATGCGAGCACTTTTGTTCTATATTGTTCGGCGAATAATTTCAACAAATTGATCAAATTTATATATACATACATATATATATCTTATATACAATACGTTAATTTTATATTTATTTATAGAGCGGGCAAGTAAAAAGTTAATTGCAATGCGTTTTTGTTGCACAAATGTTTTATGAAATTTTTTAGCCTAATTAACACCAATAATATCTAGCAATTATCTATGTGTGTAAGATCTTTTGTATAAAAAAACCAATAAAAAAACCATTCGTAACCTAAGCAAAATGCAAACGACAATTTTTGTAACTAACACCAAGTAAACCACGCATTATATACAAAACTAAAATATAATCTACTTACTATATTATTTAAGAAACAAACGAGTATTTTTCATAAAATAAAATGCAATTCAATTCAAAGAGTTCAAATTAAAATTTTTATTTTGATTCAGTATACCCTGTACTGGTTGAATATGATTGTAAATGTTTTAATCGAGAACAATTTAAATATCTGTATTTATATATATTAACAGGCAGGGTATATATTTCAGGATATCTGTTAGGCAGACACTCTCTAAAGCACCCTCTCTTGTAACAACAGGGCCTAAACCATCGCCAGGTGTTAGCTTTTGTACTAATTAGCAGTTAACTCAGCTGGGCACGCAATCGCAAAAGTAATACCCAGCAGAGGGATAAAAAAGTCCCAAAACGCAGACTGGGTCGGTCATTGCCACCGGGTCGTGAAGGACCTTCACTTAGGGGTGGCTTGTGGCTAACACACACACCCACACGCACACCCACACGCACACGCACACCCCAAAGACAGCTGCTTTGCCTAGGCAGACTGACAGACTAGCTGACTGTCTGCTGGGATCTATGTTCGGTGTGTTACCACCGGCTAGTGACGCCACCAAATTTGAATGTTCCACACACACACACACACACACGCACACACACAGCAAGTCGTGTGTGCGTTGTCGCGCTTCTTGGACTGCGCACAGTTCACGTCGAGCATTCGCTTCGTTTGAACGTCAATTTGAACGCGCTCGTTGCCGTCTAACCTCTCTGGGTTATATACTCATCCAATCCAATAGTTAACGTCTTAGCTTTGAGTGCTCTTCTAAGCGAGAAACACTTGAAAAATGCGCAGCCAAGTGCTAAGTTTTTGCATTGCCATTTTGCTAATTGTTTGCCTCATGTAGAAGGCACTTAAAGCACACAACTTGCCAATTATGCCTGGGCCAGTCTTAATATATCGAACCGCACACAATGACTGCAACTACGTTGGGGAGCACGCCCAAAAGGATACGCCAGATAGGCGAGAGTCTGCAGATGCTGACAAAGGAAGCGCATCGCGAGGTTATGCGCTGTGAGTGTAAGTATATTTATCCTGAGGATAAATCTAGATTACGTAAAATAAATAGCCTAATTTATGTAATTTTAACTGGACTTATATTTTATTAGAATTTCCTAAGTAAAATAAAATACTAAGTGAATTAAGCTTAAACTTAAAATTCTATTTTTTTGAGGTGAGTCAAGCTACTTATTGATGTCCTTCAGCAGCAGCAATTGCATTTCGCATCAAGCCAAAATGATTGATTATCAACTATAATTTATTGCTTTTTTTGTTTTATTTTCTATCTGTGCTTGAATTTGTATCTATGTATCTATAGCCTGCAATGTTGTAATAGATTTATGAGGCGTAGTCACTGCTGTGGCAGCTATTTCTAATTTGCATAAGCGGACAACGTCATCGTCTATTTCAAAGCTACGTTTCAGTTTTCACACATGTCCATAGGTAAATACAATATATAGAAACAAAAAAAATGTCAGTCCATATGTTTGTTTATTCATATTTTGCTTAGAATTTTCCATTTGGAAAACGGAAAACAAATATTTGTTCTATGGATATACATATGTGTCGGCTCCTGCATAGATTACAGCTATATCATAATATTTACACACGAGTTTATCATATGCTATAGCAATGGTTGGGCATTTTATGGCAATAGTGGAATGTATAAGATAACACATCCGGCCAGCTATAGGTCAACGTCTGTTCGATCATCCAGGAAAATAACAATTTTGTGCAACAATGCATTTCAAAATATGACCCGAATATATATCACAGGGTTAGCTTCGCTTTAAGAATATTATACTTGGCTTTAGTTTTAATAATAAACCCGAATGGTATAGTCTAAATCTGTTGTCGCACAAATTTGGCGAATAATCGGAGCTTTTTTTCATTGATAAATATGAGTGCAGGAAATACTTCCTGCTGCTTGTTGGAAATGTTAGATAATGGGCAGAAACATGTGTTATAATGTCGACATAATAATATAATTTGGGTGGTATTTTTATAGATGTATATAACTACAAACAATTTTGGATTTGCTTACAATAACTATATATTTACATTTTGAAATAGTCACATTACATAAAGGAATTAACAATCCGAAGTGCAAAACATACATAATAATTTCTATTATTGCAAACAAATTACACTTAATAAAGCTCAGTTGTAAATTTAAATTTTCCAAACTGTGTAAAAAAAGGAAAACCAAAAAAGCGTAGTGAAAAATATTGCGGTTTGTAGATGAAGTTGTTGTGAAAGAAAAAAACTAGACGTCTGCTTAGCACGCGATGGAAATACATATTCCTTTCAGGCCCACTAACACACGCACACACCTGGGAAAGTCTTGGCCTATTGTGGTTGTTAATTAAGCTCACCTTGAGCGCTGTAAGCGGCTTTCGTTTTCAAGGTCATCGCCGATAATTGAGCCCATAAAAACATACAAATTTTAACAGCAAGGAATTTAAGTACGTGGATTTTAATGCATACAATTTTTCAGTGCCAACGGGAAGCAACCTTTAGGAAGTACAAAAGAAAATATACTAAATAAATTTGTGCATATTTATATTATTTATTTGTAACAAAGAACTTATTACGCATACGCCCTGAAAAATAAATTTCGAAACTCCAACAATTGGTCTCTTTCACACGAGCCTATGCGAAAAATAACAAACATCAACTAGAAAACAAAATCAAAACAAAAAGCGAAAACAACAACTTGTAAAAACCAGTTGCAGGCTGAGAAAATCAAAACAAAACTGAAGAAACTTGCTCTCGCTGTCTCGCTCGCTCTCTCTCTCTCGCCCACTCTCTATTGTTGCTTGGCCGCCTCGACAGAGCACGATGGAAACGCTGGAGAAATATGTTTTGGCCAGCCAGCCAAATTCTGCCGCCGCCTCAGTGTCTGAGCAACTGCGTCGAGCTGCGGTTGGCGTTCTCGTCCGGTGCGTGCTTCTTTTTCGATTCGATTCGGCAATCGGTTTGTTTTTTCAACGCTTGAGCGCGTTTATGCAAATGAAAGATACAACAACAATGTAAATAACATAAATATTCAATGGAACTGCCTATTATCTTTTTACTTTTTTTTGGGGCGGGGGGTCTGACCCTGAGCTGTGAGTGTGCCGCTAAGGAGTGAATTACGGGATTCGGTGTCTTGATTGTCTGTGCCAAACAAAGTTCTATTTTTATACCTAATAACACGCCAGGGCACAGTTAGTACGGAGCCCGAAGCACGAGCTCAAAACTAACAATAGGTGTTAATTTGCCCGGTGACGTATACGTAATATGCCGCACAAATTGAATATCATAAAACTATAAAAGAACCATGTAAACATCAGTGTCTTAAATTGTTGTTTATATTTTATTTTGATGATAATTATTAACCTTTCTTTTCGCTCTAGTGAACTCTCTTGATTGTAAAAATCGAACAAGCACAAATAGCACTTATTTATAACTATTGTTAATATTTATTGCCCTTCGCACACAAATTGTTTATTATATTGTTAATAAACTTCGGTCGCTGATTAGCAGCACAAATAACCAAACCGTTAAATCTAAACAAATGTGAAACATAAAACCTCAAAAAGTGTACTTATTGTGCTCCATAAAATATTCAATACACCAATTCAAAGATGTAAATAAGTGCAAAGGCGAAATGCGCGTGAAGTAAAAGCTAAATATAAACTCAAATCAGCTATTCGAAGTGCATATTTGTCGGGTATATCGCGTACTGAGAATCCAAGCACAGACCGCAGTTAAATAAAATGCCAAAATGGAGCTGATAAAAAAGTACAAACAGGGGAATTTAACCACTGGCGATGTGCGCAATTTGAATCGTATGTTTGTTTCTTTTCTTAAATAATAAATTCTATTCTTACATTCAAGTATTTAGCTTTACAGTTTGTAAATGCGTCACTCTATAAATTAAATATATATATATATGCTTCTTTTATGGCGTCTGCCCCCAAAGGGCTGTTTGTGTAAATATATGTAAAGGTAACCTTCGGCTGAAAATATAATTCTGATATACATGTGACATAGCTAATTGAATTTTTTAGAAGGCGCCTCCATTGGTCATTGCCAAATTGACAGCAAAAATATTTTTATCAATTATGGCAACATGTTGCCTGTCCATTGTCTGCCCGTCTCACGTCTGTCGCGTCTGTCACTTAGTGTGTTTGTGTGTGTGGAATGCGCCTTTCATCAATAATGTTGTGAAAATGTGCAAACGTTTTTTGATGAATGACTTTGACATATAGACAAGGACGTTGAAGAGCAAGTTTTACATTTGGAAAAACAACAAAATTTATTGTAAGCTTTCTTTGTTAGAACGTTACAGTCGGGTGTAGTCGACTGCGTAATACTCTGTAATAACAGCCTAATACTGGCTGAAAAAGTCCTCTTGATTATTGGGACGGTAACTGCTACGCAGAGAATTTGTTTGCCTCGAGAACATCATTAATCATGATTTATGATCATTAGTTTACCTGCAAAATTTGTTGACTCTTCTTTAAAAATTATAAGGGACTTAGCGAATTAAATCCCTCATTTTATCTGACACGGGTAAATACGAGACGTACAGCAAGAGAAATCCAATATTATATACTTTACATAATAATTTTATAAAAAAAAAACTGACCCTTTTAAAAATGTTCACTGCTTGATTACACTGATTGCAATACTATCTGCGTAAGCAAATAGTTAAAGGTGCTAAATTGGGCTAAAGGCTTTGAAAAAGTGTTAATTTGTGCTGGCTTTTTCAGCTGTTAATTGGCCACTAAAAAGGCCCCGCCCCCTGCTCGACCTGTCGAATGCGGCTCTTTTATTTATCTTTCACCATTTCGGCCGCTTTTAATGTGGCTCTGACGTTTGGCTATTTGCTTGCGTTTATTATTAATAAACAATTAAGTTGTGCAGTTAATGGCGCCAAGTGCTGTGTGGGCGCAGTTTATAAAAGAATGCGCATACGCCATGTGGTTCATTTAAAATGGCAATAACAAACAACTTGAAATAAACAGCTTCCGCGTCTGATCAGAAATATATGAGAAAACATATATTGTACACATATATAGATTAACTATCTTTCAGTGGGAAATTGAGCTGTTACTAAGAACTCATAGGCTTGTAGAGCAATGATGTGGTCTCTTTTGTACACATAGTTGATTTCTGGCAGCTGGCGGATCATGTATAAAATATGTATATAAATAACCCTCAACTTGATTTGGATTCTGTTTGTTTCATATCGAGTTTCAAGCCGTAATATTTATTTATAGCCTGCTCGACGCTTTATAGAATTACGCCATCGTCTGGCCCCTGTGAGCCATATTCAGTTACACAAATCGACAATTTGGCTGACCAAAAATAGTGGCTAGCAGCACTAATGACACTCTGGGCTAGCATTCTGACTAGTTGGCCGAAACAATGGCTCAGGCCTGGGTCTATTAGCGTTTCTGCTGCTCAAGCGTCCGTGGTCCACACCCAGTCACATAGTTGGAGATGGGGCATGATGTCACTGCTGATGTTGCTGCAACTCACAACATACAGTGGCACACAAAACTAAACAAACGCCATAAGCAAATTTAGCTCATATATGCATGAGCATGAGAATCCATTAAAAAAAAGTGGAGAACATTTTGTAATTTATGCGTTCATTTGTGCATGTTCAGTATTCATTATTCAATCGCTGGCTCTATTCATGAGTGCACTTGAACAGACTGTCGGCCAGTCTGTTCACCATTATGTTTACGTTTTCATTAATCCATGCAAATCATAAAAATGGTCCGAACAAAACGAAAATTTAATGTTTCCACTTTTGGCGCAGCAACAATTAAAATATATATTTTTATTTTGACTTTTATGAGAGAACGTATATCAACTCGTAAATATGTTTGTTGACTTCTAGCCACAATGCATTTCTCATTTGGCTGCTCGAAAATTTCGCATCATTAATATTATTTTGTTTGAACTCGGCGTGTCTGAAATGTAGCATCAATTGAATTGGATTTTATTGAGCAGCTCCGTCGCTAATTACGACGTCATCGGCGAATATTTCTAATTGTTGTTGGCGTTGTTATTGCTGTTATTGCTTTTGTGGCTCGTTAACCAAGCCATACTATATCTGCCATGATATCATGCCTCCAATATAAACCCTGGCCGCACACATCAACGCCAGTTTATTGACTGTGTATGTTTGCACAATGTCTTATAGTAAATTTACGAATATGTATACAAAAAGAGACGCCGCCACGTCTCCATCGCTGCCCCCACCTCCACCGAGCTCCACCGTGCTCCACCGTTACCTTTGGCTATTGTAAACGATGCTGTCAGCGGTGCCCAGCCGGATACGCACATCAATTTATCAGCCGTGGCTAAGCTTTCCCAAAAATATCATCTCACCTACGATGTCTCAGAACATAAATATCTGTGAAACGCATATGCCTATAGCCTTCGTCTTTAAATAGTTGTAATATAGCCCAATATAACACTTAATTTTTCAATTTGTAGCGCTATATAGCTATATGAATATGTTAGGCGACGTGATTGCCATAAGTTATTTTTTGGTGCGGCCTTAAAAAATTATGAAAAAAGTAATATATCATTTTTATGATCGAATAAAGTTTGACAAGCATAAAGGGTAAGATTAATTTTTAAATTAATATAATTTTTCAAATACTTTTAAATATTGTCGGTAGTTAAGTTAAGGTTTTGACCAATGCTTTGCTTCTAATTTCGGTTCCTTAACCTGTTTTTCTATCTATGTGCGCCAAAGATTGGATTACAAAAAAATTCTATTTATATTTTATACAAAACTATCTTTTTAGTCGGCTGAAAATGGCCCATTCTATTAAGATCCGAGTAAATGGGATTAAAAATATGGCTGACAGACACTTCTAAATTACCTAAAAAGTTGTCTTAAAAAATTATAAAATTTATAATAATAATATATAATAATACTTTAAATTACTATTTAAATCCTAAAATATGTATTTATATTTTAATTATAAAGAAATTATTTTTTTAATTTTAATATTAAATTGAAAAATTTTACAGATATAGTAATATGTCTCATGGTGCTTGTGGCGATATTCTCCATTATCTGGAGCGTTTCATTGCACATGCTGTCCGGGGATTTCTACGATGGAATCATCAGTGCCAAAGTAATGTTTAAGGACCGCGATTTTGCCCAAATGGATAACAGGAGCAGAGAGGTCTTCCAACATGATCTGGAAAAGTTGGGGCAACTTCCGTATGAACAAAAGGAAACGCCGGAATCGCTGAAGAGCGACAGCCGTAAGTAAACTGGCGAGTACTCAATTGCATAATCCTATATAGCTGTGTTTCCTTATGTTCCCAGCAGAAACAAAAAAGCCAAAATACAAATTCGAACATATCTATGAGCCCAGAGATAATGCCCCGCTGCTGGCGCTCCTGGTCAGCGAGCAGGCGCAGGCGGACGCGATTCAGGCAACAACCACGACAAATGCCCCGCCCAAGATTGTGCCCAATCCTGAAGCGGATCGCAAGTTTCTGGCTAGCCGTGAGTACTGGGTGGTTGGGGGATGGAGAGAGTGCTTACTGATATTTCTCTTCTGTTGCAGAGTCCATAGATACACATGCCACACGCTGGAGTCGCGGCATTGGGGCTCAGTTTGTCTACGCATTTCCACTCATATCGGAAATTGTGGCCATTATTTGGACGGCCATGTGTCTCATCTACCAAACAGGCAACAAGAAAACATCGTAAGAACGGATTATCTAAAGTAGAATATAGCATTATATATATCTATTTTTTACTCGTTCACGAAGTGAAAAGAGTTTTTTTGATAAAGTTTGTGCAAAGTTCGTCTTGCAACTTTTTTCTTGTAATATATAGATAATGCGATAAGATTTTTGGTTATGCCCACTGGAGGCGAGCCAGTTAGATTTAATCTATATATGTATTTCTCTGAGTTTTAATGACACATACAAATTTTTAAGACAGGTTACTAATGTTTTTCTCTAAAATAGCATTAAACATTTTTCGGATGCGATTTCATCTATATATCTGCCTGATTTTTAATGCTAGATACATAACAAAATTTCAGACTGGTAACTGATGGTTTTAAGATAAGATAGCAACAAATTATTTTTGAACATTTCCCATAATTGTAAAGCTAGAATCTCTAAATTTCAGATGACCTGATAAACTAAAAAAAAAGATAAATATTTTTCCAAATAACTGTACAATTTAAGATCGTTTTCGATTGTTTTAAGCTGTTGTTATGCTGTGAACCAGTATTCTAACGCACCAACTTGTTTTTTTTCAGTGTACTGCCCAAGCCTTGGCGCATTGTGGTGCCCTCCATCGTCATCTTCACGCTGATGAGTCTGGGCAGCGCGGCCTATACGATACTGACCAATGGCTATCTGAAGCGTCTGTGTGGACATCTGCGTCAGGGCCTCAGCAATCCCCTGGCCATCAGGTGGGTCCTCACTCTGCGTGCTCATGGGCTCCTTAACCTGACTTCCTCCATCTCCCCGTTTAGCTGTGGGGACGCCATCGCCCTGCTGCGCCCGCTCATACACGAGCACAGCGTCTCGCACGATGCGTATCTGGATCTCTTCCGATGCAGCTATATCATCAGCATGGTCTTGTGGTTCCTGGCGCTGCTGGTCATGGTGCTGCGTTACATATTCGCCGTGGACTTCCAGCTGGTCGACATCGAGGATATGTTTGATCGTCGCACAGCTCAGCCCATTCGGCCGGTTTATACGGAGGTGCTGCAGTCCAGTCCGCAGCACCAGCAGCCGATCAGACCCAAGTCGGAGGATGATTATCAGAGCGCAAAGTCGCGTCTCAGCGATCTGGCCGTGCCGCTGCTCGAGCTGAAGGCCCCAGAACAGCAGAAGCAGCCGAGCCGGCAGCAAACGCACTTAACAACTGTGGCCTAAAGCTTGACTCTGTCACAAGCTGACGCACATCAGAAATCTCAGGTTTATTTTTACACGATTGTTTGGCAGTGGCGATCAAGAAGAATTCGAACAAAATAATACAAGAAAATATAGCTCCGGCGTGCCGAAGATTAAATACCTTTGCAGTATATATATACTATATAATTGAGGTTGATATAACTCAAATATATCTATGGGAACTATATAATGCTGTCCGATGCTAATAGTTTTAAAAATTTTAAAATTCTAAACTATACGTCTAATTGCGTTTTTGATTCGGGATGGAAATTTAAGTAAATTAATATGTAAATTTTGAAATGGCCATAGCGTCTAACCTATTCGACATTGCATTTTTGACTTAAAATCGGAAACAATTAAATTTATCAAATTTTTTTTTTGTAAATTTTTATGGACATCAAAAATCATCAGAATCACGTTTTTGACTTAAATTCGGATTCACAACTTTTTTTTTTAATAAACTTAAGTTTATAGTAAAAATTTATAAGGAATTTATAAGGAATTTTAAAATATGAAGAAGTCAGTTAATTTTTCATTGTCTACAGGGTTTGGTTAGAGAGCTTTTATATATTATATAGTTTTTGAGTCCGATACAGCCAAAAAAAAAATTTCGACAAATGCCGCCACCAAAAAGCCGGATGAATAAGAAGTTTTAGCTTACAGATGGATAAGCCAACTCAGCTGTTAATACTGACCCAGAAAAAGGATATATTTGGGCTTAGTAAGCACACACAATTCAAAAATTCTCTGCAAGGGTATAAAACACATGATCTGAAGTCTGCTGAGCTTCTGAGGAAAGGTTTCGAACAATGATATTAACTAAGCTAAAACTAAGTAAACTCGTGCCTCGTTTTAATTTATAATATAAATGTTTATAGTGTTAATTGAAATGCAATAGTCTAACCATAAAACCAGAAGGTGCAAATAAAACACAAATATTCCATATACAAAGCAAACGCGGCCGCACCTTAGAGCAGTTTCATCGTGATCGTCTTGGTCTCCAGGTAGTTGTCCAGGCCATCCTTGCCGAGCTCGCGACCGATGCCCGAGTGCTTGTAGCCGCCGAAGGGCGTCTGGGGCAGCACGGCGTCGTAGCAGTTGATCCAAACGGAGCCGGCATCGACGCTATTGGCAAACTTCATGGCCTTGTTGATGTCGTTGGTGATGACGCCCGCGGCCAGGCCGTACTCCACGTTGTTGGCGCGATCAATCATCTCGTCGATGCAGCTGAACTTGAAGATGGACTGAACGGGTCCGAAGATCTGCAAAGACAACGATATTACCAGCTGCCCAATGGCTGCGTGAATGCCTTGGTTATACCTCCTCCTGGGCGATGCGCATGTCGTCCTTGACGTCCGAGAAGACGGTGGGCTCAATGAAGTAGCCGACGTTGCCGATGCGCTTGCCGCCCGTCTGCAGCTTGGCGCCCTGCTGCTTGCCGCTCTCAATGTAGCCGAGGACCTTGGTCATCATTTCCTCATCGATCTGC
Organism: Drosophila robusta; assembly: GCA_035043565.1. Classification (NCBI taxonomy): domain Eukaryota; kingdom Metazoa; phylum Arthropoda; class Insecta; order Diptera; family Drosophilidae; genus Drosophila; species Drosophila robusta. Next base: position 11,833,920 of record JAWNMW010000235.1, read on the forward strand.
GGGCCCTGCAGCACGCCCTCGTCGAAGGGATTGCCGACAGTGCGCGCCTTCGCCTTGGCCGCCGCCTTCTCCACGAACTTGTCGTAGATCTTCTCGTGGACGTAGGTGCGGCTGCCGGCGCAGCAGCTCTGGCCGTGATTGGAGAACAGCGCCTCGTGGGTGGTGTCCACCGCGTAGTCGACTGCAAGGCGAGCGTATCAAATGGGCACAACTCTGGGCTAACTTATTTGCTTGTGCTCACCGTCCGCATCCTCGAACACGACCACGGGACTCTTGCCACCGAGCTCCAGGGAGACACGCTTCAGATTCGATGTGGCTGCCGCCTGCATGACAATGCGTCCAATGTCCACGGAGCCGGTGAAGGCCACCTTGGCAATGTCGGGATGCTCGCTGATGGCCGCGCCAGCGGTGGGTCCGAAGCCGTTGATCACATTGATGACGCCCGCCGGGAAGCCCGCCTCCTTGGCCAGTGCGGCCATGTGGAGAGCCGTGAGTGGCGTCTGCTCGGCGGGCTTCAGGATTATGGTGCAGCCAACGGCCAGTGCGGGTCCCCACTTCCAGGCCAGCATCAGGAGCGGATAGTTCCAGGGTATGATCTGACCGACGACACCCACGGGCTCCTTGCGCGTCATGGCAATGAAGCCGCCAGCGGGTATGGTGTCGCCAAAGAACTTGTCGGTCCAGCCGGCATAGTACTGGAGCGTCATGATCGAGATGGTGACATCGAAGAGCGCCTCCGCGTAGGGCTTGCCATTGTCCTGGGTTTCAATGCTGGCCAGGAAGTGCTTGTCGCGCTCCATGAGCTCGCAGAGCCTGCAATGGGGGATGAGGGGAGGAGGTATTGCCTTGTGATTGCCCGAGGGTTAAGCGAGCTCCACCTACTTGTTCATCAGATTGGTGCGCTGCAGCGGACTCATTTGGCGCCAGGCGGAGCCGCGATGAAAGGCCTTCTTGGCAGCAGCCACGGCTAGGTCCACATCAGCCTGCAGGGGGAGGGAGCAGGGATTAGGCACTCAATTGTTATTAGCTGACCCAGACTCACCTTACTGCCCTCGGCCACCTGGATGATCTCCTTGCCCGTAGCTGGATTGTGGGTGGCAAAGGTTTTGCCCGAAACGGCGTCAACGAACTCATTGTTGATAAAGAGCTGTACAGATAAGGAGATTACCAGTAACGGTAAAATGTAGTATAACGTATAGAGTGCCCATTGGTGCCTGTCAAACTGTGCGCCTCACCTCGCTGTAGGCGGGTGGGCAGCGCTCGTAGCCGGCCCAGCCCCGCAGCTGCAGCTGCCCCACCTGGCGTGCCACTAATTTGCGCCACTTCATTGTCGACCCTTGACCTGTGATTTGCCAACAGCCGCTTGACGTCGACTTAACAACTTGTCGCAAACTTAAAAAACAAAGGCAGTTTAGAGGCACGCAACAGTTTTCAATGTAAACAGAATTGTATTTCCAGTCACGTTTTAAACTGTCTACATAGAACTTTCAACAAATAATGTGACTGTCAATGAAATTCCAATCTTAAATACTTGAAACAGATTCGAAACAAACAATTGAAAGCAATTTGCTAAATTGAAGTTTATGGATGTGGGATACGAGATAATAAGAGTATAATAGGACTATTTAAAACCTAGGCCGCAAACTGGGTTAGCCGACCCAAACCATATTTTTTAAAAGATGGTTTTATTTTATTTTCTTTTTAATTTTTACTGGCTTCATTTAATTGTTTGTATCAATTTTTTTATGCTAAGTGCAAATTTAATATTCACATAATACACACAATTAAGTACATATGTATATATCTGTACTAAAGTCGGTATTTTTTATTCTTAAAATAATAATAGATTTAAAACATGAGTAAATCATTATTTTTTTCTTATTAATCATTGATTAAAAACTTGTGTCGTATATAGACCTTTGTCGCTCACTGTAGACAGTTAAATATAGAGGGACAATTTCGCAACATTGAGAAATTCTGTCTGCTTTTATTGCTTTTCTGATTTTATTTATAATTATTATTTTATATTATTATTATTATTAGAAAATCTGATGCAGATAAGCATAGTCTGTTTACTTATTCTTCGTTAAAAAGTGTAGAAGGATCAAAGTTTATTTCAACCAGCACTTAACAAAAACTTTACGCAGGTATAATACCTTAACTGAAAATTATATAAAAATTATAAAAAGGTTGTGAGCCTATCAAATATGATTTCTTATGTTTTTTAAAGCAATAAAAAAAATATTACAACTTTATTTATTTATCTGCCATTTATTTATTGGGTTTGCAGCCCTGTTCAAAACAGCTCAATTATCTATAATCAAGCCATAAAGATATAATCTATAAAGTAACACAATTAGCTATCAAGCACTGAAGGACCCCTTCGACCCCTAAAGTCAACAGTCGAGCACAACTAATCTAATATTGTGATGGTCTCTTATCAACGTGGTCATTATCAGACCCACAGAGGCACTATACCGATTCTATAATTACTTGGCTATCAAATGCTTTAATATTGTAAACAATTCAAAGCATTTAAAACAGATAATACCCTGTAAACATATTTAAACATATTTAACAATATTTGTAGTGCTTGACTTGCAATTTAAGTGTAAAATGTAGGTCCTGTCAAAAGTATATTAGCAAAATAGTTCTGGAAAGCACGAGAGCTCAAAATAAAATTGTATTATTTACTTCAATAAATGGGCACGCAAATCTTAAGTTGATATACCATATAAACTGTAGATAATGGGTGTTAACAAGTGACAGCTGATAAAGCGCCAGATGGGCACGCAATCTCATTAATTATATTATATATAGCACTTTTAACATATTGCGATCAGACATACATTGTATATAAATATGCATATATGTACAGCCTTAATTCATGCGTTTTGCAATACAAAAACCAGTTTATTTTTTAAAAACTTTCATCGCGAACGCAAAAATATTCGTAATTGGCCGAGTTGAAATTGTTCTTTAATCAAATGGCGACAAAAAAGCTGCACTTGAGCTGTTCTTAACTAAATTTACACAGGTTGTCGCCAACTGCAGTCACGCAATTGAAATTCCGCACTCGTTACAATAAACATTAGTATTTATTTACAGGCTATAGTTTACTTACTTTTGTATATTTGGGCTGCGCCTTGGGGTTCGCCATGTTGAAAGCTGCGACAGAAAACCTGATAATTGCTCCACTTGGGGGATTCGCGGACTGAAGGCGACTTCTCGAGTGCTCGCACTAAACTGAAGCTGCAACCATTATTCTCATTCGTTTTATAGCTGTTTTGGTGCGCTGCGTTTACTGATTTGCTTTACGCATGTTTTTTTATCGCCGACACGCTTTGCCATCTGATTTGCCGGCCGGCAACGCGGGCGAACTAAAATAACTGCGTATATGTATGTTATTCTTCGGATATTTATGTATATTGTTATACCCTGCTAGGCATAATACGCGTGGTCCTCTGTTTTTGGTCTCAGTTTACGCATGTTTTTATTCTCTCTGTTACATTTCATTTAGAACGCACTGTTCTAATTTAAAACCACTTTAAAAAATGTTCTGCTTACTCAGATTTTGTTGCTTGTTGCCGTGTTTTTCCTAGTAAAAATTTAATCCACTTTCAATTTATTAAAAATTAAAATTAAAATTAAAAATTTTTGCGGGGTATTTCTTAGTTGAAAACCGTTTGTGCTTTGATGTTTATTGAGCTTTATGTTTTAAAGGCCTTTTCGCCTGTTGATAAAAGCTTTACAGCGCGTGCTTTTATCAATAATAACGGGTGTGTGTCATGACTAAAGTTTTTTCTCTAAAATAACAAGTATGTGATTTTTTAAATTTACATTTCCATGGAGATTTTATCAGTTAAGTTAGATAAATACTCTTTTTCGTCAGAGTTTTGTTGTGTTTACTAGCGAGCTGTCATCCCCGTCATAGCCCCTATTTGGAAAGCTCTCGTAGTTGTAGGAGCGCTTGACCAGGGCGTGATCCAGAAATTTCAATTTTCTAAGCGACTGTGCAATATAGTTACTGAAATAAACAATGGGAATTTAGAGCGCAGGTGGACTAAATTTATCCATGCCCACCTGTAGTATGTGTAGTCATAGTCCAAGTAGCTGGAAAAGGGCTGCAAGTTGAGGCCATCGGGGCAAATGGGGTTGCCGTGCAGGCTCAGGTATTGCAGGTTAGGAAAGAGGCGCCTGATAAGCCGAATCGTTGCCGTCAGATCGCTGAACTGAAACGTGAAATATGTTCCGTCAAATATTTGATAACACAGCACATTCACTTTGTATACTCTAGCAGGTGGTATTATAATTTTGTCACAAAGTGCGTAACATTGAAACCTTAAAATAAATATATTCCTTACCAATAACTGCAGCCGTATGTTAAAGTCTGTTTATCTCCCAGTTCTAAACAGATAATTTGAACCTTATGTAGATTTATTTATGTAGCTACCATAAGAACTATTAGTCAAAAATTCCTTTTTTGTTTTTCAAGATACCCTAACCCAATTTGGTTATTAAGAGCGTTATCTGGCTTTTAACATATCAGCAAAATGCTATCAATACCGCTCTTTTATAGTATTAAGTTCGTATGTCAACAATTGCCTGAAAAGTAAGTTTTTGCTTGAAAAACTTTTTATATACGTGCACGAAGTGAAAAGAGTATATTGGGTTTGAGCGAAATCCGTCAGATCGAGTATTAAGAAGTTTTGGCTACGCGTGGAAATTCGATTTAATCTATATGTCGTCTTCAGTTATAAATCTAGATACATAAAATTTTGCAAACAGATAACTGATGACCTCCTCTAAAGATCGCACTAACATTTTCTGGAAAATCAATTAAAATCTATATATGTATGTAAACTGCGAAAATCTAAATCTCCCACAACTGATGACCCATTCTAAATATCCCCTATTCCCCTACTTCAAAAAATTACCAATAATAATAATAATTAACATCGTTTTCGACTGATTTAGGCTGTCACAATTCTGTGAACGAGTATTGCTCTGTCGGTTACAACCGACTGCATAGTTCTTAATTTTCTTTACTTATTAAAAAATCTTCACCTATCGTGGCAATTGAAGATACTTAACAACGCTCCTCACACAAAATCGAACTAATATATAATAGTATAGCTCACATGCTTTATGTTTTGAAAGGTATTTAAGCTTCGGCATTCCGAAGATAACTGTGCTCTCTGATTTTACGTTATGAGTATTCGGCAAAATCACACAAAATCGAACTGATATATAATAATATAGCTCAGATGCTTTATGTTTTGAAAGGTATTTAAACTTCGGCATTCCGAGGATAACTATTCTCTCCGATTTTCCGTTATGAGTCTTCGACACGCCGAATATAAGTCTTCTAAATTGGTTATTTTCCGTTATATGCCTGCAGGGTATTTAATCTTCGGCACGCCGAAGACAACTCTTCATTTGTTCGGATCACCTCATTCTTGTTCAACATGAGCACCTCCAGCTGTGGCAGTGGCACCGTCAACGTGCGCAGCTGGGACTCGTGCAACCGATTGCTGTCGAGCAGCAGGTAGCGCAGCTGCTCGAATTCCGCCAGCCAGGAGAGGTCCTTGAGGCAGTTGTGGCTCAAATCCAGGTGCTCGGTGCTGTCGGCATAGCGCTGCACAATTTCCGTGGGCATCGAGCGCAGATTCTGTTGCACCAAAATGAGCTGAGAAAATGGTGCAAATATTTTTAGAAACAGTTTCAGAATGCGGCGCGATAAGCTTTAATTGTTTACCTGTTCGCTATAGTTGTCGTCGTCATCTAATACCTCCATGTTGTCGGTGCTCCCGATCTCTCCAGCAAAACGGCGAGCGAAAGCAGCTAAGCGTATTTTGGATTTATTTGGATTTTATCCGTCGCGCTGCCGAAGATCTTCTCGTGCGGAACTGCAGTTGATAACTGCTCGCATTTGCGTGTTGTTTTTGTCTGTTGCTTTTTGTTTTTTACAATCTGCGTGTGCTTTCAGCTCTCCGCCTTTGTGTTGTTTATTTTCTTTGGCTTCTTGGGTTCGTCGGCGCCGTTGCCGAAGCTTTTGCGCTGAACTTGTTCAAGGTAGTTAGTAAGAGCAGAAGGCGAAGTAACAGCTGAGGTGCTGATAAGCGCGTTGGCACGACACATAGATGGCGCCAGTGTGCGACGTTTACAAATCGATTACACAAATTGGCCGCAACCTTGAGAGGTTGTGAATGAAAAATTGAGCTTATCAGCAGGTGTTTCAACTTCAAGATCGCTTAAAACAGCCGATATCAATAAAAGTAAAATAATTATACTATTTTCGTTCAAGAAGCGTCAGATAAGGAGTTTTTTTGTTGAAATAAAACGTTAGCATTTAATGAATATACTCAAAAACGTACGTGGGAACTCAATGATGTGGAAATAGATAAAGTGTTGATATTTTTATTGACAAATTGAAATTGACAACAGTTTTGATATGTAAAGCTCTCATATCCATAGCTCCCATATATCAAACTATCATAACTTTGTCAAATCTTACTCGATTTTTATGACTAAGGGCATTTTGTTCTTGATTTGTCCTCAAGATTGATTCTGCATTTAAAATATATGCATTTTTGAAAATAAATTTTTTTTTATTTTTTTTGGGAAAAAAAGCACTCCCCCCTTACTTATTTTCGAAAAAAATTTTTTTTTCAAAATTTAGAATTTCAAATTTTCATTTTTAATCGATTGTGGTTGTCACAATTAGTATAAAAAACAACACTAAAACAGATTCTGTGGGGGTCAAATTTTTTGTCAAAAATTATGCGAAAATTGACAAAAATTTTGACATGTAAAGCTCTTGGACCCACAGCTTTCATATTTCAAACGCCCATAACTTTCTCAAAACTGAACCGATTTTCATGTTTGATGGCATTTTGTTCTTGATTTGTCCTAGATTGATTCAGTATTTAAAATATATGCATTTTTGAAAATAATTTTTTTTTGATTTTTTTGGGGAAAAAAGCATGTACTCCCCCCTTACTAATTTTAGAAAATTTTTTTTTTCAAAATTTAGAATCCGGAATATTTATTTTTAATCGATTGTGGTTGTCACAATTAGTATGAAAAACAACATTAAAACCGATTCTGAGGGGGTCAAATTTTTTGTCGAAAATCATTCAAAAATTGACAAGCATTTTGACATGTAAAGCTCTTGGATCCATAGCTCGTATATTTTAAACTCGCATAACTTTCTCAAAACTGAACCGATTTTCATTGTTGATGGCATTTTATTCATGGTTTGTCCTCCGTATTGATTCAGCATTTAAAATATATGCATTTTTGCAAATAATTTCTTTAAATTTTTTTGGGAAAAAGCATGTACTCCCCCCTTACTAATTTTAGAAAATTTTTTTTTTCAAAATTTAGAATCCGGAATATTTATTTTTAATCGATTGTGGTTGTCACAATTAGTATGAAAAAACAACATTAAAACCGATTCTGAGGGGGTAACATTTTTTGTCAAAAATCATGCAAAAACTGACCAAAATTTTGACATGTAAAGCTCTTGGATCCATAGCTCGCATATTTCAAACGCCCATAACTTTGTCAAAACTAAACCGATTTTCATGTCTGATGGCATTGTGGTTATGGTTTGTCCTCTATATTACTTAGATTAATGGTAGTGTACATGACGATAATGTGAGAATTAAGGTTGTTAAATCAACTCAAACTTAACAAGAACAAAGTTGAGTTTAACTTGTTGTTAAAAGGAGCATTTAAGTTCCTAATAAACATAGTTTTTAATTGACTACGGCTGGTTCATTTATTCTCTCCAACGTTACGTATACGCCAAGTGCGCCACATACACACCAGTTTTAATTAAACACAAATGCATATAGAGCCCATATAAATCGCCCTGGTGCAGTTGAATTAGCACACACTCGACTAGTCACGTGTTCACACTGGCTTTGCGATAAGTCCTCGAGCCGCTTTGTGGTGGCGGGGCGGGCGGGGGGAGGGGGCGTGGTTTGGCAGCTCGAGCGCCACAATGGCAAAATGCCAGCCTAATACATGTTTAATTGTTAGTTAGGCCGTGGTAAACAGGAATGATGGTCGAGAGTCAAAGAGCCCAAAAGCCAAAGAGCTAAACAGCTCCGAACAAATGAAACAGTGGCGCTGACAAGCGAATTTGTTTGCGGGGCCTCGCACAATAAACGCCAATTGCAAAGTCGGCGGCGTCGGTGTTGGCAGCAAATGTGATTGACTGCAAATGGCTAACAAAATGCCGCTTTGCTTGTGTGAGTGTGAGTGTGTGTGTGTGTTTACGCTGGCCAAAGCAGCATGGCCTAACGCCGGGAGGGGCAGCGAGCGGGACGAGGTCGCTGTTAGCGCCAAACAATAGCAGATGACAGCGTAAATAAACAAAGTGCGAGATACAAATTACGGCAGCAGTGTTTAACTAGGCATTGTGTTCAATGAAACATGACACACGCACACACGTAAATAGCATACTAACGCACTACGGTTGGACTGAACCGTTCGGACCTAGTTCGCACGAACTAAGCTTCCAACTGAACTGTCTAAGTGTAAGATGTAAAAAGAGTAAGTAAAAGAAATAAAAAGAGTAAGCAGAAAAGGGAATTCTTTTAGCCACTATTGAATTTTACATTTTGGATTTTTAGGCTACGTGTACTTTAATCTATATATCCCACTCAGATTTAAAGAAAGATACATCAAATTTTGCAGCTACGGGGGCTTGGCAAATCGATGAAATTTATATTTATTTGCAGCGGGTAAGCCGCAAAAATCCCCAAACCCTACAATTCTAGAGCTAAGGTCACAAAATTGGGTAGATACTTGTTTGTTTAGCCCCTCTAAATATCATGCCAAAAATGCTGAACGCATGAAATAATTTCAGCCAAAAGAAGACCTACATAGAATACTAGTTCACTCTGTAAAAAATGAGCTACCAAACTAAAACTTGTGTGACTGGAACTATAAAGTACAGCTCTGACACACATACACACACACAAACACGCACAGTGAGCTGCAGATACGTGCACTGGCATTGGGCATCCATGAGATACGTCAGTGAATCCAATCGATTTGTAAGTGTGCGCTTACTGAACGCTGCCTTTGTCATTAGACTCCTGGGTCAGGCGACAGTGTGCCACGCCCAGCGCCCAAATAGTCACCAATGTGTTGCTGTTGTCGCCTTTGTTGCATTCATTGATTTGATTTGGCTGAATTTTGTGCCCGCCGCCCACTTTATGGCTTTTGTGGTTTGTGCTTTTTTTTTAATGGTCGGCAGCTAAAAATAAAAGTACGCTTTGTGCGTGCTTGTCGATCTTTATTTGTATTTCTACGCACTCATTGCAGTTGTACAAAAATCCATTATTATTGTGCCCAACACGCGGCATTATAATTCAATGTCAATGTTTTCTCTTTCTTAATTACACGATATTTCTATTAGTTATTCCTTTGTGGTTCGCTTGGATTTGTGTTTCGTAGTTAATTATTGTAATTATTTGTAGAAGGCTTCTGAACTTTCACCTTTCAATGGCACTTTTGGCTTAGATGTGCGTCAGTTAAAGCCATTAAAGTTTATTGAGCTTAGGTTTAAGTACACAGTGCGGAATACTCTTCATATTTGGTTGAATCGCATTGACAATACAAATACAAAACGAACAGATTTTATTGTGAAATATATTTAAAAAATCTAAAAATGCATTAAAATAAATATTTGTATCTGCTTTTGCCAAGTTTTATTGATGTCAGACAAAATAAATCGTTCATAAATTGAATACCATTTTAGTAAGATTTGTTATAATTAATATTATAATTGATATTTATAGCATTTAACATACAAATAATTATGGGTTCGTCTAAGACAAATTTGCAAATTTGATTTTAAAAATATAGATTAGCAAAATTTCTTTATTTATTATTTATTTCTTTATTTATATTATTTGATTATTAATATTTTATTATACTCTTTTCTTAATTAACGTTTCGTTACAAGTTATTTCAAGTGTATGCAAAGAATAACCAATTACCACGCCTCCACGACTCAGTTCCCACCACTTAAACGAAAATATCTGGAACATACTGAACATACTCATGAATAGACCTTATTTTGCCAGAACTTAGAATACCATTAGAGCCTTTGCCCTGAGTTTAAGGCTAAGACCCTTTAGTCGGCGCCCATTAACACTCATTATTCATTGTAATTGAAAAGCCATGGATACCCCACATGACATCAGCAGCACGCCCACCACAAGCCGACCCACCCATTGCCCTGCGGCAGAGGAGCAGGTGGGCAGAGCAAAAAAAAATAAAAATTAAAAATAAAGCAAGTGAGCGCTTCAGTGTAACTCCAATTTAAATTACTTCCTACGGGTCGTATGCGTTATATAAGACGATAGCTGCTCGATAATTGTGTTCGTTTAGCGGCAAATTGGATGACCTTGTGCATCGTTCATTTCAGTCATTTGGTCAGCCCACCCGCCCACTGTGCCCAATCGCCTTGGCGCTAAAACACGCCAAGTAGTACACATGAAAAGACAAAAATAAAACAAAGCCAAAAAAAAAATAAATAAAATCAGTTGGTGTTGAACGTTAATTAACAAGATAATCGTTGAAGACTTTGCACACTGATTCGAGCCTATTGGAAAGCAGAGTACCTAAATAGAAAATGTGTAGGTTGCCTGAACAAATTAAGAAAAAATTCTAAAATTAATTTTATTTGCAAATACTTTTTACATTTAAAAATATTTTAAAATAATTAAGACTTTTTTGAAGTATTCGATTTGCAGCTGTCATATTTGGCACAAATAGTTGACTCTCGAACGAGTACTTACGTACTTTATAAAAATAAAAACTGTCACATAATGTGTAATGAAATATATATTATAAAGATCGAGCCAAAATCAAATTCGGCTACAAGCACTGGCACCCCCGTTAATTTTTAAATTGCTTATATTCACAGATACAGTACAGATAATGCCAACGGGTTAGAGTTTTACAACATTTTTTCAAGCCAATTTCAGCTGTTTTTATACTGTATTTAGCATCCCAATGCAACGTATTTATTTGTTGTATTAAAAATATATATTTATTTAAGAAATGTAGTAATTTTTTGCTTATTTATACATAACAATAAATGTTCAAGAAATATATATTTTTTGTTATTATTATATAGTAACCTTTTTATTATCTTCAAATATTTATTAATTGTTAAGAAAAATAAATTAAAAAAAGTGCTTTAACACTGCATTGGGTAAGTTGTTTAAAATGAATACTTAACACAAAAAAACTGAATAAATTTCAAGCCGCCTGCACACAGTGCGGCAGCATCCAGCATCCAGTAGACAGCCGACAGCAGCCAGCTACCTGATCATCATTATCATCATTATCTGGCTAAGCCATTAAGTAATTTGCTTGAACGGTTTGTCAACAAATATTTTGGTTTGCTTTGCGCAGACGACGCGTCGGCTCAAGTTGCCGGCCCGGCTTAGTGTTCCTTCAGCTGAGTGTTGCGCCGGGGACTGAAGCGGGGGCGGGGCCGGGGGCGGTTTATGACACTCATTTACAAATTGTCATAATTTGTTTAATGTAGGTTGAAGCATTTAAATGTGTAACACACTTTGTCATGATTTGCATTATTTTTGAAGTTAAAGGTAAAAGTGAAAACAATAAAAATTATAAATAAATAAAAAAACTAACGAAAATTAAATTAAATCATTTCGGGGAGTTTATAAATAGTTGCCAGAAAGTATATTAGTTAAAGTGGGCTTAGGCCTTGAGCTGAGTCCTTGGCCAGGCCTGTGTCAATTCTATTAGCTAAACGCAGTACCAAGTTCAGGCTGGCCCATTTGAAAGAGTTCATCTCCGCATCTTTGAATGAGCTGCTTGGAGGCATTGACCAACTAATCGACTTGTAGGGTCGCATCTCAATGACGGGGCCTCCAAAGCACCGAGCTGGCTCCCTCACAAACACAACAACAATGAAGCAAACAAAAGCAAAATTTCAAAGCGAGTTGGCACTTGAGTGCAACAAGTGGCAACAACGCCGGGCTCAAGTGCATTCTTCAGAGCCTCAGTCTATTTTTAAGCCGCCAGATCGTGGAAAGACCCAGCGGCCGGGCAACATTCATGCCACAATCGAACGAAGGGCAAACGCAAATGCCAATAAGTACGAGTAAGTAGAGCCAATGCCATGTGGAGACCCAGACCAAGACCAAGACCAAGACGAAAAGTCGCCGCGCTGGCTGCCACTTGGCGGGGCTACTGCACAGGTGACCTGATTTTTAAGACGTGCCCTGACCCACCTCCCCCTGCCCTCGCACTCCCCCCTGGCCGATGTCGCAATCGACGCTGCAGCTGCTTTTTTTACCTTTGAGGCGATCTTTCGGCACTTGGCTTCCTCAGTGTGTCCAAGTGCACCAATTTCATTGGATCGTTGTTGACGATGACGTAAAGCAGAGGCAGCAGCAACAGCAGCAGCAGCACCAACAGCAGCAACAGCAGCAACAGCAGACCTGTTGCCTGTCTCCGCATATGTGTATATATATCTTTTTGGGTTTGAAATTTCTCTGGCCATCGAGAGACGAGCTACAATTACGTTTAATAATTTGTGGCCAGCGTGGATGACAAGTGCTTCAAATCATATATATGCCATCTCAGTCCCTCGCACATCTTAGCATTTCGCGTTTGTTTTGGTAGCTTTATTTTCTTTCTATACCCTGTAAACCTATGGTAAATGCGTAAAATGGACTTTCATGCATTTATACAATTTTAAATAAATTATTTTTTTATTTCGTTATTCTTATTTTGTCTTTATAGTTATAAATGAGCATATAAGTTATCGTTTAACATGTTCCGTGCATTTTAAGAATTCAAAAATAATTAACAGTTGCGATTATTTGTATATAAAGATTCTTGAGTGCCATCTTAAGGCATGACAATTTAAATGAAGATCAGATAGAGACATATACTTGGTAAATAATAAATATTAACAGGGTATCTTTTAGTCCACCTCTGTTGACCTCAGCACTTTTACTTGTTTATTATTATTTGGCAGCAATTATAAAAATTTGATTTGATTTTGTTTTGATTGTTTCGTAATTGTATAAAAGGCTTTTAGTGCGCTGTTGTAGGTGTTGAAAGTGCTGCCAGTTGACAGTTTTGAAAATGCGCTGGGCGTACTTGGCGTATGCGCAACGGCCTTGTCTAAGCAGCCATTTCCTGCGCCGCTTAAGCTGAACCCTCATCGGTTAGCACAAATATTTGCTCAATATTTGGCAACAGCCAAAGTAAATCCCCGCAAACAGTTGCTAACCACAGCGGGTCATGAATGAAGATCCATCAATGGACGCGCACGTGGACCCACGGGGGGACGGCGTGGTGGTGCACAGTTCAAGTGTGTAATCGTGGGTCACTTTCGTTTTCGAGACAACATTTTCGAGTGTGCTCCAATTGTGAAAATAACACTTGGCACACTCAGGCGAAGGTTGTGTGTTGAGTGTCCGTGTGTTTCTCATGCCCTCTCTTTTAGTCTGTGCGCATCCGTAAGATACTTTTTACAAAAACTGGCACGTCTTTAAACGACCTTAAGACCTGCGCTCGAGGAAGCTTTAGCTGGTGTCGTTGCCATGCCGGCAGGCCCTAGGCGACCGTCAAGTGGCCACCCTGGCAACACTCGCTTGACCCAACAACAACAACACACACACACACTCGATTAGCGGTAAATAAATGTAGTTTTTAGTTTTCAACTTGCTCCAATTTATCGCTTGGAGACATCAAAAGATACTGCCAGCTCTCCAGCTTAGCTCCTGCTCTGCGCCGAACTCTTTTGCAGCTTTGTGTGTGTGCGTGTGTGTGTGTGTGTGCGTGTTGTGTCTTTTGATGTTTAATTAAATTCATTTCGGCTGCGGCCTTTTGTAATGAGATTTTGGCCAGTTGGCGCGTCGCTTCGCTCAGCGTGTTGCTGTCTCTGCCTTTGCCGGCTGCTTCGTCTCTCCCAATCGAATCATATAAATGCGCGCCGTCAAGTTCAGTGGGGCATCAGTCGAGATTTGCGCTTTCCAATCGAACCACAGCCAGCAGAAGCAGCAGCCGCCTCAAGGATTACGTGATCGAAGCGAACAAGTGACCCACAGTGCCCACAGTGCCCACTGCCTAACAGAGCCATGCGTGCCTTCTCGCTCTTTGTTGGCTGCGTCGCCCTCCTCGCCGCCGGCGCCGTCCAGGCGCGTCCTGAGCCCCCCTCGCCCTACTATGGATTACCCCAGCAGCAGAGCCAGCGCGCGCTGCCACTGAACGGTGAGTGTCCGCTGTCAGCGCCGTCAAGTGTGGCCAGCAGGTGATGTCCCTCTTCTCCCTACCCCTCTCCTCTCGCAGTGCACAACGCGCCCTCGCACATCTACCAGGCGCTGCCCCAGGAGCAATCGTTTGCCAACTTTGGCGCGCCCCCAGCTCAGCCGCAAATGAACTACCTGCCGCCAGCTCAGCAACAGCAGCAGCAGCAGCAGCAGCCGCAACTCGATGAGCAGCTGGCTCCGGCTGGCGAGCCGCTGAGCGCCTATGATGACTCCTACAACATGGCGCACCGTTTGTCCGGCGTGCAGCACGCCAGCGGCTACAACAATGCGCCGCAGGAGACGCGCGTCCACAAGCACATCTATGTGCACGTGCCGCCCAAGGACTTCGAGGAGGAGGATGCCGTGCAGCCGCGCGTGCACCACGAGCTGGGACCCAAGCAGAAGCACTACAAGATTGTCTTCATCAAGGCACCGTCGGCGCCGGCGCTGCGGCCGCCAGTTGTGCCGCCGCCACCGCAGAACGAGGAGAAGACGCTGATCTATGTGCTGCACAAGAAGCCCGACCAGGAGCAGGACATTGTGATACCCTCGCCGCCGCCCACCAAGCCATCCAAGCCGGAGGTCTACTTCATCAAGTACAAGACCAAGAAGGAGGAGGTGCCCGTCTACGGACCCCCACCGGCCGACATGGAGCCGCGCCAGGCCAACGCCGATGATTTCGCACCC
Source organism: Drosophila robusta (assembly GCA_035043565.1). Lineage (NCBI taxonomy): Eukaryota > Metazoa > Arthropoda > Insecta > Diptera > Drosophilidae > Drosophila > Drosophila robusta. The sequence goes on from JAWNMW010000235.1 coordinate 11,848,931, forward strand.
ATGGCCGATGTGGCCGATGTGTTGCCCACCACCGGCGCACCCGAACCGGAGCCGGAGCAGCCCGCTGCCGTGCCCTCGTCCATCTACGGGCCGCCCACCGCGCCCGCCTACACCGGCGACGAGGGCCAGACCACGCTGGCCGCGCCCGCCCATCAGTATTTGCCACCGGCAACGGCACCCGCCGCCCTCAACATCGAGGATCCCTCGATGGCGCCCATCATTGTGGAGGAACCGGAGCAGCGCCAGGCCATTGATGCCCCTGCCCCCACCGCCGGTCATGTGCCCGCCGCCAACTACGGCCCGCCCAGCCGCTACTTCTTGAAGAAGCTGAAGTAGACGCGATAGCGAATCTTGCACTTAGTCTAAATGGCGTGCCGCCCCAGACACGCCCACAAGCTCACCAGCACTCACACACACACACGCCACACCACACACTTCTCCCTCCCACGCACATCTCGCTTTGTTGCTTTTCCATAAAAACAAAATTGTTAAATTGTTTGTTAAATATTGTAGACAATAAAATTCGAATTTACTAAAGATAAAACCTGGCGTCTCTCTTTGCAATTGCATAAAAAGCGAGTTTATTTAAACCTATTATTAACACGTTATTGAAAGTTAACGACAATTGGCCCTGCTGCGGTCTTAAAACTTGACCTTCAGGCCTTGAAGCCACGTCGTTAACAACTCTTTTAATTGGTTACGTTTTGTTAATTTTGAACCTGCTTCACGATTTTCCGCGTGGAGTTCGACAGCTTGAAGTGCAATAATTGTGCGTAGGATTATATTGCTAAAAATTGATTATAATTTGAGTGTGGCAACTACAGTGGAACATATAAAAGAAAGGTCCTATAACTAAACCTATATGAGTTCACTTTTCCTATCTTTTCCTATACGACGCCATAATCATCAGATGTAATTCTTCAAAAATTTCTCTGACTTTCAAAATCCAAAAATTATTTTTTAAAATTTTAGAGCCACTGTTCCTAAGTAACAGTTTTGGAGTCATTTTAAAGCTTAAGTCGAAATATTAATATAATTCAGTTTTAAGTGACTGTTATAGAGTCAATTCCAGTTTCCAAGAAGGTTTTGTAGTCGTGCGACTTTGAATGATTTTTTCTTGGGATTTTATTTTGAGAAACCTGCGAAACTTCACAATTGTCATTATTTTTCAGCTGCACCTCGTAGTCATATAAAATATTGCCTGACAACATTTGCTGTTGCTGGCAACATGCTTCTAGCAACATATTGCGAGGAAGCTTTAAATTTTGTGGTTGCCATGCTGCCAAGCTTCAGTTTACATTAAAATGACCTGGCAACATTTTTAATAAGCGTTAAATAAATATATTTTTCAGTTTTTTTGTGCGTATAGTTTTTATTGCCTGCTTTCAATGTATTTACAAGTTGTGCAAAATGAAATATTGCTCGTTATTTTCCAAACACGCCTCGGAGTCAAATCAAACATTGAATTGCAACACTTTTGTGCGTTGGCAACATGTTCCTAGCAATATATTGCCATGCTGCCCGCTTTTGGCGCCAAAATCCTAGCAACTGCGCAGAGTGTGTTGCAAAGGTGCCCGAAGGCTTGCCGCCTGCTCGTGTGTTTGCCTTCGTGTCGTTTAGAACTTTACTGCCGGCTGATCTGCATTCAGTCGTCGTGGACGCTTACGCTGACGCCAACGCCAAAGTCAGACACGGATTCCCAATTCAGTTCGTTTTTTGTGCTCGTGCGCGACGCAACGTAATGTCAGCTGCTCCAGCAATTGTTTCTACTCGAATTGCTGTTGTTATTTCGGCCATTGCCTGAGGGAGGCACTGGCGTCATTTAAAGCGCTTTCATTTTCAATTGGCCGGCAACGGCAACGGCAACGGCGCCGCTGTAGTTTGGGTGAACTGCTCCATTTGATATTATTTGGGCGCATAAACGCATAAAAGCGCAATTCAAGCGATTTGTTTAGCTTAAGTGCCAATTTGAATGTGCCCAGCACGCGAACAATGCGCACAATAAACGCCGCAATTAATTAACTGTTTATCAAGACGCTTTTTTCCAGCAATTACCGAAGGTGCCAGCCGGCCAACGAGTCGTATGCGTGTTGTGGCCGCAGCAGCAACAATTTGCCGTGCGTGTGTGTGTGCTAAACTGTGCGTATGTGTGCGTCTAATAAATAAGTGCAAATGCAAATGTGAAAATTGTGCACGTAACTGAATGTCGGGTCACTTGACTGTTTCTATTTGCCATTGGCATTGCCGTTAAATGCTAATTTCGTCACCTGGGAGCCGCACATTTAGCCAGCCAGACTGAGTCAGTTCAGTTGAGTACAGTCCGGGTAAGTAGCCCCACCCGCCCCAACAACATTCAAGTGCTAACTAGCTGGTGCTCCTTGACAATATTTTTGGTTGACACTTTGCCTGCGTTTGATAGGCGAAACTAAAATGAGCCCAGTTAAGCTTTGGCCCGCTCTTGGCCAGTTCTCTTCACTTTTCACTTGACCATTGTTCGCATTTCTATCGAAACTTTTCAATGAGAATTTTGAGTGCTTGCCAGTTCTGTTGCCATCTACAGAAGCATCACTGTACAACAGGACCCCTTTGCAATATTTGAGGGATTATGCATTGCTTGCGGTCTCTCTTGGCAGCTGTCAGTTGTCTGCTGTCAGCAGTTAACACGTGCCAGTTTCCAATTTTAATGTACCGATTAAAGTATAAGCCTGGTCTCCAGGGAACACCTCTAATAGACAGTTCTGTGGTCAACCCATGTCACTGAATCACTTAATAGGGAAAGTTGTTTGTCAAAATTCATTTGCCGCATGTCATTTTGCTTTTGATCCCACCCATATTAAGGGTGTGTATGTAAATTGCAAAAATAACTTGCATGAATCAAATATTGAGAAATTTATTTGTTTTTAAACTTTGCTTGACAAATAATTTTCCCTATTAAATGTTCTTGCTATTCTTTGTCAAAACTACACCGAATTGGCTTTGATTTTTCCTCTACTAAAAAATACTGCATTTTCTGTAAAAAATTTGGAAAAACTCTCCCATAAATTTGTAGCAATGAAATTTTTAATCGATTGGCACAGCATGCAAAAAAAACAACAAAAAGAGATTTTTCTCGAAAGTTTCATTTAATAGTTAAGAAAAATTGAGACTTCCAAACATATATTAATATTTATGATAATATTATTTGAGTACAACAAATATATATATTCTTAGATTTATATATATTTATATATATATATATTCGTAGATTTAAAAGCCCCATAACTTTGTCACAATTGAATCAATTTTAAACGGAATTTCAATTCAGCATTCCGTACGAAAATTTCGTGTTATCTTCGTTCATTTGGTCATTTTGGAAACAAATTTTTTAATTTTCCAGGCTATTGGATCAATAACTCACAAACGTCTAACAAATTGTTTTCAAAATCAATCTGTAACATTCTTGCTGGCTGTGCAAGTTGTTATATGCCAACGGAATAGAGCACATTTGTTATACTTATATTTATTTATCGTCCCCTTACTTATTGATTGCATTAAGTCTATGCCCAGACTTTATTCGCCGGCCGGATATATGTTTCAATCGGTAGCTGATAAATCAGCTGCATTCAATTTACAGTTATTGTTACATTTGAATCGTGCGGAAATTAGAGAATAGCAATAAAATTTCTTTACAGGAAGTGTCATGGAAAAATAGTATTTGAAATATTACACATACGCCGGGTGCTAAAAAAAAGTTGCTTTTTTTTACCTTTTTGATGCCAGTCAATCCTTAGAAGCTCGTCTGATTTTAGCCACGTCGTGTGCCGACAGCTGGCCACAATGCAAACAGTTAGCTAATTATAAATTATGAACGGCGACACATGAAAGTGTGCCGCTACCTTGGCAATTATATGGGACCCTTTTGTTCTTTTTTGTTGGTTCGCCCCAATCTAGACACATATGTTTGTTTGGTTATTGCTGTTGCTGCTGCTGCCGCTTCTGCTGCTTTTGCAGGTGAGCGCATATTTTATCAGCAATTAACCGTCGAAGCCCGTTGGCTTAAATGCCTGCGGCTTTTTTTTTGGCTCAGTCGCGCATAACACCAGGCAATGCCTTTTGGCTTTTAAGCTTTAAACGGCTCGACTACCAGTTTAGGCGGCCATTGTGCTGGCTGCTTTCTTTTGTTTGGCCGGGCCCTAACACTTGGCTTGGTTTATGTATCGTTTTAATGTCAAAGCGTGTCATGAGGGCGTTCATCTGTTAGCCTCAGATTTTACGACTTGGCATTACTTGTTTGGGCCGCCTTGCCTCCGTATACACTTAAAGAAAAATGCCGTTCGCAATTATAATCTGAAAATCCATTTTTTTTGTAGTTATTATAAAATTTCCTTGCGTATAAATTTATCTTGTCTCTAAACTGAACATTATTTGTACACAATTCTAATTTAAATCATTTTTACTGTCCGAATAAGCATTAATCGTTCTAAATTGAAAAGTTGTTATCGATTTTAGTCAAGAAATATTGATGATATCTTTATTTAAAATATATTTTCACTTGATATAAATACAACATTTTTTTGTAGTGCACCTATTTGTTGTAATAAATGTGTTTGAGATGCTGTTGCAGCGCTAAAATTTACAAAAGACGACGACGGCCTTTTATGTTTGCATATATTCAAAAACTCAGTCGTTACTTTAATCAATACTTAATCAATAAAACACTCCATCAATGTTATTACGCTTCCGGTATTATTACGCTTTCCATCTTTGGGCATCATCATTATTAATAAACATTTCAGTAGCGCGAAAAAATACTTAAAAATAAAATAAAATTTCTGCAGTTTCCGCTTTTGGTGGTAATAACAGCAACAACAACGTTGCACGTTTACTTGTTAATAGTTCAGCTGGAAGATCGTGACAATTAATTCAATCGAGTGAAGGGGAAGTGCGGTAAATTTAACTGGACCAACAGAGTATTTATAGTTATTTTCAGTGCCTCCAAAATTTGATAGTGAAGTTAAATTTTTTATTAACTTGACTTTGATGCATTTGGGTCTGAATTTTGACTGTTTTTCAAAATTATTTAGGCAGAGACAAAGCGGGTTATTTAGACTTTTGTTTATGTAATGCCTTTTGTGCAGCTAAAAATAAACTATTCTGCATATAAAGAAGCACATAAGTTAGTTCTGCTCTCTTCTAAAAAATATTAATTTTATTTATAAATCATTCTGCGAAAATAATCTGAATTAAATTAGGTGAAAAATTTTTGTTGGCTCGAGGCAATGTTTGTAAAAACATTTGTTTGTTTTAAAACACTTAATTCTAAGTATGTATAAATATTTTTAATAGACTGTGCGAATAAGTTTATCAGAATAAGCTTTTAAAGCAGCTTTTGTTTATCTTAATACACACTTATTTTGCACATATTTTCAAACAGACGTAAAATTAATTATTAAATTTAACGCCTTGCGGGAGATTTTATACTTCTGTCACAAAATATGAAATGCATTGAAAAAGACCGCAGCTTTAATTATTTAGTAACTAGAATGCCATATTTGGCATAAATACACACATAAATGATTTAAATCATATTAAGCTGAAGAAACTTGGCAACAAATTGCCTAGTTTCTAAATGTTTTTGTTGTTCGTTTCTTTACTTTGGCCTCACTTGATTTTAGTTATTTTTTTTTCAAAGCACTTAACAATATGTAACAACAACACCTTCACAGACTGAGCAATAGAAAGAGCGACAGCAACAAATTGAATTTGTTTATACATACTTCTACACACACACACACACACACATACGCACACACGCTTATGCAGTGAAAAGAACTTTGAAATAGCTGGCAACTTGTGATAATAAACTTGTTGGGTGTTTATAAAATTAGATTTGCTTGCCAGAAAAACACACATAAAGCCAACTCTCTTGCACGCTGTCTGTTTGCATATTTTGAATAGCTTTAAAAATAATCCCAAAAGCAATCTGCAAGATGCATCTCGTAACTAGCTTTCCTGATATATTCAGCTTCAAGAAAAAAATATAAAGTGATACAAGTTTTGAGCAGCCATATTAAAAATGCCATGGTAAAGTTTATACCTCACTTTTCTCCTTATTGCGGCTTTGTTTGGCTTTTTTTTATTTCTACCAGCGCCAAAGTTTGGTTTCATATTGTGATTTTTATCCCTGTATCTTTCTCCTTTGCTGGTGTATTGCATTTTCAACATTTTCCGTGGTCATTCTATGTGATGAAATATTTCGTTCAACGATTCTTGAATATGATTAGAATTTTTATAGAAGTTTGCGAAAGTAGCAAAAATGCAGCTTCGACAGGTAATGTGGGCTAAGATGGCGTATGTGAAGTTAGTACGGCCACATAGCGCCATGATTTTGTCGTTTGTGTTGCCTCAGGTTAATCATGTTCATCTGGCTTATGCCGAGCTTACATATACAGCGAACAATGGGCTTTGAGCACAAGAAACTTCTTTGAACGTCTCACTTACTCATATCTTGTGGATTACATTTTATTTGTTTATTATATATGGACTTGAGTACACTATAAATTTATTATGTTAGATTTGTAATGGATAGCTGTGCAAAGGCTATTAAAGAAAAAAACATAAATTTTTGTTATCCTCGGATAGCTAAGCTATTTTAGCCATGTCTATTTGTCTAGCTCTCTATCTTTTGATTTATATGTTAAAGTATTTAAATATATTTTTGCTGTCCGCTTTCTAGATCATATAGCTTCATTAGGAAAAATTTTAAGAAAATTAGTTTTTATTATACCTGATATTTTTAGATATAAAGTATTTCTGTAAGGGTATTCAATTTTCGTTCTACATTTACTAAAATGTCGCCTTTGTTATATTGCCGGCTCAAAAGTCGCGTGGATATAAACCATTTTTTTTTTCGTTACGGACATTTCTCATTTTTCCAATGCATCATAAATATTTACATAACCGTGCTTAAGTGCAGTGAGGCATGCAACACATGACCCTAGGCCCCGATCTGCACACTTGACTGGCGTTTCTGGGCAAACGGTTTGGGCGAATACAATATAATAAGATGTAATCATAAATTAATTCGAATAAAATTTGTAATTTTATGCGTATTGTGCGCGCCTCAGCCGAGGATGCGTCGGGCTGGGGCATCTTTATGGCCACGCAGGACCTTTTGACAGACATAAGTAGTTGGTTTTTATTGCGCTTAGTTTCCATTGAGCTTCAACCAAGCCGAACACATGGCTGAACGGCATTCATAGGCGCCCAGTTTATTGGGTGCTTTGCGAGGCACTTCAGCCGTGTCCCCATTGAGCAAAACCAACAGCCCTAAAAGATTGTTCAGGCGTTCAAATACAAATCTAGATAGATATTTGACGTAATGCTACCTTTATTTCAGCAAAACAATCCATTTAAGCGACGGCTGCCAATTTCATTTGCTGCAAATGTCCTTTATCGCAGCATTTGTTGTCCTTTAGTGCACCTTTCGACGGCTCCGCCACAGTCCATGGCCGGGCCATTGGGGACCACAGAACGACGACGGCCAGTTGACACATTTCTGTTAGTTGCGACGGCCGTTGGCAGTTGGAGGCAACCCTCATTAGCCGCTGGGGCGCTCGGCCAAATGTTGGCAGCCACTGGCCAAAAAGGACGCCCAAGAACAACAAGCACTCAAAATGGCCAAACAATTTCCTTTTGAAAATCAGCACAAACAGCATTAGTATTTATTACCCGGCGTTTAGTTTTCCATACTTTTGAGTGGCTGAACTTTAAAGTGCTCGACTAGGGAATACTCTGCACATTGTATATAGAACACACACATATATATATTGTATACATTATGTATACTGATTATAGATTATCAATCGATTGAAAAATTTCTGATTTGAATTCTTGATTTCTATGCAAATTGGTCTGCCAGCTTAAAGCTTTCTTAGAGCAAATTATTCCGTTTAGCCCTGTTTAAAAATACATTGGGTATCACGACAATTTCCATGAAATATGTGAAACTGAGTGCGCTCAACTGTAAAATGTTGTTGATAAATTGATGTTACCGACAATGATGCGGTATGACTGTATGGGCTTAAAGGCTTTAAACGCGTCATCGGCATATCCGTTTACCACACGTGTCGCTCCTGGGCAATGTGAATAATGGGCTCTCAAGCGTCGTGCCGTGTTTTCTACGGCTCCGTCGGTGCAATGCACTGAACGCTTTTCGGGCCGTTAAGCTGTCTGACCTTTTCGGGGCCAAGCAACAAATGCTCGGCGGTGCCGTTAGGCATGTTAATATTGCGTCCTGCATTATTGATGATCTGCCTTAGGGGCAGGTTGGGGCGATAAAGGTGTGACGTTGGAGCCAATGTAAAACAATTTGAATGCGTGGCATTTCGAGACGGGGACCTCAGGCTCAGGCTAAGTAAAAAACTGACACAAAGAAAAATGCAAATCACTCAGCACGAATTTCTGGCATTCCGCACAATTTCCGACTCGTCAAATGAATTTTTTAGCACGAAGACCAAAGTCATCATACAAGTCCGAGCTGTGTATAATATATATAATATATGTACTTGCCATTTCACCTTTGAGCTATTAAATCTGTTTGCATTTTTTTACGGTGGCCCATTTCTTAGGTTTTTCCTTTTTCTTTTTTCACAGTTGGCCAGGGAAAGGAAAGCCCCTTAGAGTATTTTTAGGCCTAGCGTGTTGTTACAGGGCATTTTTGAAGTACGTATTTTTTTTTATATTTTCTTTTATATTTTCTGTGAGCGGTATGCCATCTTTTCTCTTTTTAACACTTTTAGGGGCGAGGCGCCAATTGCTGTTGATATTTGCCTGCATGTCGTTTTTTGTCGTTGCCGATCTGTTGCACACGTTAGATCACAACGACGAATAGGTGCGTTTACTTTAGAATGACTAGACAGATGTTACATTTAAAGAACATCGATAAGGTAAATATTGTAATGGTCTTATCAACACAGCAGAGTAACAGAAGAAAATGCATTACTTTAATAGCTTTCGAAAATATAAAAGCGGGTCCCTAGTTCAACGGAATTCAGTTCTTGAAAATGTCACCGCATTCACTTTGGATATATAACTATGGTAAGCGAGAGTTGGCGGAGCTTCAATTGAAAAATTTTCAATAAAAATTTCCATTGGACAGTACTTCCGGTATTGGTTGTTCTCTGTGTTGCACGTCCACTATTTGCTCTAAACTTTCCCATTGAAATGCCGCATGTGTGCGCAGAAGGCGCTGTCAAATCTCACCCGGAAGACTGTGCTGCCTATTTCCAATGCCTGAATGGAAAAGTTTTACTTCAGACTTGTCCGGCGGAAAGCTACTTCGATTCAACATGGGACGTGTGCGTCATCGATATTAGCGGGGTCTGTGGTGCAGCATCTGCAAAATGCTCCGAAGGCGAGATTAAGGCCATTCCTGGAAATAGTTGCGGCTACTCGAAATGCATAAATGGAAGCCTCGTCGAGCAAAAATGTAATAGTGGCGCCTACTTTAATGCTAGCCTGAATATCTGTGAGATCGATGAGAATGGAATCTGTTCTTCGTTGCCTCTTAAATGCGTGGAGGATGAGCTAAAGGCAGATCCGAGAATTGTTCTGGTTATCTGAGATGCCTCAATGGAAGCTTTGTCAAAGCGCAATGTGCCAAGGGTAGCTTCTTCAATTCCACTCTTAAGATCTGTGAGATCGATGAGAATGGAATCTGTGCTGTAAAATGTGTGGAGGGTGAGGTGGAGAAGAATCCTGAGGATTGCTCTGGTTATTTAAGATGTTTGAACGGAAGCCTTATTGAAGAGAAATGTGCCAAAGGAAGTTTCTTCAATTCCACTCTTAAGATCTGTGAGATCGATGAGAATGGAATCTGTTCTCCGGCTCGTGTAAAATGTGTGGAAGGTGAGGTGCAGGAGGATCCTGAGGACTGCTCTGGTTATTTACGATGCCTTAACAGAAGCCTTATTGAAGAGAAATGTGCCGAAGGAAGTTTCTTCAACTCTACTCTTAAGATCTGTGAGATCGACGAGAATGGAATCTGTGCAGCAAGTTCCGAAACGTGTTTAGAAGGTGAGGTGGAGGAGGATCCTGAGGACTGTTCGGCTTACCTAAGGTGCCAAAATGGAAGCCTCGTTGAAGAGAAATGCGCTGAAGATAGGTTTTTCAATTCCACTCTTAAAATCTGTGCGATTGATGAGAATGGAGTCTGTGTATCAAATTCTGAAGAGTGTTCCGAGGGTGAACTTGAGGCAAATCCAAGCTATAGTTGTGGGTACTTAAAATGTGTTAATGGCAGTCTAAAGGAATTTAAATGCACCCCCGGCAGCTACTACAATTCCAATTTGAAGACCTGTCTTATCGATGAAAACGGAATCTGTTCTGAACGCATCAATGTTTGCACAGAGCGTGAGATTAAACTAGATCCCGAGGACTGTGCAGGCTATATGCAGTGCATCAATGGCGAACTGGTCAAGAAACTCTGCTCCTATGGCAGCTACTTTCACACAATGCTGCAGAGGTGCGTCGTGGACGACGAGGGCGTTTGTACTCCCTTATCAGAACGTTGTGAGGAAGGTGAGCGGGAGACAGACCCCGAGCATTGTGCCTCTTACCTTGAGTGCATCGATGGTGACTTTATAGCACAAAGGTGTGCCAATGGTCGTTACTTTGATGCGGACAGCAATGCCTGCATTGTAGATGCGCATTTCGTTTGTCTAGCGCAGCAAAACTAAATAGTAAAGATTTCCCTCGATGTAAATATTAATAATATAATAAATTGTTTAACTTGAGCCTTTTAACACACACCAATGTCCATTAAGTTGCAGCACAACAAATTATGGTCTAGAGAACGATAAGGTATTGCTAATAGAACCTTTGGCATCATATGCTCAACGGGGCTAGGGGGTTAGGTTTATGCTGGCATTGTGCTTGGAACAGCTGCGACTGTCGGGCTAGTATTTCGGCTAATGGAATCGTATAATTATAACATTTGTTTCTAATTGAATGGATTTTATGAACTTCTGGCCTGAACCCCAGTTTCCTTATTTAGGAAGCCCTACCGAAAAGAAGATTAAATCAGAGTATTTAGTCAGCTGCGCCCTAATTACGAATGAGAAAATGGGAGTTTGGTGTCTAGCAGGTGGGGCAATTGAATGCCAGTGGAAAAAAGTACGTGACTTGCTTCCATACAAAGCGCCTGCACATGTTTCTGTGTCCCTGGGCCTCCGATGGAATCTCCGCTTAATTAAGAGTATTCCCGCAGTGCAGCCTCGGCCCAATTACCACCTCTTAACTTGCAATAAAATACATCAAAGTGCTTTCGATTACAGCGAGGAGCACATAATTAAGGTCGACTATAAATTTAGATAACAACTCTAGTCGCGAGTGCTGGACTATGAGATACCCTGTACAGAATTGAACCTTTCTTATGCATGGTGGGTTCCAATTACATTTGTGCGACTTTATCATACACCGCCGGACCCATTTGCAGGAGGTTCGCGGGATTACATGTGGGCTGTGGGCGTGGCAACTTTGCTGTTCCTAAGCGCACATCAAAGGCTACCATCTGCAATTAAGCCTGCTTCGATTTCATTTTCACTTTATTGGTAACATTGGAGGCATTCGCTTCCGTTTTTGCAGCCATTTGGGCTCTTAGCCAACCTGCTTGTTAACTTGCGCGTTGACGAATATTAGATTCAGGATATAGACGTTCGTCTTCCGACCGTTGTCATTGTCATCCTCCTTGGGCGGGGGCGTTGTTACAATGCCCTCAGGGGTGGAGGCGCTGGAGCTGTTGTTTACATCATCGCCAGGCGTCGTTGTCTTATCATTGTCATCCACAGTGGTGGGCAGTGTTGTTGTTGTGCTGGTACTCTGGCCATTTTCGATTGGTTCGCCCACTCCATAGGGCGATTCGTTGTTCACGGGCACATAGAACTCGCCCACGGCAATATGCTCATTTTCAGTCGCACCCATGCGCACCGTGCTGTAGGTGCTGCCGCAATCCTTTTTGTTGGCCTCCACATGCGAGGGGCACTTGACAGTGGGAAAGTTGTTCAGCCGCAGCGACTCGACGTAGTAGGATACGGCACGGGTGTGCGAGCAGCCGCCGGTCAGATCGAGGCCACAGCCGGGCTGCTTCTTGCCGCCGTTTGGATAGAAGGCAGCCCGCCCGATGGGCTGCGTGAAGCCCAGAGTTCCGCCGTTTGTCTGAATGGTCTCCACGTAGACGGCGTCGGTGCTCGCGAGGCGCTTCTCTGGCTTGCTGTAGCTGATCAGAGGCGAGGCGGGATCGAGACCCACCACCTTCTGGACCCGACCGCTCGTCACCTGCTTGGCGGAAAAGCCGGCGACATGGGCACCAAGGCTGAAGCCCACAACCTCGAGTGTTGCCAGCGACAAGCCGTACTCGGTCACCAGAAAGTCCACTAGATTGGCGATTTTCTCGCCTGTTGCGGGCACCGCGGCTACAGAGGATGCGTATTCCAGGGAACGACCACGCGACCAATCCACAGCTATCATGTTGTGATCTCCGGCAAGGAACCAAGCATCGCGCACGCCGGTGTTGACACCATCCTTGTAATTGGAGTTCCAGCCGTGGATGGTAATCCTGCAAGGACCCCAAGCTAAGCGGGCTGTGATTCAGCTAAGTCCAAGGGCACCTACCTGGTGGGATTTGCGGCGTCAAAGTTGGAGGCATCGATGGACGCCCGAGTGGCCTTAATGCTCTGTCCTTCCTTGGGGTTACGCTGCGTGTATAAATAGAAGCTGACCGCATTCAGGGAGATCTCCTTAGCGATATGGATATCATTCAGTGCCTCAAAAGCGGTCACCAGACCATTGGCCTCCTCGCTACTCAGCCACTTGGGCTCGTCCCCCACTTGGGGCACGTACCAGCCGTTCTCCCCACTGTTGCGACCCGTCCGCTCCTCAATGGGCAGCGCGCTTGCTGCAACAGTGATCTCTCACATAAACCTACACTTTAACTGAGGTGCAAAGTACTCACCAGCTAGCACGCAAATTGTTAGGAATAAGCACAATGTCATGGCTGTTTAATTGAACAATGATAGAATGGACTCAGCTACTGCCAATATATAGCAATTTGCCAAGCTCATGTGGTGCCGTAAATAAAATCCAAATCCAAATCAATTTGAAAGATTGGCAAGCCGATTAGATTGCCAGCTAATACCCTTTAAGTATACACCGTTCTCTAATGCCGAAAAGTCACTCAATTTTTAATTTGAGTGAAAGCTTTGCATTTTAAAGAGCTCCGTTCGACCTTAGAATACCCTGCTGCAAATGGTTTGTTCGACTTCTTAGTTAATATTTATGTTAATTTTTATTTACATTTATAATATTTACTCGTTAACGAAGTGAAAACAGTGTATTTTGTTTTTACTCAATTTTTAATTTGAGTGAAAGCTTTGCACTTTAAAGAGCTCCGTTCGACCTTAGAATACCCTGCTGCAAATAGATTGTTTAACTCCTTAGTTATTATTTATATCAATTTTTATTTACATTTATAATATTTACTCGTTAACGAAGTGAAAACAGTATATTTGGTTTTTACTCAATTTTTAATTTGAATGAAAGCTTTGCACTTTAAAGAGCTCCGTTCGACCTTAGAATACCCTGCTGCAAATGGATTGTTCGACTCCTTAGCTAATATTTATATTAATTTTTATTTACATTTATAATATTTACTCGTTAACGAAGTGAAAACAGTATATTTGGTTTATTCAGAGTCGCTACAGTTTTAAAGCTCGATTCAACAAATATATCAAACAGATACCTACTGAATTTCAGAGCAGAGAAAAAAAGGGCAGGAGCTGGCATATGTACGTATATATTTTAATGATGGCCAAAAACAACATTTTTATTGTTCGGTTAACTGTTCAAAGTAATTGCTCGCCTCTGGATTCGATGCATGAGAATATGTTCCTTATTCATATTCAAAGAGTTGGAGTTTATTTTTTGCCAATTTTTTTGTTTTGGCAACTGATTCAGTTTAAGGCACGTTTTAAATTTAATAAACTGCCATTCATAAACTGTTCGTTGTGTTCAATTGTTTCTCCTACAGCTGGTAGGGGTACGTAAAATAAAAACGAGTCTCAGTTTTTGCAATACAACTTTAATGTTTCAGAAGCAAATTCAGTCTAGTTGCCATAGCCGTAGGGATAGTCGCTGTTGACGGGCACGTAGTAGTCGCCGGAAACCATGTAGGCGTTGGTCACGGCGCCCATTTTGACGGCGCTGTAGGTGCTGCCGCAGCTCTTGGAGACGGCCTGTTCGTAGTCGCCGCAGCGCATGGTGGGGAAGTTGTCCTGGCTGACGGCCTCGGCGTAGTAGATCACAGAGCGGCTGTGGGCGCAGGAGCCGGTTAAATCGACACCGCAGCCCGGCTGGGACTTGCCGCCGTTGGGGTAGAAGGCGCCCTTGCCAATGGGCTTGAGGAAGCCCAAGGTGCCGCCGTTGGTCTGGATGGACTCCACGTAGTAGGCGTCGGTGGAGCTCAGGCGCTTGTTGGGCGAGTCGTAGCTGTAGAGGGGCAGGGCGGGGTCCAGGCCGATGATGGTGTGGACCTGGCCGTTCTTGACGTTCTTGCCAGCGAAACCGGACACATGGGCGCCCAGGCTGTGGCCAATGATCATCGTGTTGTCCAGGGACAGACCGTTGTTCGAGCGCAGGAAGTTGATCAGATCGGCAACCTGCTCACCGACTCCGGGCACGGCCAAGACGGAGGAGGCATAATCCACGGAACGGGCACGACCCCAGTCAACGGTGATCATATTCATGTCGCCGTGCGAGAACCATGCGCTGCGTACGCCGTAGTTGACGTAGTCATCGGCGCTGGAGGTCCAGCCGTGAATGGTGAAGCGCGTGGGATTGTTGGGATTGAAGTGCGATGCGGAAATGCTCGCCTTGGTGGCCTTAATTTCCTGGGGTGAGTTCATGTTCGACTTGGTGTACAGATAGAAGGTAACCGGGTTCAACAGGCTGCGCTCGCGGTCGGCGTGCGCTTCCAGATAGGCCTCGGCCACATCCTTGTCCATCCATTCGAAGGTGCCATCGGCCTGGGGCACGTACCAGCCGTTCTCACCATTAATCTGATGCTCAACGGCGCTGGCTGCGAATAAAGGAAACACATGAGCCCATGTTGATTAAAGTTGAATCGTGTCCAGGAATTTACCCGCCAGCACGCAGAATGCGAGAGCTAAAAACAGTTTCATGACGTTAGGCAAAAGTCAACCTCAACTGATGAGCGGACCTGCCCCCGGCTGGGGCTTTATATGGATACAGCTTATCAAATCACGTTCCAGCTCTGCAGAGCCACTTGAGATTTGGCCAATTGATTGGCAATCACGCCAGTGCCCACTCCCCCCTTCCCACTGATAAGCGACGAAATTGGCCAGGAAATATTTAATAAGTTCCAAATCGAATGATCATTGTAGTTTACCGTTGCCTTTGTTCATACCCTGTACCCATTTATAATTAGTTAATCAAGGTGAAAAGAGTATTTGAAAATGGTTGCATCTGCGATTCGACTGAAAGTCTGCTCTCGATCCAACCATATCCGTCTGTCTGTATCAATCCACCGATCTCGGAGCCTTTAACCCACCAAATTTTAAATAATTAAAGCAAACTTCTAACTATGGATAATTCTCTCTTTCCACTCGATTTTTATCATATTTTATAGTTCAATTTAGTATGTGGAAGAAGCACACTTTAGTCAAAAATATTTCCAATTTTGGATGCCTCCCCCGTTCCATAAAAAAGATCTGTAATTTGTATCCAATTTTTATCGATTTGAGAGGAAGTCATGTACGAGAGTTAATTATCATTTATGAAATGAAGTTTGAATGTAATCACAGGCTTATGTACAGGTACAGGGTATTCTCCTAATCGGGCACAATTCTCGAGAGCACTCATACGTGTTTCTATTTCGGGCACTTTGCTAACTGACTCGTGTCTGATTGGGATGGACTTATAAGAGGCTCTCCTCTCCGCTCCAGCGCGATGTGCTGATAAGCAATCGAAATCATTTCAGCGATTGCTGCGTACTTTAAGAATTTTGAAAACATGATTTATTTTGTCGGCTCAGCTTTCATGCCAAAGCGAACCTAATGCTAGTGTGGCACCACCTTTAGCTTCGCAGATGTCTCTGCCAATGAGATCCTACTATAGCCAGCTACTTGGCCGATTTCCTATATATATTTAATTGCACAATTGCCCGCAAAGCTGGCCAAATTATGACCGCAATCATATTGTCCAGCGGCATATCGTAGAGCCCTTTTTTTATTATGAAAATCTTTATTATATTAACAGATAATAAAATCGTAGAGTGTATGTAATTATCCAGCGCATTCGCTACACTTCCCATTATATATTATATATTCCTGGGGTAAAGGTTTCAGGTTTCCTTGGAGGCGGTTAAACATTAGCAATATCTTAGGTCATCTTGCCTAATGCCTCGCACTCCATCAGAGTCAAGTGCCATCAGGTAAACCAAAAGCTCTCTCTTCACTCAGCTGCTGCTTCTATTAAATGTTTACAATACAACATTGCATCGCAATTCAAGCGTAAACAACTCTTCCATTATATTAATGGAACGGGCCACACGCAAAGAAAAACGGGTCCCTCCCGCCCTTCTTCCCCCACGGATGACGCCTCTTGCTAATCTCTGACGTGTGCCCGTGCACTTGATTCGCACCCCAAGTGGTCTGTCAGGCCATCGTATCTGGATGGAGATAGCTCATTATCAAAACTCAATTGTTACGCTTGACACTTTATTCAGATCGACAGATAGGAAACCTATTCAATTTTGCCGAATGGAGCCTTGCTGTTCACAGGCACATAGAAGTCACCGCCGACCATGTAGGCATTGACGTCGGCGCCCATGCGAACGCTGCTGTAGGTGCTGCCGCACTCCTTGGCCACGGCATCCTCGTAGTCGCCGCACTTGACAGTGCCAAAGTTATCCTCGGTAACAGCCTCGGCGTAGTAGGTCACGGAGCGGCCGTGGGAGCAGGAGCCGGTGGCGTCGACGCCGCAGCCGGGCTGCTTCTTGCCGCCATTGGGGTAGAAGGCGCCCTTGCCAATGGGCTTGAGGAAACCCAGTTTGCCGCCGTTGGTCTGAATGGACTCCACGTAGAAGGCATCGTCGGAGGACAGACGCTTGGCGGGCTTGTTATAGCTGAAGAGGGGCAGGGCGGGATCGAGACCGATAATGGTATGGACACGACCTTCACCAACGGTCTTGCCGGAGTATCCAGCAACATGGGCGCCCAGGCTGTGGCCAATAACCATCAGGCTGTCCAGGGACATGCCGTGGCTCTCCTCCAGATACTTGATCATGCTGCCCACCTTAGCACCAGCTCCGGGCACAGCCAGCACGGAGGAGGCATAGTCCACTGAACGAGCACGCGCCCAGTCGACAATGATGACATTGTAGTCACCGCGGGACAGCCAGGCCTTGGTGATCTCGGTGTTCATCGAGTCCGAGTGGCTCTGGGTCCAGCCGTGAATGACAAAGCGGGTGGGATGATCCTTGTTGAAGTGGGAAGCGCTAATGGACGACGCCTTGGCGCTGATTTCCTTGCCATCGGTGGGATTGGATTTGGTGTACAGGTAGAAGGATACGGCATTGGTGCTGATGCGACCCTCCATCAGCTCGCCATTGGAGAGCAGCTGTTCGGCTTCGTCCAAATCCATCCACTCGCTGGTGCCGTCTATTTGCGGTATATACCAGCCGTTCTCGCCATGAATGCGTTCATGGATTGGCAGGGCACAGACTGAAATGCCACCTACATTAGATATTCTATTCGCTTGAAAGGATGAGTTCGTTGCTTACCTGCGGCCAGCAGGGCTGCTACTACAAGAAACACTTTCATTTTGGGCTTCCGAGTAGTTTTGGTACGTGGTTAGCAGTCCCTGGCCTTTTATAGCCAGAACCCCCGCATAGTTGAAGTTAATCGCTGGTAGCTCTTGATAAGCACTTAAGAACTTGTTTACGCTCAATCAGATAGCTTTCATGTTTTTGATAGCAAATCCAAATTTGTCACCTCCCATTACGAACTATGCCAATTAACCTGATGAAATGTTAACATTACGTGCTGTGCCACCGGATTTAAGATTCACGATAAGCTTTCGGTTTAACCGTGAGATTGAACTGTGTACAGATTATGTCATGAACAACTTTAAATACGGATCAAACCAATCGGGTTAAGCAACAAGCAACGAGCGAAAAACCTAGAGAACAGTCCTGTGGATAATAGTGCAAGTATAAAAGGTACTTTCTGATTGGCCGCCCATCTATAAATGGACGGATTCCAAAGAAAATTTGAAGCTAGTTTAATTCACCAAAGTTGAAAATACCACGCAAGGGTGTTCAATGATTCACGTTTATTGCAAAGAGTTGCTTACTTGATGTTGCCGAAAGGAGCCTCGCTGTTGACGGGCACATAGAAATCTCCGTCGACCATGTAGGCATTGGTGTCGGCGCCCATGCGAACGCTGCTGTAGGTGCTGCCGCAGTCCTTGGCCACGGCATCCTCGTACTCGGCGCACTTGATGGAGCCGAAGTCATCCTGGGCGACAGCCTCAGCATAGTAGGTGGCAGAGCGGCCGTGGGAGCAGGAACCGGTCAAGTCCAGTCCACAGCCGGGTTGGTTTGCGCCGCCGTTCGGGTAGAAGGCGCCCTTGCCGATGGGCTTAAGGAAACTCAGTTGGCCGCCGTTGGTCTGGATGGACTCGACATAATAGGCATCGTCGGAGGACAGACGCTTGGCGGGCTTGTTATAGCTGAAGAGGGGCAGGGCGGGATCGAGACCGATAATGGTATGGACACGACCTTCACCAACGGTCTTGCCAGAGTATCCAGCAACATGGGCACCCAGGCTGTGGCCAATAACGTAAAGGCTGTCCAGCGACATGCCGTGGCACTCGTACAGATATTTGATCATACCTCCCACCTGAGCACCAGCTCCGGGCACAGCCAGCACGGAGGCGATATAGTCAAGTGATCGAGCACGCGCCCAGTCGACAATGATGATATTGTAGTCACCACGGGACAACCAGGCCTTGGTGATTTCGGTGTTCATCGAGTCGTTGTAGCTCCGGTTCCAGCCGTGAATAACAAAGCGGGTGCCTCGATCCCTGTTGAAATTTGAGTCATGAATGGATGATTTCTCGGCTGTGATTTCCTGACCATTATTGGGGTTGGACTGAGTGTAAAGGTAAAAGGATACGGGATTGGTGTTACTCTCCTCCTTCTCTTCGCCCTTCGACAACAAATCCTCTGCATCGTCCAAATCAATCCACTCGAAGGACCCATCCTCTTGTGGGATATACCAACCATTCTCGCCGTTCACGCGATCATCGACGGGCAGGGCGCCAACTAAAAGGCAAGAGAGTCCTTCTACATTTACGAACCCTCACTGGACTGTTGGCGATAATTACCTGTTGACAGGAGCGCTACTAGTCCAAGTATGTAAACTGCTTTCATTTTGGAATCAGATATACAAGTGTCTATTGCAGGCGGCTTCTGCCTATTTATTGCACCGGCAGTAGTTCTGCGTTTTGTAAGCACTTCAAACTTGATTACAACTGACCTGATAAAGTATATTGCGTTGATTAAAAAATCCATTGGTTGCACTTCCCTTTGAAAATGCAACTGATAATAAATCTTTATCAATGGAATAAAGCATTGATGTCGGCTGACTTAAGCATAGCGTGGGAATCAAAGGCCGCATATATTGTATGGGTTAAAAGTGTTTGGCTTTCAGCCATATGATAAGGGTCGTAAAAAGATCTAGATTGGTTGGTCTGGCTTTAGATAAGGCAGCAATTAAAGCAAGACCACATATTTCCCATTACAAAAGTTCTTTCGATTACATGTTGATTGGAATGCTTTAATTGCGACACAACTACTTAGTTGATATTGCCGTAAGGAGCCTTGCTGTTGACGGGCACATAGAAGTCACCGTCGACCATGTAGGCATTGGCGTCGGCGCCGAGACGAACGCTGCTGTAGGTGCTGCCGCAGTCCTTCTTGACGGCGGACTCGTAGTCGCCGCACTTGATGGTGCCGAAGTTATCCTGGGCGACAGCCTCGGCATAGTAGGTGACAGAGCGGCCGTGGGAGCAGGAACCGGTCAAGTCCACTCCACAGCCGGGTTGCTTTTCGCCGCCGTTGGGGTAGAAGGCGCCCTTGCCGATGGGTTTGAGGAAACCCAGCTTGCCGCCGTTGGTCTGGATGGACTCGACGTAATAGGCATCGTCGGAGGACAGGCGCTTGTTGGGCTTGTTATAGCTAAACAAAGGCAGGGCGGGATCCAGGCCAATAATCGTGTGGATTCTGCCTTCGCCGACGGTCTGGCCGGCGTAGCCAGCAACTTGGGCACCCAAGCTGTGGCCAATAACGTAAAGGCTGTCCAGGGACATGTCGTGGCTCTCCTGCAGATACTTGATCATGCTTCCGACCTTAGCACCAGCTCCGGGCACCGCCAGCACGGAGGAGGCATAGTCCACTGAACGAGCACGCGCCCAGTCGACAATGATGACATTGTAGTCACCGCGGGACAACCAGGCCTTGGTGATTTCGGTGTTCATCGAGTCCTTGTAGCTCTGGGTCCAGCCGTGAATGACAAAGCGGGTGGGATGATCCTTGTTGAAGTTTGAGTCACGAATGGATGATTCCTTGGCCTTGATTTCCTGACCCTTAGTGGGGTTGGACTGAGTGTAAAGGTAGAAGGATACGGCATTGGTGCTAATGCGACCCTCCATCTCTTCGCCCTTCGACAACAAATCCTCTGCATCGTCCAAATCAATCCACTCGAAGGACCCATCCTCTTGTGGGATGTACCAACCATTCTCGCCGTTCACGCGATCATCGACGGGCAGGGCGCCAGCTGAAAGGCAAGAGTCCTTCTATATTTACGAACCCTCACTGTACTGTTGGCGATAATTACCTGTTGACAGGAGCGCTACTACTCCAAGTATGTAAACTGCTTTCATTTTGGAATCAGGTGTACAAGTGTCTATTGCAGGCGGTTCCTGCCTATTTATAGGACCGGCAGTAGAATATTTTAAACTAATCATCTTCTGCGTTTTATAAGCACTTCAAACTTGATTACAACTAACCAGATAAAGTTGATTGCGTTGATTAAAAAATCTGTTGGTTGCACTTCCTTTTGAAAATGTTACTGATAATAAATCTTTATCAATGGAATCATGCATCGGGCTAATTCAAGTATCGCGTGGGAATCAAAGGCCCCATATATTGTATGGGTGAAAAGTGTTTTTTAAGCGACCGCTAAGATGGCAGCTACGTTGCCAGTTGTATATTTATAAGCTGTGCTGATTTTAATGAAGGGGCTATAAATTCAAGGTTTGGCATTCAGCCATATGATTGGGGTCGTAAAAAGAACTAGATTATTTGGTCTGGCTTTAGATAAGGCAGCAATTTAAACAAGACCTCATATTTCCCATAACAAAAGTTCTTTCGATTACATGTTGATTGGAATGCTTTAATTGCGACACAGTTACTTAGTTGATATTGCCGTAGGGAGCCTTGCTGTTGACGGGCACATAGAAGTCACCGTCGACCATGTAGGCATTGGTGTCGGCGCCCATGCGAACGCTGCTGTAGGTGCTGCCGCAGTCCTTCTTGACGGCGGCCTCGTAGTCGCCGCACTTGATGGTGCCGAAGTTATCCTCGGCGACAGCCTCGGCATAGTAGGTCACGGAGCGGCCGTGGGAGCAGGCACCAGTCACATCCAGGGTGCAGCCAGGTTGGGTCTCGCCGCCGTTGGGGTAGAAGGCGCCCTTGCCGATGGGCTTGAGGAAGCCCAGCTTGCCGCCGTTGGTCTGAATGGACTCGACATACCAGGCGTCGGTGGAGCTGAGACGCTTGTTGGGCTTGTTGTAGTTGAACAGGGGCAGGGCGGGGTCCAGGCCAATGATGGTGTGGACCTGGCCATTGGTGTTCTTGCCAGAATAGCCAGCCACATGGGCGCCTAGGCTGTGACCGATGACGTACAGATCGTTGAGAGACATGCCATGGTTGGCGACGAGGTAGTTGATCATGGTGGCGACCTTCTTGCCCACCTTGGGCACAGCCACGACGGAGGAAGCGTATTCGACGGAGCGAGCACGAGCCCAGTCGACAACAATGATGTTGAAGTCACCATGGCTCAGCCAGGCGTCACGAATCTCCTTGTTCATGCCAGATGTGCGGCTCTGGGTCCAACCGTGGATGACAAATCTGCACGTAGAAGGATGTTAGTGAGGAGAGAGCTTATTTATGTTTGTAATTATTCAACCTGGTTGGGTTGCTGGGATTGAAGTTGGAACCGTCGATGGACTTGCTGGTGGCTGTGATTTTGGTACCCTTGGTGGGGTTCGACTTGGTGTACAAGTAGAACTTAACGGGGGTGGTGCTGAGGCCACGGTCCTCGATCATCTCCTGGCGATCTAGCCACTCCTCCGCTTCGTCCATGTCAATCCACTCAAAGGTGCCATCCTGCTGAGGCACATACCAACCATTCTCACCATTCACCCGCTCGGACTCCTCCAGAGCACAGGCCGTAGCTGTTCACAATTCACAATTGTGGTTAGGAATTTATTCTTAGCGTTGAACCATTACAAATTTACCCGCTAGTGCACAGAATGCCAAAAGCCAAATAGTCTTCATTTTAGGGGGGTCTTTGGACTGCTTAGCAATTTCGAACAGCAATGGGCTTTTATAGGCCAGGCCAAAGAAGCTATCGCATGGCCAACCATCTAATCAGGTATTCGATAACTAGCTTAGGGGCAGAAATTAGCATCTGATAGGCATACAAAGAATTGTCCAAGTGCTTCGAAACATTTATCTATTGATTGCTATTTTATGCCAATAATACTACCTGTCTTTGCTGGGGTACATTGGGTGCAAATCATAAAAACACTTTCGAGTGCTTCAGCCTGATTAGAATATATGCAAACTGAAAATACTTAAGGTGCAATGGCGTTGATTAAATATTGTTATAGGTGTACACATATTTATATAGGGATTGTAGGGGATTGTATATAGGGAATAGGGACAAATGCGCCTTATCAGTGGTTGTATTACATGTCTGGGAACCAATGGCCCTATCAATATCGATTACACTTGTCTTCACTCGATAGGTAATGCCATAATCTGCTGTAAGTAACCCTCTTGAACGGGCTTAATTGCTCGCACCCTTAAATGGACTTTAATTGATCACTTGACTATGTGGGCCAGAACTGATAGCGCCCAAAAACTAGTCCAATTCGTAGCTGGGAAACATTTTAAAATGTGTTCCAAGCGAAACTCGCCGCTCGTGTCAATTAGCACAGTAAACAGTTTCAGTTCTGACCAAGCGCAAAAAAAAGCCTGTTAAAAATGATTGAATGTGGACTGACACTTCAGCCCCTACCCCCAGTCACCACCCTCACTTTTTGTTTACATATACTGGCCGTACTTGCTTTATGTCGCTAATGAGTTTTCCATGCTTGATTATCCTGTGCGTGTTAATTGGTCACTGGGTGAGCGCATGGAGTGAATGACTTGCTAAAATGCGGAAAACAATTCGCGAGTCCGCATTTGGCTATGTAAAAATATGTGGCATACTTTTAGGCAGCCCCCAACAATGCGACGGTCAACCTAGATTAGCCTTAAATTAAATAAACTGGCGCTAAATACTGGACATTCGACTTTGCAGTGTTTTCTATTCTTAATAATATTTTAATAAAAGGCATTACGTTCAGCTTAATATATATACATAAATAATATATTGCAGAATGGAGGAAGCAGTGAGATTCAAAAGCCATAATCTAAAAATTATGTCAATCTAGAGAATTGGTAATTACCTTTTTTATTTTTAAATCAAAAATCAAACACAGGAATATTTTATTTCCTAGAAAATTTGTTAATGCATAACTTATAGTAAAATGAATTAAAATTGACAAGCAGAATAAATTTAACAGTTATTTGGTTAAGTGTTGCGTTAGTTCATATTCAATTCATAGAAAAGCGTTTATTTTGAGCTTGTGAGAATAATTCAAATGAGCGAAATAATGTGAATTCCGTGTGATAACAGTTGGCAATGTGTGTTTAAAGACGGTTGGCAAAGAAGAATTGCGAAATATATTAGAAAGATGGCAATCACTTTAAGCGAGAAGCAGAAGTTAATTAAATATTAGTGCATGGCGCATGTTGCATTTAATTAAAATATTTCGCTTGAATTTGCACCTATTGTTGCACACCATTAAAAAATAATCTAATTAAAATATGAGCTCTGACCAGCGTGTAGTCCTTGACAAGGCTTGCAGCTGGCCAGGCGGGGGCTTGTGCGTTTAATTATGTGAAATATTTTATGAAGTTAGCGGAGTGAGAACTGGCGCGTACAAAATTCAATGAAATTCAAATTAATCGCATTTTCAAAAGTGTCATATTTCAAAGGGGGTTGTGAAAAAGGGCTGAATTTTTAAACGGCTCGTAACAGCGAATTTTGCGCAGTTGATTAACCAAATTAATCGGCCAGAAGGCTGTTTGCATGTTATATACTCACACTCGATTGGAATCGAATTTATGTCATTAATTTATTATCTTGAATACGCGCATGATGTCAGGACAATATTTGATAAAGGTAGCGCCAAACAAGCGGCGGCCCCACCCCTTCTACCCCACCCCCAAAAAAGCCCATCGACTTAAGCCGCATTTGGCTTGAGTTTGCTTTACACGCTTACAAATGGAAAAACTCGGACTGACCACAAGTTAACTTTGCGGTTGTAATAAAATTCAATTTCATTTTTTTTAGAGCCATCGTAAACTGTTTTGAGTTGGCAGCGCATAAATCAGCATTATCAGCAAATAAAATGCGTTTGTAAGGATTACGTGACGACAGAGAATTTAAGCGTTTGCCGAATTTATACATGGCTAAATGCGTACATATAGCAAAAATATTTCATACCCAAAGAACAAACGACAAACACGACAAATGAATATCCGTCTCAGGGCAAAAAGCAAATACATAAAGAATGAACCAAGCTGAGACACACACATACATGCCTTCCTCATGTCGGGCTTGGCTAATTAACGCATATGAGGGGTGACTTCCTGCTGAGTTGTTGGCGCCGTCGGTTGCCTATTTAAATATCAGTCAAATGAGAAAAACACTATACCGCAGCCACTATACCTCGGCCACGCCCATGCCCACACCCTCACAGGCCACAAGTGAAAATAGTGCTGGTTTGGTCGCCCGTACCTTCGCCATTTACCCTGTGCCCTTTGACTTAGCACCGCCTGTGCCAAGTGCGCTTGACATTGCTCATTAATTATAATTACAAGCACTCGGAAAAAGGCATTGGTTATGGAAACAGTGGTATATGAACTTCAACAACAACGACATTGCGGTTAGCTGCTGACAATCAGTCTTTTGACTAGAGTCTTGGGCGTATATCTGCTGCACACACCAACTATGTTAAATATAAACTATAAATAATCAACGTTCTCAATTTTTAAGTTTGGCTTTCTTAAAGTAATGTTTTATTTTAATATTCCCTCTTCCTAAATTTAGCTTCTTCTTCTTCCGTTTTGCTTTCATCTTCGGCAAACTATGATTAATTAACTGCTTGACGAAAAACTAATTACTGTTTGAGCAAGAATAATCAATTTTATAATGACGCCAAGACTAAAGTTCTTCACACCAAGTTTTTTTCTACTTAAAGTCAGTTTTTTTTAAAATAATAAATTCAACCAGTGTAAAAATTATGGGATTGGATTTTTCGAAATTTCCCAAATAAATTTAATATAGAGGCAATTATTTTGCCAATTTGTTTAAACATTTTATTGTAATTTTGCAGGGCTTGAAGCTGAGTTAAAAAACCGTTTAAGATTAAATATAATATGTTTATAATATTTGCTTCGTGTTCATCATGAAAGGTTAGGTTGAAAGTATCTAACGCGCGCACATCTCTCTCTCTCTCTCTCTTTCTCTCCCTCTCTCTCTCTCTCTCTCTCGCTACTATCGACTGGCAAAGACAAACAGCAGCTAGCAAAACATTTTTGACTGCAGGGCAACGTCTCGTGGCGCCCTAGCAGAAACATTGACTAGTTTCGCTTTGTGGTAGTTTCAAAAGCAATTTGCCAGCAGCAAATTCTGGCTTGGCTTTCTGCTATCTAAACTGTTTGCCTTTGCTCGTCTGTGGTTAAGCTGGTTCTGTTGCAGTTGGCTTTGTTAGCGATTCTCTTGACCAAATTTTTGTTGTTGGTTCTGCTGCTGTCTTCACGCAAAAGTCTTGGCCAGACTTTTGCCGGACACGAAATGAAAGCTAATCCAAAGAAAAATCCCGAAATACAATGAAAGTATGAACTGTGGATGGCTCCCTTTGAAGATTTACTGCCGTATATACGCTTTGGGCTGTTTTTCATTTTTTCGTCATATTTTTGGTGTGCCGCCTTTTCGCAAATTGAATTTATGTGCGTAGCACCTGATTTTAGGAGGACTCGCGTCTGTCGTCGCTTGCTTGCCTTTTCCATTTACGCGCGCAGCCTAAAAAGACGCTAAATGAATTTACATGCAACTAAGCCGATCAAATCTGATTTGGCGCCACTTTTCAGCCTAATATTTCTTTTTTGGCCTAGTCGTATACTCTATGTAAATACATTGCTTACCATGGGCCAAATGCGTTAGCCACCGTTTTCAATTCTCAGCCCTTGGCAGCACAACGTGCTGTGATTACATTTTTGTACGTGATTTTTTGCCATTTTCCTTCTTGGATAGCAATATATTATTTGTATTTTCTTTTTTTTTTTTTGCGTGTTTTATGTCAAAAGCAAGTGATTTCTTTACGCAGCTCCTGTTGCCTTCATTTCGCATTTGATGGCGTATTTCAGTCTGCATCGTGTGCCCTTTCACTCTTTAGGTTTCACAGCATTGGAAATATTTCGGGATTTCATTTGCCCGTGTTAATTATTAACTTTGGGCAGTCTCTCACATCCTTGCACATGTTGCCCTTATATAAAATTGATGACTTCTCATTATTACACTACCCGGGTCCTGGCCTGAAGTTTAATGATATGTATAGGAACCCTTCGGAAGGGCACACATTCCCCCAAAATGATTGGAACGTGATGGTTTTGTGAAGCGAAATCAAATTTAATTTTGGTGCAATTGTACTCTGGCATGCCCATCTAAAAATCTCATGTATTTTTAATTTATTTTGTTTAGCTCCTCATGTGAATCATCGTGCTTCATTTTCTTGTTAGCATGCGCATGTCGCATACCTTGGGGTCGATTTTTAATTTAAAAATTAATAGATTTTATGTTCAAAAATATTGATATAAAATACATATATTAAGAAAATCTCTGGCAAATAGGAAGTAGGAGCATTCTTTTGTATACACAGATTTATTTATTTTTTTGCATGCCTGACAAAAATGCCAATAAGAAATCCTGCGGCACGCAATCGTCTGTTGAAATTTGATGAAGCTTCGCGGGGATTTTGGAGTTTGGGCAGATAATTGATAAAGTATAGCAACAACCAGAGCATAAGGCCTATACGGAGCTCTGACAAAAACTCAAGTCACGAACACACACACACACACTAAGCACACGGCCTGAACCTCAGCAAGTGCCTCATTATTGCGCTGAGATAAGCAATTCACTTGCTTGATATCCTTATCCGGCTTTTACAGCATGTGTCCACACACACGAGGGTGGCTTGCAGGCACTGTCAGTCAGTCAGTGTCGGAGTTTATTTAGCGGCACATTAAAACGAGGCACCAGTAAAAGTTGAAATGACTTCTTTTACATATACACACACACATATAATACTGAGCACTGGCAATCAAATTTCAGTACTCGTCTTTTCTTTAACAATTGTCTTTTGTTGTCAGGCTTTAATTGTTCGCGTACGTTAATCTTTTCATTTTCATTTGCGTAATGCCATGCCGGAAATAGAAATGTTTTTATATATAAAGTAGCCCTTAAAGCTATGCATTTCAATTGACTGTTTTTTCTTGGTAAGCAAGGAGCTTCCGCCTGCCTGCGGCCGAATAAAGCTAAGATGTTCCACAGTTTTCGTTTACGTTCTTTGGTTGAAGGTTGAAACAATACAGTTCTGTTCCAAGTTCCGTATCAGCTTTGTTTTCGCTGTGTTTTCGCTGACATGCATTGGTTTAAGTAAGATATAAAATTAAATTTTTTTTAACTTGTATGCATTACGCAATATCTCGTTTTTTGTGGGAAAGCCCTATGCGGAACATTCAACTCTCATATGTTTTTGAACTTGTAATCTTTCGTTTGCCAAGTGCTGATTCATATGAAGTAGGCATCGACAATCTGTTGCCATTCTCAAACAATTTTACTTTTTCATCCCCTTGACAAAGCTCTTTGGTTTTGTCCTTTGTTGCTCAGCATAAAATAACATTGAAGTGCGACCAATTTGTCATTGGAGCCTCTTACGCAGCCTTAAGCGATTTGTTTGTATTTCTGACAGTTTAAAAGTCTCTCTGGCTGCTCCGCAATTTTGTTTGTCATTGTGATTTATTCACATGCATTTTCGCAATGACACATACATTTTTTCTGTTACCAAAATAGTTTTGCCCGAAATCTATCTACTCCAAAATACAAAAGTGGTCTTATACTGGCTTCGCACGAAAGTATGCAATAACTTTTTACGTTTGGGTATTTAGCTTCGGAATATAAATCAAAATTCGCTTTTTGTTTTGAGGGCAAATATAAAATCCCTTATTGGTCGCAACTGCATGTTGCACATTTGATTTAATTTATATACAACAATAATATATGAACATAATAAAGCAACCCAAAATAAAACTGATTTATGCTCACTCATAACGCAATAAGCACTTTTATGGTATATCACGATCCAGTAAACATAAGCGTTAGAGTATGCTGTAATATTTATTGTTTTCTTGCTTCTCTTATGCGACTTAAATATGTAAATTTAAATATTTTTTTTATATTTTTAAATAGTATCGTTAGTATTCAACTTGTGGTATACGATACATATCTGATTTTGGTTGCAAGTTTTAGATTGTTTAGTGTACTTACTCCTACTCTCATCATACATGTGCACATTTTTGTAATTTTGGTCAAACGACAAAAAAGGTTTTTTAAATAAAGTTAAACACAGAATCAATCTAGAAGTCAGACCATGTACAAAATGCTAAACATCATGAAAATCGGTTGTTTTTTGACAATGTTATGGGACTTTAAAGTGTAGGAAGTATGGTTTCGGTAACTTTACATGTCTAAATTTTTGTAAATTTTTGCATGATTTTTGACAGAAAAATCAACCCCCTAAGAATCACTTTTAAAGTTGCGTTTTATACTAATTTTGGTACCCGCAATCGATTAAAATTAAAAGTTCGCGATTCTAAGATTAAAAAAAATTTTTTTTCCAAAATATGTAAGGGGAGTAAAGGATATTTTTGGAAAAAAAATCAAAAAAAAATTAATTTCAAAAACGTATTAAATTTAAATGAAGAATCAATGTAGAAGTCAAACCATGATTAAAATGGTAAACATCTTCGAAATCAGTTTAGTTTTGACGAAATTATATGGTTTTAAAATCTAGCAAGTGAAATTTCATCTAGTTTTAATGATAATTCCAACTTTCCGACTCATAAATTGTATCCGTTTACTTGCAGGCGCTTTCAACAGGCTGTGGAACTTTAATTGAAACTGGAAACCGAGAGTAAAAGCAGTTTCTTGGTTATAATGAGGCTGCAATTAACATTAGTCTATGCCAAAGTGTGTTTAGATTAAGTTACTGGGCAAAAGTTGTTCTGCTATTAAGTCCAAAGGCGTTGTTTACCAAAACTGAAATTGCGAAATGGAGTTTAGCAGCTTGGCCTGGCACAGGCACCGTCTGGTCGTCGAGCGCTCCAACTTAAATGATGAGCGATTGTATTACATAGCGCCCCAGCAGCCGCTGCTGCGCAACGAGGATGATTATCAGGATGCAGCTGGCTCGTTGATGTACAATGCCAGCTCTACGGAGCTGTCGATGCACGCTGAGGATGTGGTGTACACATCCTCCACACCCGCCACGGAACGCTTCAATGTGACCGTACTGCTGAACTTCAGCTGCACTGACGACGGATCCCATTCGGATGACCTGTGGTCCAGCTCGTACTTCAAGAGTGTCGTCTACCTGTTATACATACCCATCCTCATCTTTGCTCTGCTGGGCAACGGCATCGTTTGCTACATTGTGCAATCCACGCCGCGCATGCGAACCGTTACAAATTATTTTATAGCCAATCTGGCGCTGGGCGACATTCTGATGTCGCTGTTCTGTGTGCCCTCCTCGTTCATCTCGCAGTACATTCTCAACTATTGGCCATTCGGCATTGTCCTGTGCCATTTTGTCAACTACTCTCAGGTGGTTTCCGTCCTGGTCAGCGCCTACACGCTGGTGGCCATCAGCATTGATCGCTACATAGCCATCATGTGGCCCCTGCGGCCACGCATAACGAAGCGGTGAGTATATCTCTATATATCTAGATAATATAAATTAATAAAATAAAACAAGCAAGACTGTTGCAGTCAGATGTATCCGAGCTAAAAACAGTCGAAAACGGTCTAATTTATTATTGTTATTTTAGAAAAAATATTTAATGAGCAAGTGGGCATATCCAAAACAATTTTTGTGTGATCTTCAGAGAAGATTTTCAGTAATCTGTCTGAAAAATATTATGATCCTAGCTTTAAGACTGAAGTTAAAAGATTTTATCGAATTGCCACGCCCCCAATGGGCGTATCTAAAAATCTTTACACTTTATCTGACGCAGTTAGCCACGAGTATATATTGCAAGTTTCAAGTCTCTGGCTTTAATAGTGGCGATTAAAATTGCCTTCATATGGACAAACGGACGGATATTGCACAAACCCAATATACTCTTTTCACTCAGTGAAGGAATTTAAAGAGTTGGCCAACAAATTTGTTAAGCATGTTTTTGTACATAACTAGGAAATTTTACTTTTTAATTGAGGGATAGGAAATAAAATAGTCTAAACTTATTTAGAAGGGTAACTTGATGCCGGAGATCTTTTCAAGTCATCCCATTAAGGATTACAAACTTGATTCTGCTTTTGTTTGGGCCTCAGTCAAATATGTAAAGCTAGCTGTTAGTAGCATTCAAGTTAATTGAAGGCGTATAAAAACTAATTGAAAGCCCGTCTCCAGCTTGGTTGGCTTACGCTGTTGTTGTTTTTTTTATTTTGCTGTGTGCCGGCGCCGTTAAGTGGCCGCCGGCGTATTTGCATTGCTTGGCGTTTTAGGCATTTGGCTGGCAGCCGCACTTGACCAAAACAAGGCGTCGCCCCCAGGGAGTTGAAAACACGCAATGCCAGTACGTACGCCGGGGAGACGTTGTCGTGTTAATTGGTTTAAATAGTAACCCAAGACACTGGGACGCACTGCGGCAGCTGCTGCAAATCCTGCAAGCCCGTGCCACGGCCTGCCATCGAACGTCAATTTGCTTTGTAACAGAATACGCAGCGCCCCGCCCCCTCCGCAGTCCCCCTTCAGCTTGCTCAACGCTTGGCCGCTGCTTAATGGCGGCTAAATATGTAGGCAGCAGCAGCGGGGGCGGGCAGCACTTCTGTCACGCCCTGTCGATGAGTGCGTGTGGCGCTGTGGAGCGAGGCTTTCGTGGCATGTGCAAATATTTGTGAGGCATAAAATAAATAGGGTTTATAATTAGCCAGCCGGGCTGTAATTCACGCACCCCAGATCGCATTCGTGTTCTGTGTTGCACACTGGGCGTATGCGCAATGCGAGACACGCGCCACATGCGTGCGTCAGCGAAATTGTTGGCCTTTCAATATTTATAACAACTCTTTACTTTCTCTCCTTTTTTTGTCGCAGTTATGCCAAATTTATTATAGCTGGCGTTTGGTTTATTGCGCTGGCGACTGCATTTCCCATACCCGTGGTCTCCCGCCTCGTTGTGCCCAGCTCCATATGGCACGAGAAGTGCGAGAGGTAAGTAGAGGCCATTAAGAACCTAACAATAACCGTTGCGACAGCCATGCTGTGTGTGTGTGTGTGTATGGGTTTGTGTGTGTGTGCGTGTCTCGAGCGTAGCATTAAAGATATGACCATGGCTTTGTCTGGCAAGTGGCACTTGAACGGATATGTGGGCACATTCAAGTCATACGCAATGCGTGCTCGTGCCCAGGCAATGGACTTGGACAAGTTGAAATCGATAGCCAGATGGCCACTTTCAGCTAACTGTACTCGGTACAATGGCAGAGTTTTGGCATTGAGTAATATACGAAGTGCGGTCCGTGTATATATTTGTGTCATTTGAGTTAAGAGGAAGAGACGGAATCATGATAGACTATATCAGCTACATATTCATAGCTTAACTCAACAAGTTAGTGATGAACTGCACTTAAGATCAAAATATCACAGTTTAAAATACATTGCATTGTTGATACAGGTCACTTGCAGTCGGGTGTAACCGACTGCGCAACATATTGTTTACAGATAAAATATGATATATAGATTACATAAGACTTCCCACGCCTGCAGTGAGCGTATTGAAAAAATCGAAGCAAATTATATTAAGCGCGTATACACAAATATATATTCCAAGTTTTAAGTCTTTAGCTTCTACAGTGGCGTAAAAAATTGCGTTCATACGGACGCACATTGCACAAACCCAAAATACTTTTTTTCACTCCGTTAACAATTATAAAAAAGTTATTTCTACCTGAATTTAGTTAATTTCACGCTATTAACAGAGTATTGCGCAGTCGGTTGCCTCCGACTGCAAATGCAAAATCAGTTTGAAATAGCATAGAGTCAATAGCTAATGCCGGCTTCAAATAATGCTTCGAGTGAATGGCAAATATTGGTAATAACGCCATTTGCAATAGCCAGTGAGCGAGAACTTTGTGGCCCTGTGTGGCTTGGCCCTTTCAGCAGACCCGAAACGTGGTCAACTGTGGCTAACTTTGACTTTAATAGTGCAAAATACTGAGGTTGATGAGGGCTTCATTTTGGCATTCAATTACTGCTATCAAGCTTAGTTTGTTGCACATGTCGGCAAAATATGTGGCACGCTAGAATGTTGCCGCTGCTGGCGTTGTATGCACGTTGAAAGAACGTGCCTAATTACCGCAACATCAGCTGGTCAGTTGGCCAAATGAAGCATTCGCTTAGTGGGCCATCAAAAACAGGCAACGCTGACACTGCACAATGGGCGAAAAATGCAATAAAGTGCAGAAAAAAAAATGCATAAAAGTGCCGTTTCATTACGCAAACGGCGCACTCAACAAATAAAAAATCGCTTATATTCGCATGCTCAGTAGTTGTAATATTGCATAAAATAAATCAAATGGTTGAGAAAATGGCCGCGAAAGTTCATTTTCGGCCATTATTTTAGAGGGTCCTGGCTTGCCAAGCGCTTAACATAAAAATTAATTTGCGCGCGCTTGTGTGTGTGTGTGAGTGTGTGTGAGTGCCTGCATTTGACTGACGGCATTTTAGCCTTTTTCTCTCCGCCCCCCGTCTGCTCGCCATAGAACTAATGCAATCTTATGCCGCTGTCCGGCCCCGCTCTTTTGTTTTGCACGCCACTCAACGACATTCTGCGACCTGGCATCATCAGATACATCTGTCGCGAGGTCTGGCCCTCGGCCGAGCAGGATTACTACTACACGCTGGCGCTGTTCACGCTGCAGTTCATCGTGCCACTGCTGGTGCTCATATTCACCTACACCCGGATCGCCATCGCCGTGTGGGGCAAGCGGCCGCCGGGCGAGGCGGAGAACTCGCGCGACCAACGCATGGCGCGCTCGAAGCGCAAGGTAAGTCTAGTTGGCCCGAAAACCACTTTCAGATAGTTGCGACCACAAAAACTAATTTGTGGCCAAATGGATTTGGTCATTAGCTTAGGATACAGCGCAACCAAAAATCGTATTAGATAAATGGCAAAAATGCAAATGCCCGCTCGACAATCCTTTTAGTCCTTGCGCCCTGAATTTTAGCTATGGGCATTCCTTGTTAAAATCAGTTCTACATTTTTAGCATGTCCGCCGACCCAACACCGACCCCGTCCTCCACGCACTTAGCGCCGCGTCCTTTCCGACTCAATGCCTGTCTACGATTATCTGAATATTTGCATTTGCCTTTTATTCAAATGGAAAATATTTTCTGGCTCACTCCCGTTTTGTTGTGCTGCTCTTTCATGGAACATCGCAGACATTCCATGAGATAAAAATAGTTGAGCGTGTTGAAGCAAATTTAGTAGATTGTAAGCCAGAATGTCTGGACAAAGACTTTAATGGCATGTGGTATGCATTGAATAGAAAATTTAAGAATTTAGTGAAATTAACACAGACTTCAAATAAGAATACTGATTGGTGTAAATAATATAATAATAAATAAAAGAATAAATATTAAAATAATCGAAATGACGCAAATGAGTTAAAATAATAAGCAAAATAATGTTTAACTAAAAATTCGTTGTCGATGAAATTTTCGAATTCTCTTTATTTATCTCAGTATTTACTTACCCTATGCAAATTTGTAATATATTTTTCAGCCTGATTAAATCAGTCCTTATATATAAAAATAATCGAAACATATATGTAAAAATAATCGAAACATGGCACAAATGAGTTAAAATAATAAGAAAAATAATGTTTAACTAAAAATTCGTTGTCGATGAAATTTTCGAATTCTATTTATTTATCTCAGTATTTACTTACCTATGCAAATGTGTAATATATTTTTCAGCCTCATTAAATCAGTCCTTATATATAAAAATAATCGAAACATGACACAAATGAGTTAAAATAATAAGAAAAATAATGTTTAACTAAAAATTCGTTGACGATGAAATTTTCGAATTCTTTTATTTATCTCAGTATTTACTTACAATATGCAAATTTGTAATATATTTTTCAGCCTGATTAAATCAGTCCTTATATATAAAAATAATCGAAACATGACACAAATGAGTTAAAATAATAAGCAAAATAATGTTTAACTAAAAATTCGTTGTCGATGAAATTTTCGAATTCTCTTTATTTATCTCAGTATTTACTTACCCTATGCAAATTTGTAATATATTTTTCAGCCTGATTAAATCAGTCCTTATATATACAAATAATCGAAACATATATATAAAAATAAGCGAAACATGACACAAATGAGTTAAAATAATAAGCAAAATAATGTTTAACTAAAAATTCGTTGTCGATGAAATTTTCGAATTCTCTTTATTTATCTCAGTATTTACTTACCCTATGCAAATTTGTAATATATTTTTCAGCCTGATTAAATCAGTCCTTATATATAAAAATAATCGAAACATGACACAAATGAATTAAATTAATAAGAAAAATAATGTTTAACTAAAAATTCGTTGTCGATGAAATTTTCGAATTCTATTTATTTATCTCAGTATTTACTTATCCTATGCAAATTTTTAATATATTTTTCAGCCTCATTAAATCAGTCCTTATATATAAAAATAATCGAAACATGATACAAATGAGTTAAAATAATAAGAAAAATAATGTTTAACTAAAAATTCGTTGTCGATGAAATTTTCGAATTCTATTTATTTATCTTTAAATTAATTTTTAAATCAGTTCCTAAATTTTAAGTATAATCAAAAAATAACATTTGAAGAGCTTGCACAAAATAAGCAGTGTGTGTAAAAGGTTAATCCAAACATATTTGAATGCTAAAGATCACAATTGAAGGCACTAAATGCCGTGTGTCAATGCTAGACATTAAGTCAATTGGTTCCCAATTATATCCTGAAGAGTTCAACGGCCACAGCCGGGCTCCACTTCGAGTGGAGTTGAAGCTTGTCAGCATAACAAATCGCATATAATGCTCACATAATCAGGCCCGGCCTCAACCTCATCCGCAGCTTGAGCAGACACCCAACCCAAGCAGCTGGGTGCATGTGCAGTATATTGTATTTAAAATAAATAAATGAGAAAAGATTTATGCGGCGCATGAAACTCTTGGCCGGTGCCTAGTACGTGAGTCGCCTAACAGCTGAGCTTTCAACTGCCACTGGCAACTGGCAACTGGCAACTGGAGGTGGCGGCAGGTCTCGGCGGCAACAGCGTCTAAAGATGCCACCTTTGTCGCGTCGATGATCAGTTTGCGGTTTCCAGGAAGCGTTTGGGCCAGAGCGAAGGCGAAGACGACCACGTAACTAGTTGTTAAACGAGCCTTTGCGCATTATGGCCAATCGAATTGTGGAATTTCCATAGATGAGGACGCCGCCGCCCGCCAAGCCTGTTAGGGTACAAATTTATCAACGTGACCTCTGCAAGTCAGCCATGCAGCTGTTCAACGTATATAGATATAGTTGTGGCAGGAGCAGCAGCTGCCCAATTTTGGTATGCGGTGAAAATAATAGCCAGATTTTTAATTAACATTCACTGATGCTTAATTAAGCCATGTCAATGGTGGCGTACATCCATCAGCTACTTTTTCGGCTGGCCTGCCAATTATGGCCAGCACACTTTGGGCTCAGCCAGGCATGTGCTTCTTCTGCTGATTGAACACAAAAGGCGAAAAGAAATACCGATAGCCGGCAAGCGTAGCAACAGATTCCTACATAATAATGGTGGACAGTTGCGCCCACTGCCGCGAATGTTACCCAATTTCGGGCCCAAGGCGGCAGCAGAGTTGGCAGCATCTGCCATTCACTTTTCGCTGATGTCTGTCGACGGTTGGTCAATCGGAGACCATCCTTTGGAGGCCCCAAATAAGTAAGCAACAGTGCCGATTTTTCAGGCATTTTCTCATGACTGTCCAGTTGACAATTTCTTCCTTGTTGCTCCGCTCAAATAGTTGGCCAAGTGGCAGTTGAAATGATTAGCAAATTACGGCCACAACAACGCGATAATGACGATAACAATAATGATGATGGTGATGACGGTGACCAGACGACAGCGACGATTAGTCAGCGTTGTTTAAGTCCAACGAGAAATATACAAATTTGCCGCTTTATTTTAACTGAATTGCCGTTTTGGGCCAATGCACGTGGCGTATACGTGATGTGGCAAATAAAAAACTTCTACGTTCCCTTCGCCAAATTTATCGCTGCATATTTTTGGTCAATATTTTGCGAAATTCTTCCAAAATTTCGTGTGCACGAGCTGCAAATCACAGCCGACTAATTGCTCGACCAGCGCCAGGTTTTCGGCCATGGGAAAAAACAGCACCAAATGTAATGCAATAAAAACAATCAACTAAAAGGAATAATAAAACTGCTGACTTACGGCGATGACACGTCACAGTTGACAGTCAGACGGCCAGACGGTTGTAAAAAAAATAAAACAATAATTATAAAATGAACAAGTAAGGTATAGTCGAGGTTGCTAGGCTGGGAAATACCCTTTAACGAGATATGAGTTCTCTTTCTAATTCATTCCATATGCTTTGCAGGCTTTTTCTGGTTTTTATTGATTGTTATAATTTCAATTTGAATTTTTGTAAAGCAATAATTTATAAATATGTATTCCTTTTAATTTACATTACAAATGAAGTAAACAACGTAAATTATTTAATTAAAACGTTAGTGTACAAAAAAGTTTGATTTTTTTAAATTTATTTGAAAGTTATGCTATTTAAAAATGATTTCTCTTTAGCTTTTGTCAACTTTACCTGGGATTTAAAAATAAATTTAACGATATTGATTATTTAAAGATTATTACTAAACAGACAAATGGTTGGATATGGTTAAATCGATAGATAGATCAAATATATATTTACTGCTGTCAGGGTCGAAGAAGAGATCTGCCTGTTACATACATTAGCACAAATGCAATATCTCCGTTCATATGCGTTTTCTACGGCTACAGGGTATAGCAAATGCAATGACTGCAAGTAAGATGCATAATGCTGCCCCGTGGCCACTCATTGATAGCTTCGCCGCAGCTGGAGGATGCGGAGTGGGGCTGTGGTGCTGGGCAGCTGTCGCTTTGTCAAATCGACGCCAGCCCGTTGGAAATTTGCCTCATTTGGCTGCGATTGCTACTTGTTCGCATGTAAATCTTTAATTGCATAATTGACTGCAAGAGGTGCAACCAGCCGCAATCGCAGTCTCCGTCTGGCTGTGTGTATGTGTGCGTGTGTGTGTGTGTGTGTTGTTTGGTCAGTCTACCGGCCCCTGATCCTAGGTGTCTGGTGATTGCTCGCTGACCACGCCACAACAAAGACTGATGATCTGCCAGACATGGCCCAGAGAGAGGCGGCAACGGGCTAGCCCATTTGATGTATCGCTTTCTCTCGCTCTGTCTGTCTTTTCTTTCGCTCTTCTGCTGGCTCTTCGCATTTCACGTGGCTGCAATTTCTTTCTTTTGCTGCAGTTGCAACGTCGTCTGTTCAATTGTGTTAAAATGTTAATTTCGCATTACGTAATCTGTGTCATATTCAGCCAGCCAGCAGCCGGCCAGTGGCGGGGGCATGCAACAGGGGCAGTGGCAGGGGCTGGGCCACTGGCAGCCGGTCGCTGTTGCAGTCCCAAGTCGCATCATCTTCATCATCGCTGCACACACACAAATGCAACGGCGAATGAGAAAAAGTGAGAGGATTCCCAGGCTTGGCCAGGGCTGCAGCTGTTTGGCTGTTTGGCTGCTGACTGCCCGCATCCACACCCACACACACACACACACACACGAAGACAATAACATGGCTTGCGCATTTTGTGCGTTTTGTGGCAAATTAAAAGATATCACAGCCGAGCAACAGCAGCCGCGGCAGCCAACAGACAACAGTTACACAGCCTGCAATTAGCTCTGGTCTCCTACCGGCAACCCCCTCCCCTCCCCCTACACACATTCGTTTCCATTATCTGCACATTTGTATCTTTCTGCTTGATGCTGTTTATTCTCGCGGCGCCTTCATCACAAGCTTTCCGGCATTACGGGGTCCTCTCGGCACTGCACTTGGCTTTTGACTGATTTATTTCACGGTAATTTGTTCGAGTCAAATGCAATTGAAATTTGTCTCGTTGTCAAAAAGGTCGTTTCATAACTAGAATTCATCTGAAAAATATGACAGCAATATATCAATGCACAATTGACTTGAGCAACACTTTTATGCAATTTTACAATCCTCTTTCAATGCATTTTGTAAAGTTGTCGAGTTGATATATATATATATATATGTATATAAAGAAATGTATAAGCTTTCGCAAACAAAATCGTTCAATCACAGTTCAACTTTATAAGGATTTTATTTTAAGCTATTTTATATATTTAAGGTGGTCCTAAAAAACTGGCAACAAAAACCGGTGCAAGCGAGCATAGATTAATGACACTGAATTACCTTAGATATTTTCTTTGTTGGCTTGCCAAATATAATCACACAGAGTGTGTTATTAAATAATTAAATAAACTATATTTTATAACAATATCCTATATACATAGTTTTTTTTATAACAATCCCTATGTTATTTCATTT
The DNA here is from genome assembly GCA_035043565.1 of Drosophila robusta. Lineage (NCBI taxonomy): Eukaryota > Metazoa > Arthropoda > Insecta > Diptera > Drosophilidae > Drosophila > Drosophila robusta. The sequence continues at coordinate 11,888,399 of JAWNMW010000235.1, forward strand.
TGCATTTCAACTTATAAACTAAAATGATTAAATGGCCGATTGGAAAAAAAGCAATTCTGTTAATATTTATCTATCAATTAGGAAATAATTAAAATACCTTTTATATTTGAATTGGGTAAATGTATATTTTACGCTTTTAATGAACTGCCCTTTACGCCAATGTCGTTCCCGATGTTGGCCGTTAACCTTTGTAAATACCAAAATAAATAAAACTAAATTGTCTTTTGCCGTTTGGCAATAGGCCACGATTGCTCCATAAATTATCCAATTAATGACCCTAAATTAAACACTGCAATAGCTGTCATAAGTTTCCTGCATATACGAGTAAATAATCGACTTATTTGACGTGTTTTATATACCCGATATACACTAGTTTCACTTTGGTTTCTGCCAAGTGTCTTAAGTCCATCGGTGGCATCAGCATGACTTGCCTTATTCCAATAAAGAAGCGGTTCCTGAGAGATGACTGGGCCGACAGCGGCGACTTCGGTAGCTGCATTTGGCTTACAGCTGTCGGTGCATTTGTTGTTACATCTGCTCATTGTCGTTGCCGTTGTTGTTGTTGTTGCTGTTGCTGTTGTTGCTGTTTGTATTACATAAAGAAACATCTTGACTGTTTGTTTGGACGCCCGAACAAGTTTATTCTACAGCGAAAAGTGAAAGGCTTTGGACTAGCAGCTGACTTTTTGGATTGTTACTCCGCCAAATTCGGGTCAGTGACGCACTAAAAACTGCTCAGATTCAAGTCTGTGCGATCGTCGCTTAAAACACTTTACAGATTTTCTCATTAAACAGCCGCGCAATTTCAATGGCCAGCGGGGACAGCAGCTCGTCTGTTTAATATTCATTTTACCCGGCGTTGCCCGATACTTGAACGAATATATATATTAAAACAAGTTAGAACTTTGCAGTCGTCTACAAAATAATAACAGCTTAAAACAGTCGAAAACGGTCTTGATTATTTAAGAAAATATGTTGTGTGATCTTTAGAAATAGTATGTAGCTAGATTTGAGGGAGATATATATAGATTAGGTCGATTTGCTACGATCCCAGTGGGCATAGTCAGCAAATGTTACTACCCTTATATTCTTCGTTAACGTGTATAGTTAGATTTTATACGGAGACGGGAGAGACTCAAGATATCGTCACTAATGCTGTGAACAACATAATTAAATAATAATTATTAATTTATTAGATTATAATCGATTCGTATTTTATAAAGACGCTGTCTTTGTTGAACTCAAATCTGCTACATGAAAATTGTGTCTACATTATAGATAATAAATTTTATTACTGGTTATTCCAACATAGTTGGGACTCGATGGCTGACCCATGCTTCACTTGCCCCAAATGACTTGTTCACTTAGATGATTTATCTATTGGAGTCGGAATACATGTATTTTATGAATTTTGGCAACATAATCCCAAAACTTATTAAAGCTGCACTCAAAAGTCTATTATTTTTGCGGTTAGTAATCAACAAGAGCAAACAACAAACAAATGGAGTTTTTTTTTGTCGTTTTACTTTAGAGCTTATATTGTTGGTTTTACCCTATACGGCTTCAATGGCCAACACTTTGGGCCGCATTAAACCGTTTTCG